>CAJNSZ010000019.1:1366438-1379191 GCA_905329745.1 Rotaria sp. Silwood2 | reverse complement strand
GTCTGTGAGGGGGGAGGGGTAATTTTCACTCCTAAACTTCGACACTCTTTTGAGATCGTGTTTCACAAAAAAAAACGATTTCTCTTTACTAGTGCCTTTTCGTAAATGTGAACACTCTTTAATAGAATAACTGCTTTTGATAATATTCTGAAAATGTTCCTGCTAATTTTCTTAGCGTGATAGAGTTTATATTTATTTTAGCAATATAAACATAAACAAATAGATGTTGTTTTCTCTTGTTTGACTTTTAGTTAGTTGATCTGATTTTATCTTTCGATGAAATTGACTCTAATCTATTTGTGTTAATGGTGTTATTCGGGAACTTTTCTTTTTTTAAAATAAAATATTAAAATAAAACTAACCTGTTTTGAATTTCTTCAGTTCTTGATCGATTTTTAACCCGATCGTACATAGATGTACTTTGTTTTAATTTTAATTTAGTTTTTAATGTGTCATTCGTGGACTTTTTCGAGATTTTGTTGTTATCATCAGAATTTATTATTAATTTTTGGTTATTTTTTTTCTTATCAATTTTTAATATTGATATTAAGGATTTGTTTAATGAATTTTGTTCTATTGTATCCAAATATTTCTTATTGTTTTGATGCTGTTGTTTACATTTTAGAATTTTCTTATTTGATAAAGATGTTTTCTTTTGTTGTATAGAAATTGATGATAAAGATTTCTTTTCTATCTTTTTATGATTTTGTACAAGATTTGGTTTTTGAATTTTATTCAATTCTACAATTGCTTTTTGATTAAATTGATCAGGAATTTTTAAAGTTTTTGGATCAAGATGTTTGACAGTTGATTGAGACACATTACTATCAGGTGATGATATTGGTGTTTCAATAACATTTTTTGATGATTTCATTATGGTTTCAATAGGTTTTTTGTTTGATTTCTTAGATATTTTTTCTAACAATGTTTCTTGATCATGATTAACTGATGTTATAGATTGTTTTGATAATTTTTTCATCTCGGTTTGATGTTTATCCGTATAATTTGTAATTAGGTTGTGAGTTTGTTGGTTTATTGATTTTTTGTTCTTATCTAATAATAGTGTTTGTTTGACTTTTGGTTTAAATACTGGATTTGTTGACATTATCTGAGTTGTTTTACACGTTTCATTCGATTCTGTTTGTGATGAATTACAAGATTTTTTTAATATTGATTTTAAAACAATTGGTTTTATGCAATTATCAGTAACGTGCTGTTGTGACATAGGTGAAATATTTGATGACGGTGAGTGATTTTGATTTCTTTTGGTACTACTGAATGTAATCAATTCTGAAGTGGTAATTACTGATGAATCATTGATACTTGATGATATAGGAGCATTAGTAATAATAGATTGCTGTGATAAAATTGGTTTACATTGAAATTTTGCCGATGAATCAAGTCGTTCGAGAAGTTTTACAGGTAAGATATTCAATGAATTATTATTTGTATCGGATAATGATGACGAAAGCTTTCTAGTCGATTGATTATTAGATGTCGGTGAACTTGATTGATTTGTATATGTTGGTGGTGATATAAATGAAGCTGGCATCAATGTTTGAAGTATATTGGTAGATGATCTAAAAAATTTTTTAAGCAATATCATGCGTGATAAATAATTTTCTTTTTGGATCTCATTTATTTTGCTGTACTCTTTGTTTTTATTCAAGTTGAAATGTTAAATATTCTTTTTTTATTAATGAAATAGATGGAATGTATTCATTAGAAAGTCATTTTGAACTTAAAATTAATGAAAAATAGATTATTTAAAATTCTCAGCATAACTATTTGTTCTCATGCAAAGTGATATTAATGAATAAGAATATAAATATCAATGAATAGTTTTTGACACTATATTACATATAAATTTTTTTTTGCAAACTAATGAAGATTCTGAAATATCGAAAGAGAATATTCATTTGTGAATAAATTCAAATACTATACTATTAATTGATAGTTTATTTTTCTCTAGTTTCTTTTTTATTTATTGTATAACAATGCAAATGAGTAAAAATAAAATAAAAATCTAAAAGAAGTCAAATGATAATTAGATCGAAATAAATTTGGTTTATAATAAACTTCGAGAAGAAACAAAATTCCGACCAATTTTTTTCTTGAAAAACATACATATTTTAAATTAGATTGGAAATTAAGGTGATAGCTATGAATGAGAGTCATACTACTTCCATTTTTTCAATCAAGACAAGGCTATTTTTTTTTATAAAACTTGACCGGAGATTTCCGGAGTCGAAAAATCTGAATCTCTAATCGACTTTTTTGAAATGCTACAGTACGAGCTGTTCGGCTAGAAAATGGCTATTACAAACTAATAGCGAATTGTTATGGGACGTGAGTACATCATAGGAAATAGGCTTTCACGGACAGAAACAAATCGAACTCAAGAATTTCGAAAAATCAATTAGAAATTCAAAAATGTCCCGACCCCGAAAATTTTTAGTCAAGTTTTATAAAAAAAAATCGCTATGTCACAAAAATAGTTTTGTATTGATTGAAAAAAAATTAATTAATAATAGTACGACTCTCACTCATAGCTATCACCTTAATTTCTGGTCTAATTTCAAATATTTATCAGTTTCGTCAGTACCAAAAGGTATTCGGAGGTTCTAAAGTTGCACTTTCCCCTTTGTACTCAATAGATAACTCAATATTCTATTTTGAATAAATCTTACATTGTATTATTGTTCGCTGCCGTTAGAGCATTATGAATGGATAGTGTTGAATCAGATGAATTCGATATAGCCGCTGTTGTAAAATGACATGGTGAAGTTTGTTGAGCATTCAAAATAGTATTTCGTTCTATTTGTATACATTGCGTATGTGTTGTTGGTATTGTTTGATTTGGATTTTCAGAACATATCGCTGGTGATAACAAGCAGCTATTTCGATTGAATTCATCGATTTGTTCATCTAATAATCTTATTCTTTCATTAAGTTCTCTACATAATGATAAATCTTCATTACTCTTATTTGTTGAAATATTATTTAATTGAAATGATAAATCCTTTGAATATGCTTTTGAATTAAATGTATTCGAAATATTTGATGATTTTGTTAAAATTCTAGCGAATTTTGGAAGTGGTAAACATATTGAATTGATTAATTGATTACATTGAGATGAATAAATTTGTAAACGTATATCTGTTTGAATAAATGAAGAATCTGATTCAAGTGGAATGTTTTTTGTTGGAAAGATTTTTTGAAGTAATTGATAAGAATTTGTATTAGAAGTAGAAATTTCATTTGATTTCTTTTTATTTTCTATTTGTTTTAGATGCAATATTTGTTCTTTAGAATATTTTTTTACTTCATCATCATTTATCTTTGAACGATGATTTTGCATAAGCCAATCAAAAATACGCTCAGTATTTGCATTTTTATCTGTTTCAGATTGGATTATTTTTTTATGATTAATTGAATTATGATTTAATGATGAAGAAAAATTATGACGAGTTTGATTTCGACTTGATAAACTAATATTTGAAACTAAAAAGCAAAAATAAAAAGTTAAGACTTTATTTAAATATGAAACGATTTCTTTTCATACGAGTTAACGATGGTCTACTTTGAGGTGTTTTTGAATAATGACTAGAAAAAGAAAAATTTATCAAAAAAATAAATGTTTATTTTAATATTGATACCATCGATCAGATTGATGAGATCGGTTTGTCGATTGATTATTACTATGTGTTTAATATTTAAATGCAGTACTGTTTGCCGAAAATTCATTTTTATCATATGAACTTCTTTGAATTGTGACTTTTTTACTCTAATATTTGCTGTACAAATTGATGAATTTCGGAGGTTCCAACAAAGTTTTATAGAGAGGCATCCGGGTACGGAATTAAGTGGAAGTCAAATTCAACTCTACTTTTCTTTCATGCCTATAGGCTTTGATACTACATTATTGAAAACTCGAAAATACTGCATCCGCTTGTACAAAAAATATTAGAGAACAAAATCTACTATTCAAAAAAGTTCATATGTTAAAACTGAATTTTCGGCAAAATATTATTTGACTCCATGGAGAGCACTAGATATCAAGCATCCAATCCAAGTCCAAATAATGGTTTCAATAGACAATGAAGTTCTCTATCAAATGCATTACATACCTGAATTTCATAGATAGACTATGAAAAGAAGATTTCTGAAAAATCAAACACCGTAGCTTTTAGATCCCTGAAGATATTGTGAAACTTAGTTTTTAAGAGTACCGTCTTAAAGAGCACAGAATCCTGCATGAAATTAGGACTTGTCGTATTTCCTAAGATCTTCCCATGAAAAGTTATAAGCTTCACAACAACTAAAAAAAATATGCGCTCTGTAGCTGATTTTTGACAATGCTATCATAGATTTTCGTATTTTTTTGTAATTCTTAAAAACTAATTTTCACACAATCTAAAAACAACCTTATTTGATTTTTCAGAAATCTTTTTCACATAGCCCATACATGAAACTTTGGTATGAAACACATTTGATAGAGAGCTTTATTAACTGTTGAAACCATTATTGCGATTTAAGTTAAGTGCTTGGTATCGTACAAAAAAAAAAGCAATATGCGTTGGTCTTCTATTTTTGACTAATACAGTAATTAAATGCAAATAGAAAAAACATACTTTTTCTTACAATTTTCTTCTTGAATAATGTCAGAAAATTTTGTGATAAGTATTTTACTTGCAAAATCAACTTGAATACGTTTTGATTGAAATCTTTTCCCTCTTATACAATTAATTGCATGTTGTGCTGCAATTATATCAATAAAATAGATTAAACATTGAACAATACGAGTTTGGTGATAAGTTCGATTATCAATATAAATATCAAGAATTTCATCGGATGATAGATTTGTTATATCATTTACAAATGAACGTAACATTGATTCAGTTATATTTGACGGTAACTTATCAAGCCATAAAACATTTGTTGGTTGACTTTTGCCAAAGCCTAACTAAAAGAAAAAAATTTATTCTTTTATATTGATTGTTTAATCAAGATATCTGAACTTGTATTTAAATATGTTTTAATTTAAGTACAGACATCGATTTTTACCCTTGAACAATCTATTAATAAAAAACTTTTATTCTTCATTTAATCGATCATCATCAACTAATTCTCACTGTCCAGCTTACATCATACAACGTCCATTATTATGAAAATCTCAATACGGAATTATGCCAAGATTGAAGCCGCGTAAAATATTTCTGTTAAGACTAATTGATTTTCATCATCAAAGAAAAGAATTCACTCTACTAATCTATGTATCTGATGTCATTTTTAATCATATAGAAAATCTAGATAAGAATATAAATATAAAATTCTAGTTGATCAGTTTATTGTTAAAGTTTTCAAACATAAAAATTTCTATTAATACTTTTATAGTTTACATATATATATGTATCATTAAATACAAAGCTCAGACGAAAAAAGAATCCGAAGTAATTTAAACACTAAACGTTAGTAATATTTCATGCAGAGACATTATAACGTTGTGTTCAAGGTTAAACTCCGGACGGCAACTCAACTTCCGGTATCTTTCTTAAATAGCTTTTTAATTTAGAGAATGAGGCATGAATGTTTCATGTGTATGTCTCGTTAGAGATCATTTACGTAAATAGATTCTTTTGTTTTCCGTACATTAGATATCGATCATCAAGAATCTTTAACAGAAAGATTATTCGGTTTATCAAAAATATGACATTATCCTTAGGAGAAATGATTTGATTTGCTGGTTTTTTTTTAATACCTTAACCGAATGATTACGAATCAATTTTGATTTCAATGCTTTCATTGCTTTAATTACACTTTTTATATCAACATATTGAATGAAAGCAAATGTTTGTAGATAATGAGATTGTTGCTGTTGTCGTTTTATTTCAATTTCCTACAAAAAAAAAAAAAGAAAAGATTTTCATAATTAATAACAAAATTCTTATTTATTATATATTTACCATTATATCTCCAAACTTTGAACATATTTCACGTAATTCATTAGAAGATATTTCAGGTTGAAGATTACCAATATATAAAGTTCGTGTTGCTTTTATTGAATATTCATCGACATCAAGATCTGAACATATTGAACGTTTCATTGAATTATGTTCTAAATATTAAAATTTAGAAAAGAAAAGCGTTATTTGTTGTTCGAGATTTACCATTTATTAAACCATTATACGGTTCAGCTTGTAATCTGATACCATGAATAGATTTTGTTTTTATAAATAATAATGCTTTATTAACATCTTCAAACTTTTCAAATGTTAATAAAGCATAATCATCAATTATTTTAATACTTAATAAATGAGAAGATATTTTAAATTTAGAAAATATATTTCGAAGTGTTTCACGTAATGATTCACCTAAAATAAAATAGAAAAATAAAATAATATTTAAAAATCTAATAAATATACTTGATATTTTCGATGATAATGGATAAATTTTTAATATTTTCGTTTTCAAATGATTTAAATTTGTTGATTGTCGTTTTAATTTCGATGTATATTGATGACGATATTTATAAAATAAACTTGGAAATAAGAAATTGATATTTTTTCTTTTTTTATATTAGATACAGTTCTTTAATCTAATTATACCTTTCGTTATGTGATCTGTCAGATTCAGATGAAGAAGAACAATTTTCATGCTTGTCTCGTGAAGATCTCATTACTGTTTTTCTAATAAATAATATTAATTTAGTTAAATAAAAAACATTCCTTTTTTGTTTTTTTTCTATTACTTAGAACCATTTATTGATGATGTCTTGTTATTACTTCTTGGTGAATCTGAATCATATTTAATACGTACGACATGATGTCTATGAGATAAAAGCAGAATAATAATAATAAAGATTTAATTCTTTTTTTCTTTCAAATATAAACAAACAAATTGATTCATTTATATATACACATTTCATTTCAAGATAAATAGTAAACTATTAATGAGAGAAGTTCTTCAGGTGCGATGTGCCGATTAAGTCGATAATTTGCCCACAAGTCTCAATAAGATTGGAAAAAATCTAAAAAGCTTCGTTCCCATAAGCTCTCCTGCTCAAGTTACGACTGTTTTCCTGTATGTTATGCCTCTCGCAAAACACATATAAAAACACTTATTTCCTTAATTTTTGACCTGGAATTTTGCGCATAGATTGCTGCTATGAGTATAAGAATGTGCTGAAATTTTCAAACCAAAAGAATGTCTTCTTCTTGAGATATTGCATATCCAAAAACCGATATGTGCTACAAGGAAAGTTCAGAATATCGATTATCTTCAACATGTAATATATCAAGAAGAAAACATTCTAATGACCATAGAATCTATTTGTACGCAAAATTTCATAATTGGGTGTTTTTATAAATGTTTTGTCTGCGACAGAAAATACAGGAAAACGGTTGTAACTCGAAAAGAACAGTGTATTGGAACGAACCCTTTTAGTCTTACTGAAGCTTGCTTGAAAGCAAAATATCGACTTAATTGACGCGTCACACACAAAGCTCGTCCCTCATAAATTCAATCGAATACTAAATAGAACAGAAATACTGAAGAACAAAAGACTTCATTACATTAACATATTCCATAGGCTGTTTAGACATGTGTTGTTGTTAAAGATTCCAGATGATAAGAGAAATAATGACATAGATCATATTCCAAAAGTACTGAGTTCTCCCAAAAGAAATGATGAGGTGTTTATTGGATGTTATCTCTTTGAAGTAATATATTAAGAACGTTTCTTTTTACAGATGTAATCTCAAATTGAATAGTATTTCTATTTAATTTCAAAGCTATTATCATTTTTAATAAGAGGACTTTGTTTTCCAATCAAGAATTTGCATCTCATGTTTTTCTCTAGCCAAAGTTTTATCAAATTAGAAATAATATAGACGGATCTTATTTTTGCTATCTGAAGTTTCTTGAGATCTCTTATATGAAATTCAAAAAGTATTAAATTGGACAAAATAGTCTATGAGCATAAATCTTTTCATGCTGTAGATCAAATGTATCAGAAATATGAGATTATTATATACAGAATAGGATGATATGTCTTTATCAGAAATGATGAATAGTTCAGTTTTTTTCATAAAGAAGGCAATGTTCTTATTTTGCTAAGGTTCTTTTTCCAAAATGTTATACTTTTTTTGAAAAAACTAAGTCCATAATAATCTTCTAGAAATACTCTATATTAAAATTGAACAAGCAAGTTAGTCATTTTTAAAATTTGATATTATTTGTCCTTATCTTCAATAACAATACATAACTGACGTAAAAGATAAATAAAATAAAACACCAACCGAGTATTTTTCTCAGGATTATTAGCAGTACGTAATGAGTATTTATCTCGATCGTCATGAATTGTTGTTATTGTTTTATCCGTCAATGTATTAGTCACTGTTGTTATACTACAAGGAGATGATGAAGATGGTTCAATAATTGAAGAAGATACTTCTAGAAGTATTTTAGGCACTGAATATGAACTATCATGAAATGTTGTTTGTAACTGTTTTTTATCAAGAATATTTTCTGCATGATGTGCTTTTGATGCCGTACGTATATCCGAAAAAGCAACAAAAGCAAAACGTTGATCGTTAATTTTAACTGTTTGAACACGACCATGTCTAAATATATAGCAATAAATTAATTTTTTCAAATTTATTTATTTTTCTCTACCGTTCAAAACATTCTTTAATAGTTTCTTCAGTAGCTGTCTCGGGTAAATTAGATATAGTCAACCATCTTAAATCAATTGGTTTCGATGTTAATAATACTTTGCCAGTAGAAATTTCACTAGACATAGTAAAACTTGTTTGATATGTAGTAAGAAAAAATAGTACAAATTGAAATTGATCAATCAGATATTGATAACAGCAGAAAACAATATCTTTTAAAACTTTTTCTATATCAAACTAATAGTGATATTCGTCACCATTAAAGAAAATTATGACTCTGTTGAACATTGTTGCTATTTGTAGCATCGACATTGAAAATAGAAACAAATAGGGAAGAGAAAGAGAGAAGGAAGAAAAGAGTACCGAATCACCTTACATTATTTTTTCTCTGTTTCTTAATGCTTTTTCGCTTCTCTTCCTTCTTCTGTTTACGTTTTGTATGACAGAGAGTAGATAGCAGGCTGCAAACTATCCTCGTCAATGACTGTATAGCTTGAGACGACGATTCATGATATAATGTTGCAGAACTGATGATGATTATTGTGTTTTCAGAAGATGATGCATATATGACATGGCCTTTATATAGTTAAACGCACAATGACACATATCAGATTGTACTGATAATAGTCTATATAGCTATTATTTTATGAATCAGATTTTTTGCGGTGTTGGAAATCAGTATTCAGTCCTTAGTAATCTTTTTGTTTATGACATTATTATCTAATCATGATAAAGAAGCACAGAAGATGAGAATTGAAGATGAATGCGTTTCCAGCTCGTTCACCATTTAGATTTCATTACTTTGACGATTTTCACAATCATGAATTTTGACGGTACTGTCAAATAGTATTAAATTGATGAAAAAACAAATATTCAGTCTTAGTGGTTTAAATAATGATCATGCTTGGCTTGTGTTTTGTTATTTTTTAGCAAGAGTCTCCTTTTTATTGTATCCAATAAAAAAAAAGAAGCTCCAGCAGAACATTCATGGAAAGTAAATCTATTCGATGTAGAAGCGGAAAATTGATTATATTCTTCTTTTCTATTTTAGTTTGATTGCACAGTAAAAGCATGAAACACAGAATAGAAGCCCATGACATAATGCGCGAAATATTAATGATACTTTTCTCGTTCTACATAATTTAACCTTTGTCCTTGTGTGCATGTCTAGGAATTCACTTGTATTGTTTTTTTTTCTTTATATTTGCATCAAGAGAGAATAAAAATATCTAGGGTTGCCTAAAAGCAATTAAAGACATTGATGAGATTCTTTTTGCTCATAATAGAAATAAAAGAAACAACAGAGAAAAAAGCAAAATGAAAGAAAGTACAAGTAATAAAGTAATAAAACATGTCTTTTTCTTTTTTATTATTTCTTCTTTTGTAAGAAAAATTCTATCACATAGATAAAAAGAAAAGAATATATCACCACATATTTAAATAAGAAGTCCAAGCAGAAGAATTTGAATTAGCATTATTTGTGACTTGTTGTGTATTAGGTTCACTATTTGATGACACATCCACAATAGATGTTGCTTGTTGTGCAACACGAATAAGTTTAGCTTGCTCATCAGGACTTAATTTCAGCATTGTAACAAGAACAGGTATTATTTGTAAACGTTCATGTGTAGATTTTAATATAAAAAATTTTAAAATTATATTTTTTAAATATTCTAAATTTGATATTGATTCAGCACGATCCATATTACGTTCAATACGTCGTATTTCATCTTTAAGTAATGATACTTGTTCACTTAAACGTACATTATTTAATTCTGATTCATTAAGAAGTTCAGTTGTATTAAGTAAACGATATTTTGTTTTATTAAGTTCTTCTTCAATACGTTGACGTTCTAATTCAACATCTTCGAAAAGTATATGACGAGGTTTTTCCACGTTTGAAGATGATGATTGAATAGTGTTAGTGTTACCGAATAAAACATTTTCTAAAGTTTTAACAGCAACATCGGCCGGCTGAAAATCAACACTGGCTGATTCGGATCCCTTTGAAAAGAAAGAAGAATTATTTTTTTGCCAAAATAAATACAAAAAGATTCAATTGAATAGCTATAGTGGCAAATTAAATAAGTCCTACGAGATCAACATTAGCAATATCTGACAGACAACGTCATAGGATGCAAGACCTACAGAATAATATTTGAGTTTTGCAGGACACTCAAGTCACCTAATTGATTATGATCCAATAGAATTCTAGCTTAGTAGTGAAACTCGTGATGATTTTTCATTAGGATCAATAGTAGCTAGAAAAGAACATGTCATACTAGCCATTTGTGTTTTCGTAGAAAGATGATTCAACTCAGCTAGATTAGTATTTGCTCAGAGACGGATATGTTTATCACTAAGTTCAATTGATAACATATTTTGTTCATTCAAAAAGTTCAAGAACAAGTAGTTAAAGATCTTATGAATGTTAATATTTTTTTATTCATTTTATTTCTGCTGGAAAACGTATGATAAGGTTTGTTCACATGATTATTGTAATTGATATTTATGTTAACAATACTTCTATAATATTTGACATTATACCTCATATGTATATAAGTTTTTATCCTTGTAAAAAATGCAATTAAAAGATAATACTGTAAGTAGGACGTAGGAGTGTCGTTTGATCTACAAAATGTGTACTGGAGGAAGAGTTTTTTTATGTCCTGCTCTGCTTTTGATGACTGAGTAAAAATATTCTGCAGAATACAGGACAGGACGTAAAAAACGCCTCGTGACGTTCTCTAATAGCTGTTCTAATTTACATTTCTTTCTGCATTTGAAGTTTGCGCGCAATTCTAGATTCGCTCTTGAATAAAACTTAGACAGATGCTGTCTTACCTCATACAAACTTTACTCACTTTGTATTGCGTAGAAAATTAACTAATTGCTTTATAAAGCAAACTCGTAGATTCTCGGCGCATGATCTAACGACTTGTGTTAAAAGAAATAGATGGCTATTTAACACTCTTATGTTTTTTAAAAAGTTCTTTTAATTATCATGTTTCTTCGTATTTAAAAAGAAAAACAAATTAGTCACAAGAAGTTAATGAAGTTAAAACAAATGAAATTCTTTTCCAATAACTCAAGTTATTTTACTCTCCTATATGGATGCCTGTGTAATAAAGATCTTATTGAATTATTAAATGTCTTAAATAAATTTCTTGCTATAGTGATAATTTTCATTATGCAATTGCTTTAATCTCATTCAAATCAAACTTTTGTTCATCATTTCTAGTCTGCAATGCAAAAATCATTGCCGAAATCTTGACCTATGGTTCACCGCTTAGAAATATATCCTAGAGAGTTCACTCATTTTCTGATTGAAAGAGAATAGGCTGAACTTCAAAAAAAAGAACATAAGAAACCATGTGTTTTTGGATTTACTTTAAATCAGAAAAAAAAAGGTTTGGCACCGAACGTTGCTAACAAAATATCTTGCACTTTCTATTCTTTTCAAACATACCTCTTGCATCAAACATTTTTTTTCCTATGACAGATTATATTTGAAAATATATAATTAAATAAACTAGAAATATTTTTATCACACTTTCAGATGGGCAATGATAAATTATGTTTTAATTCACATTTCAATCGAAACTTTACAAGTTTTTGATTAATTTAAAAAAATTGGTCGTTGAACTTGAGCAATACTTTCTAGATACTGAACAAATTTCTCTCATTTTTCTAAAAGATATTTTCTAAAACAGCATGCAGTTCTCTACAAAATCAAATTAATTATAGTACTTTGGCGTGAAATTCAGGATGAAAATTTATTTGAAGAAGTTGAGATGCAGTAATAATTCGAGAGTGTTACAACAATGTATTATCATTTTATTGAGAAAATGAACAAATACATTTAATGTAGAAATTCATGAATTTTCGACTTTATTTAAAAGTCATCATCAGATGAACTACTAAGACTTAACCAACTAAAACAGTTAAACTTGTACGTTGTTGTATAAAATCATAACCAAAACATCAATGACATAATCAACATAAACTATATATAAATTATTTTGTGTATATAATTACTCATATAACTGCTATATTTTTATTAATAATAAATCAAAAA
>CAJNSZ010000019.1:1194713-1366421 GCA_905329745.1 Rotaria sp. Silwood2 | reverse complement strand
ACAGATTATATTTGAAAATATATAATTAAATAAACTAGAAATATTTTTATCACACTTTCAGAAGGGCAATGATAAATTATGTTTTAATTCACATTTCAATCGAAACTTTACAAGTTTTTGATTAATTTAAAAAAATTGGTCGTTGAACTTGAGCAATACTTTCTAGATACTGAACAAATTTCTCTTATTTTTCTAAAAGATATTTTCTAAAAGAGTATGCATTTCTCTACAAAATCAGATTAATTATAAATAACCATTCATTTTACGTATAACTATCTCTCGCCTTATTTTTTAGTTTTTAAATTCCTATTACGTATTTATTGTATTGTTGCCAGTCTATTATACACTCACACACAGCAACTATCATTTGTCAATCGTGTTTCATCGAATTATTATCAATTGTTCTGTTGTAAAATACAATGGATATTGATTCTAGTAACGGTAGCGATAATAGTGGTCATGGTGATCTTCGTTTTGGTACTAGCTGCAAGCGAAAGAAAGCAGATAAATGATTGCACATTCTCATAAATACTGTGAATACGCTTATTAACGATGGTTTTTTTTGTTAGGAAGGTTGATAAATAATATAAAGAATACCCATAAATACGAAGAAGTACATGATTAGAAGAAAGATGAAGATGAAGATGCTGATATCAATATCAATGCAGATGATAACATTGAAGAAACTTTTATTAAATAGAGTCGTGTTAAACAGTTCTCGTTGAGTTAGTAACTAGAGTAGTTAATAGTTACCAAACATCTTACTTTTCTTTGTAAATAAGTTGTTGTCTATGCAAAATAAATAAACTTTAAAATCTATAAAAATTCATGTCACACTTTGTTTTACATATCTTTTAACTAATGTCTGTTAGAAAGTCAATTCCATGATCTGCTAATTAATATTGTTATACTATTAGATATTCTATACTGCTCTCTAACAAATACCTAGCTGCAGTCGAATATTAAGAAAAAAAAGTCATTGCAAGAGAACTGATCAATCAAATAACCCTTCATCCTGAATTTCACGCCAAAGTACTATAGTCTTAATCATTACTAAAATGCTTAAGTTCTGAATAACCACTTTTTTTCAGTGTCCTATGTTTTTCATGCAAAGTACTTAATACTTTCTATCAAAACTGAGACGGATAATATGCTTTATTTACTGTAAAAGAATTACTGAGAAACTTTATAAAGTATGAAAGTGAATTAACTCTTGCAAGAATCACTTTCTCATCTATTTGGTTTTGAGGAAAAGATTTTTCTTCAAATGAGAAAAAATATGAGCAAAAAAAAAGTATGTTACAATAGTTTTCTGCACGATGTTGGATATATCAAACTTTTTTCTCATTCAAAATTAATTTCAAAAAAGGTATTTTTCGTATGTATTTTGAAGTTCAGACATTGTTTATTCAACTGAAAGAAGAAGAAATTTTCTATGGCTTTTCTGAGCAGAGAACCATTGATCGAGATATCGGCAACTACTTTTACACGGTACGTTATCACGATAGACAATCCAATAGTATTGTATGACAACTTAATAGGAAAAAAGTTTAAATACTTCTCCTTGTTGACGTTCTGAATAAGTCCATGGAATATCCTCTTTATTAATATCATTATTAAATACAACTTGAGAAGATTCTTTTTCATTATCAACATTTGTTTGTCGTAATAATTCCATACGATTTTTTAATTGTTCAATTTCTTGTTTTGATGCTTGTAATTGATTTTGTAAAATTGATATTGAACGTTCATGATCAATTTTTATTGCAGTTATTTGTTCCTTAAATATAAAATGAAAACATTTATATTTTAGAAAATAAATCAAATATTACTTTAAATGTTGTTGAAAGTGTATCATTTTCAAGTTTAACATTTTTCATCATATCATGACTATCATTCATTCGTTTTAAACATTCATTTTCCATCTTCTCGAGTTCCATTTGATGCTTTAAAAAATGACAAAAAAAAACCAAACAAATCTTTATGATTAGATAAAAAAAAGGTTTTTTTTTTAAAACTTGTTTTCGAAGATCTTGTTCACGTTTTCTTGATTCATTAACTATTTTAGTTTGTACTTCATTCAAACGATCTTGTTCTTTCTGTAATATTTCATTTTCGGATTTTAACAATTGAATTTTATTACTAAATATATATATATTCATTTAGAATTGAATAAAAAAAAAGACAAAAAGAAATTTTCTGTACTTTGCTTCTTGAAGATTTATTTTTAATTTTTCAATTATTTCTTCTAATTCAGTTTGTTTATCAGCTATTGATGGCATACGTTCACGTTGAGTAGATTGTTGTTGTTTCAGGACACTTTGTGCTCGAATCTAGATTAATGAACAAGAAGAAAAGAATGTAAAAACAAATAATTCCAATTATAATAGGAAATTACAAAAAATACTATTGTATTACTTTACAAAATTGTCAACAAATACTACACTATAATTGAGAAATACAAATAAAAAGCCGAACAATTGTTAATCCTTATGTCACTGCTGTGGACATGTGCTGAAACAAGATATTAGTTATTCTTTTTGTTCTATACTATGTATATCGTTCTACTTTAGTATTATAGTTATTAATTAATTAGTTTTCATTAACAGAATTCAATAATGATAGTAAATATTTTAGCAACAGATATTTTATATATCTTTTTTGTGCTGATTCAAAATTCAATCTGCAACTAACATCAATATCGGAGACCCATGAAACGTTTCATAAATATATATAAATGCAAGTCTCTATGTAAATGAGAAAAAGGTTGATATACATTATTATCAATCAAATTTTGTATGTATTTTTTAATAAAAATACAGAAATGAAGAGTCATTCAAATCTAATAATATTCATAAGAGCAAAGAAAAAAATATTCTTTTCACTGAATTCACTCAATCTGTCTCTGAATCATTCTATGTTATATCAAATATCGATATCCATATAAAGACAAAAATAAAATAAAACGGCCATATCTATCTGTGAAAGTCTGAAGATTTCTAAAACAAATTAATTTAGAAGTAATGGGAATGTGAGAGCAGTTAACACATGGATTTTTTTAAAGGAAAGTCCTCATTTTCTCAGTTACAAATATTCAAGTTAACATTTTTTTTTTGAATCTGTATCAACTCTAATCATTATTTGTCATTAATGATTTTAGACATCAATGAAAAAAAGGTGAATACTTCTAAAATGAAAGTCGACCTGATTATTAGTTTTCGTTGTTTAATCAAATATGAATTAGCTATCAACATCTATATCATAAGTCAGTCAATAGAATTCACTACAGCTAGACACTTATACGACATACCAGATTTTGCTATTCTTCTCTCGAATACTTCATAGAAACTTATAATCTTAAGTAAGATATGATTGTTCGTCTCTTATACTTACTTTATAATTATTAAAATCATCTTGAAGCGTTTCACTTAAAAATAAATAAAGTTATGCAAAATGTTTCTATTAATAAAAAAACAACTAACTAATCCTGTTTAGCTATATCCAACTCATGTTTTGCAATATGTAGATTTTGTTCAAGTAAATTAATTGTTCTTTGATTTGTGTCACTTTGATTATTTAATCGTTCTAAAGATAAATGAAAAATATTAATTTAATAAAAATCGAATTAAAATACTATACCAGCTAATTGTTGTTTTTCAGAAAGTAATTGACTAATAGTTACTTTATTAGTATCTAATTCAATTTGTAATTTATCAAATAATGTTCGTAGATTGTCATCATTTTGATATCTTTGTTTTTCAAGATCTTTTGCATCTTGTAATTCTTTTTTAGTTGTATCTAATAATATTTTAATTTTATCAGCACGTTCTTGAGTTTGTAATTTTAATTGTTCTAAATTTTCAATTTCTTGTTTAAGAGAAAGATTTTTTTCATTAACATTTGTTAAATCATCACGTAAATCTTGAATTTCTTTATCTTTATGTGTTAAATTATCTTTTAGTGTTTTAATTGTTTTTTCATAATCAGCTAATTCAAGATCGATTAAACTTTGTTTAGGTTGTTGAGTTTTTTCTTGTAATTCTTTTTTAAGACGTGATAATAAAATTTTCATTTTTTGTTGTTTTTCTTGTAGATCCTATGAAAAGAAATTAATTAAATGAAATTAATTTTATATAGAAAAACTTATGACTTACTTGAATAGTTGCATTAGATTGAACTATTTGATTTTCGAGTTTCTGATTTAATTCACTTGTAGTTTGATTCAATTGTTCATTTTCTTTTTGAGATTTTTCTAATTCAGATCGAAGATTATTCGTTTGAATTTGTTCATTTTCAAGAATTAATTTTTTTCTTTCAATAGATTCTAATTGATGATTTTTAATATCATTTTTAGTGGTTTCTAATTGTTGTTTAAGACTTTCAATAGTCTAAAACGAAACAAATTTTGAGTTCTTTATTATATGAATTATTGAAACATGTTCAAAACTCGCTATCAAAATTAATAAAAGATATTTTTTCTCAGACTTAGTGCTATAATTTATGCTGGAATAAAGTCTAAGAGATTCACTAGTTATAAAATGTATATTAATGGAAATGAAAGTTAATTATTATTGTAGTTAACTTCTATAGCATACTTCTCTATGAGAAAATTCTGTCTTATTAAAATGAAGAAGATGAGAAATGACAACAAGACTAAGAAATAAGAATCCATGTCTGTAAAGATGAGTTTTGTCAATACTGTATCTGATAGTTAATTATTTGCCCAGTTATTGTGAACGAAATAGAGTTGTGAAGTTTTGAAAGTCACGGAACTTTGACATAATTTTAATCTAGGTAATTGGCTTAATTCTTTTTGATTAGAGACCATAATAATAAGCAAAAATTTGTAAATTTTTTCTTCGCTTCTTTGAATTCCTTCCATAGTTGATGAGTTGAATATAGTAATTTAATGTCATGTTCACTACGTTGACATTCATCATTTGAATTCGAAAATAAACGAATATATTGAACTTGATAAATTGATCGTCTATCTTGGCAATGAATGAGACTCAATGAAACTTAGAAAATCCTAAATAGGTTTGGATTTATACATTAGCCAGCCAGAACTATAACTGTTTTAGTGAGTGTTTGGCCTTTGAGTCAACTATTCATGAAACATTCAATTAAGAGATTTTTATCTGAAATTTTGTTCATAGATAGTTCTCACAGTCATTAGAATATTCTAAAAATAATGCGTTTATTTCAGTTGAAATTTTTGGATATTCTAATAACTGTAAAATTTATCTATGAACAAGATTACACATGAAAATTTCTTAGTTGGGTTTTCCATGAATAACTGGCTCACACGACTGAAAACTTACTAAAATACTCATATAGACAAAATAGAGATTCACACAACGTCCGACCATTGGATATATTTCCTCGTCAGTCAAAAGATAAGTTAAGAATAATTATACAAAAACAATTTGTTTTTAACCTTAACTGAATATAGTATTTATTAACTGATAGCTGACTAAATAATTTCGATTCCATCACTGTTTTAATTATCCATAGAAACTACATAGGAGAAAGTTACACAAAAAAAAGTAGTCAACATTGTAATCAAGCAAACTTTTTAATAGTATTCTTTTAATTTTTCTGAACTTATTCAAACGGTTACTCAAATATTTCATCGACAAATTTTAAAGACATACTTGTTGTAATTCATTTTCCATTTGAACTTTTTCTTGATAACTTTCTTCTTTAATCTTTTTCATTATTTGATTAGAATTTAATTTATCGCTTTCTAAATCTTGTTTTAAATTATTAATAGTCTATATCAAAGAAAATTAATCTATGAAAAATAAAAAACAAAATTTTTTTGTTTTACTTGTAAAAGTTCAGATTTTTCTATTTCAAAATTTTGTATTTTTTCCATAAATGAACTAGTATCATTTATAAATTTAGTTTTTTCATCTTTTATTTGATCAAATTTTATTTTTAAACCTTGATATTCATTATTTATTGTTTGTAATTGTTTATCCAAATCATCAGCTTGTTTAGTTTTTTCAAAAAATAATTCATTATTTTCTTTTAAATCATTTTCTAATTGTTTATTGATATTTTTTAATTTCTTATTTTCATTTCTTTCTGTTTCAAGTAAATCACTTAATTGTTGTGTTTGTTTTAATGATGATGAATAACGTTCATCTTGAATTTGATTTGTATTATCAAATTTTTGTTGTTGTTGTTTTATTTCAATTTGATATTTTTCTTGCTGATCTTGTAATTGAAGATTTGTTCTATTAAAATTTTCTTTTAATAAATCATATTTAGATTTGATTTGTTCAAGATGAATACATTTTTGTTGAAATTCTTCATATGATGATTCAAGTTGATCAAACTTCGTTTTATCTAATAGGAAAAAAATAGAAGGATGAAAATTAAAAGAAAATAGTTGATAAAGACAAACCGATAGTTTTTTGATTAATAATATTTTGTAATTCATTTGTTTTTTCACATTTTTCTGTATATTGTTCTTTTAATTGTTCAAAAGAACGAAGATTTTCTTCGAGAGTAGCAATTTCACGCCGTTGTTCTTCATTATCTATTGATAATTGATCAAGTTGGAAACGTACTTGCACAAGTTCATGCTCAATTTGTTCGGGAACAAATTTACAATCGTTTACTTTTAATCGAATGTATTGATTAGTGCTCTAGAAAAAAAAATTGTATGACATTATACAATGTTTTTAACATTTTCACTGTTTCTTCTTTTTATTGAATTAAACTTCTTGAATTCAGTTTTTGAATAAAATTGGATCTCATCTCTGAATATTTCATGCTCCCCAAAAATCACATTGTACTAATCAAGATTGATTAGGTTGTGGCATTTAAGAAACGAATGAACTACCGAGAAAACATATTGAACAGTCGAACGTCGTTCGACTGCATGTTATGACTACAAGCAAGTCTTAATGAGACTAAGAAGAGCTTGACGATTGAACAATTATGGCTGTTGATATGAAATTTTTACTGAGGGAAGGTATTTTCGAAAGATTTTAAAACACAGAGTTTTGAGCAGCTGGAATTATATTTATACGTACGTTGCACAGTCATTCGATAGTTCTAAGAGTTTCAAAGAAATGAACATATCTTTTTCGGGATATTCAATATCTAAAAACACAGTCGTTTACCATAGGAGGACACAGTAATCAAGTCTACTTGGAAATTGCATATCTATAGAGAGACATGATTGTTTTTGTTGAAACTTTCAGAACTATCTATTGACTATCAAATTTGCCTATAGACATAATTTCATCTCGTAACTCTTTGTTTCGGATTTTTCGGAGATGACTTGTTCTCAGTAAACATTTCGTTAAGATGGTCATAACTCTTCAATAGTAGATCATGAGCACGAATCCATTTAAGCGTTTTTTAGTCTCACCAAGACCTACTCGTAGCTTTAATGCGAAGTTGAACGACGTGCGACAGTTCGATATATTCTCTCATGAGCGAATGTTTGTTAAACTATTGAATATAAAGGTCTATGATTATAAAATTCACGCTAATCTGAAGAAAAACTCTATGAAACTTGTTGTTTCAATGCCTGTAAGGATACATTCAATAGCTTTTTTTTTTTACATATGAAGTTCTACAAGGCAGATTTGACTGTTGATTGAATGTTAAGCAGGTAGTGTGAGTATTAAAGTTGATAGGATATTTACAAGTTGATCCTCTTTTTTCTTTCTATCTGTGAAATTAATAGAAAATTCTTCTAAGTTTCCTAATTTTCTTTTCTTCTCATTCTATTCTGTTTGTCGAACTTCTACCTGATTAATGGGTTTCGCCAGACAAAGTTCCCAATCATCTGAATCATTTGATTGATTTATCCATGAATGAAGATGTTCAAAAAGTGTATCTAATCCAGGATGATCTTGTCGATGAATTAATAATCGACATTGTTCATAGTCATCAGTTTGAGTAATTGAAAGAAGTTCCTTATTTATTGATGAATTATTTAATATATTATTATTTTGTAAAATTTGACATCTTTCAAGTAATAATGAACATAAACGAAGAAGATTTTCAAGATTTAATTGATTTGAAAAGTCTTCATCACTATAATTTGTTATTCCAATTGAATGAAGTAATGTTGGAATGTCTGATAATACTTTTGATATATGTTGTGCTTTGTTATCAGTAAAATTAAGAAAAGAATCGATACGTTGCGAAACAATTTCATCGAAATTTTCATTTGATTGATGCATTGGAATTTCTGATAATTGTTGTTGAATTTTCTTTAATTCAATGTTTTCTGTTTCAAAATTTTCTATTTGTTTACAATAATTATTCATTTTTTCTTCCATTAATTTTTTATCCGTATCGAATGCACTCTGTTTTGATCTTAAATCATTGAGTTCTTCCTCCATGAGCTGTTTATCTTTGTCAAATGTACTTAATTTTGATCTTAAATCATTGAGTTCTTCTTCCATTAACTGCTTGTCTTTATCAAATGTACTTGATTTTGATCTTAAGTTGTTGAATTCTTCTTCTAATAATTGTTTATCTTTATCACATGTACTTAATTTTGATCTTAAGTTATTGAGTTCCTGTTCCATTGATTCTTTATCTGTATCACATGAACTAGATTTAAATCTTAGATCATTAATTTCTTCTTCCATCAACTGTTTATCTTTATTAAATGTGTTCAATTTAGATCTTAAATTATTGAGTTCTTCTTCCATTAACTGTTTATCTTTGTCATAACCTTCTTCTAATAATTGTTTATCCTTATCATATGAACTGGATTCCGATCTTAACTTATTGAGTTCTTCTTCCATTAGATATTTATCTTTATCAAGTGTACTTAATTTTGATCTTAAGTTATTGAGTTCCTGTTCCATTGATTCCTTATCTGTATCACATGAACTAGATTTTAGTCTTAGATTATTGATTTCTTCTTCCATTAACTGTTTATCTTTATCATATGAACTGCTTTCAGATCTTAACTTATTGAGTTCTTCTTCCATTAGTTGTTTATCTTTATTGAATGAACTGGATTTTAATCGTAAATCATTGAGTTCTTCTTCCTTTAATTGTATATCTTTATCAAGTGTGTTTAATTTTGATCTTAATTCATTGAGTTCCTGTTCTATTAATTGTTTATCCTTATCAAATGAATAGGCTTTTAATCTAAGATCATTCAGTTCTTCTTCCAATAGTTGCTTATCTTTATCAAATGTACTCGATTTTGACCTTAAGTTGTTTAGTTCTTCTTCCATTAATTGTTTTTCCTTATCAAATGTACTTGATTTGGATCTTAAGTCATTGAGTTCCTCTTCCATTGACTGTTTATCTTTATTAAATGTGTCCAATTTAGATCTTAAATCATCGAGCTCTTCCTCCATTAACTGTTTATCTTTATCGAATGAACTAGATTTTAATCTTAGTTCATTGAGTTCTTCCATTAACATTTTATCATTATCTAATGTGCTCAATTTCGATCTTAAGTTAGTGAGTTCTTCCTCCATTAACTGCCTCTCTCTATCAAATACACTTGATTTGGATCTTAAATCATTGCATTCCTCTTCTATTAATTGTTTCTCTTGATCAAATGAACTGACTTTTAATCTTAAATCATTGATTTCCAGTTCTAGACTTTGAATAGAATCTTTTTGTTGATGTTTTTCTTGTTCAATTGATTGCTTTTCATTTTGAAGATTTTCAATAGTATTTTGAGTTTCATTTAATTTATTGATGAAATCTTGCACAGCATTAGTAGATGATGAACGAAGATTTGAGAGTTCAGTTTGGAGATGCTATATAACAAACAAGATATATATATATATAAGTATTTGAATCGAAAGTAATATGATTGTAGTTACCGATGTTTCATCTTGTAGATTTTTACATGATGATTTCAATGATTCATTTTGCAACTGAAGACATTCAGATGATTCGCGTAATGTCTATAAAAAAAAAATGAAGTAAAACAGAGAAATTGACGAATTGATTCTACATTAAGTTCTTGTTGAAGTTTCGATTCATTGATTTTATACTGGTCGAGATTAACGCTTAAATTTTTCGACTTTATTTGTTCATCTTCGAGTTCATTACGAAGTTGCTAGAAAAAATACGATAGTGAAAGAAAAAAGTTTTTGCAAATTGTATTATAACCTCCTCCGTTTGACATAAGCTTAAATTAGAAGTTTGTAAATCACTTAATTTAGATTCAAGCTTTTTCTTTAATATAATTTGATTTTTAACTAATTTCATTAATTCATCTTGTGACATTGATTCAAGCTGAAATATTTCAAAAAAAAAAAAAAAAAAAAAACTTTTTCTTATAGAATATATTTTTGATCATACAAACCTTGTTACTTGATGCTGTTTTTTCATCATTTGTTGGTTTTCCATCGTCACTCATCATAGATTTTCTGTTTTGTTTTCTTTCTTATATGAGATGAGCTGAAACTTAATTATAACGAACCTTTTTCATAGTTCATCTAAAAAAACAAAGTGCAACTAAACAGTGATTGATCTATACACAACACTAAGAGTGATATTTCTCTTGTAGCATTTACTTTTTTCGTACATATAACAACAAGAAAAAAAATATCTGTTCTTTATATTGGATAATACGAAAAAAACATAAAGTGCTAAAAAGAGCAGCAGCCAAATAGACAATATTCAAACTCATTCAGATTACAAATACATTTTTTTATGCAAAACAAACGAAATTCTGTTTTGTATTTCATTCATTAATTTTTACGGTTCGACGAAAAACTTTCATTTCTTCTATCATGTCAGCTGACAACTATTCTCATTTCCATATCAATGTTTCAATCAAAATGACTGATACAAAAAAAGCACCAAAATACTCAGTTATTTTCATCAATTTGTTCGGGAATAAAATATAAACAATTATAAAAAGTGAAAGGAAAAAGTATTTATCACATTATAATAAGTAAAAATAATTTACTCAAGATTGTCATCGTGACTAGAACCTAATGATTCAGAATTATTTTCATCATTCTCTTCATCGAATGAAGTTACATCAATACAACGACCAACTTTAATAAATTCTAAACCCTGAAAATAAATTTTATTTTTATTTAATCTTTTTATTGTTTTTCAATCTTACTTTCCAATGTTTCGGTTTGTCAACTAGTGGATTTTCTCTTAAATCAACTTTTGTCATATTTGAAAACATTAATAATGTATCATCATCTATTTCAGCAATAGCATTTCGTTGTAAACAAACAATATTTAATGATGAAATTTTTCCAATGACAGATGGAACATGAACAAAATGATTTCCATTTAAATTAAGATATGATAATTTTAGACAATCTTGTAAACAATCTGGTAAATCATTTAATTCATTATCTTCAATACTTAACCAATAAAGTTCTAATAATTGTCCTATGTCTGTTGGTAATCTTTGTAAATGATTTGATTTTAATGATAATTTTTCTAATTGATTTAAATTATTAAATATATTTAATGGCATATCATATAAATTTATATTTGTTAACCATAATTCATGAAGATTTTTTAATTGACCTAATTCTAATGGTATTTGACCAAGTGGATTATGACTAAGATTTAAACGTATTAATGATGTTAAATTCCATAATGTATCTGGTAAGATTGTTAATTGATTGTGTTCTAATGAAAGAGTTTCTAAATTAATCATGGATGATAATTGTTCTGTAGGCGGAATAATAAGTTCATTATTATTTAAATAGAGATTCTGAAGAAATGAACATAAACTAACAGACAGTGGAACAGCACGTAATGAACGATTACTTAAATTTAAACTTGTTTCTTTTATATCGATTATATGTTGAATATATTTTTCAATATCATCGTCATCCATTTTTTTTTTCCTATTGAAATATCAGATCTAGAAATATAATTTATTTTATTATATGAAATTTTTTAGATAATGATAAATGAAGAGAAAATAACTGATGACAGAAGCTTGCAGACAGAAATAATGTTGTAAAAAGTTTCAAGATTTTGTTTTACAGTCATAATTCTAAGAGAGCGATCGGTTTCATTCAAGCGATTTGAAGGTTCTGAATATGCGACGACACACAATAGAAATAAGCAAACAGTAAAAAATGGATTTTTTCAACACTCGAATAACAAAAATGACACAAAAAAGATGGCGACACATACTTTTGACTATTCGATATATATCAACAAAAGCAAAAAAGTTTAATGAAAATGAAACATAATATTCATCATTATCTTTGAACACTTAGACAAATTTCTGTAATAAATAAAATTGTTGAATTTATACACTTGATCTTAAATGCACGTCTGTTACCGTCTAATCGAAACCGCATGCCGTATTTTCCTAGTAGCTAGATACTAACTAATGAAGATACGAAAAAAGGTTCTTTTTTTTAAATTGACCGATTCTATAATGAGAGAAATATCTAATACTGAAATTAAAACCGTAACCATTGTTTCTAAGTTAGAAAACATTTCATAATATTCATTTATTCTATAAAATTGGAAAACTGAAACCATGCTTCAATTAACATCGAATAGGTAGCTTTCGAGGGTGTTTGTTTCTAAAACAAGGTGCCAATGTGTTTTGCATCCCTAAAATTACATTCAATATACTTTTTATGAGCATGATTCATTTATGACAATATTTGACTTGAGAAAATATAAAAAGAGAACAAATAACAATGGCAACTAGCAATCTATTTGTATGAATCATCTACAAACTCTCGACAATCGTTGTTTTTATTTTTATTTTTTTGCTCAACATGCCGTTTTAACTAGACACTGTGCAACATTTGTTTTCAATACTCCATATGTGTATATTCTGCTGCTACCAAAACTTAGCATGGCTGGTGGAAATATTGATTCCTTGTCAATGTTTGATATTTGGCGAATTTTCGACGGTTAACGTGCTGTCGTTACTAAAGATTTCTCAATTATATCAATCTATGGCGAAATGGCAAAGTTTTCATTTATAGTTCATTGTTTATGTGGTTGAAAAATTACTGTTCCAAACGGTGAAAAAGCTTGTGCTGTTCAGTAACCAATCTCAATGTTGTTTTTTCTTATGTGTTAGACACTCACGGCTATATATTGTTCTTGTTGACGTAGTTAATGAATATTATGTTCGTACCAGCGATTCTAATGAATAAGAGCAAACTATATTGACGAACATGTTTACTAGTGTTCACTGACATTATCATCTCATTTCTCTGTTTTGATCATTAAGAATCAGATGAACTTCTTTGTCGAATTCAGGATGCTGATTTAGTGATACTTTTATCAGTGAAAACTAGCATGAACTAGCAAATAGTTTATGTATATTTTAACTTTTTCTGAATAATTTTTTCCTCATTTTGAAGTACGATATTAGCATAGTTGTTAGTTCTGTTTTCGGAACAATAGGATGTTTATGTATCCAAACTGTATTCTTTAAGTCAACCTCTTTTGCAACTGTGGCATCATTATCTTCTGTTGATTTTGTTCTGATACTTTTTTAACTGATGCCAATAGTATTCATCCACATACTACCACAAGAGTAAAAAACCAATTCTCGCCGATCATAGCAGCGGATTTGAACTCGACGAAGATGTATATTTTTCAATTTTTTGATGAACTGAATTTATTGCTAGTTGATACTGATGGTTTTGTGAGCAATGCAAGCAATGATTTTTTTCCGAATTATACATGAGTATTTTTCAATCTACTTACTTTTATCCCTTCATCTCGCAGATGTATTTAATGATATTCGATTCACCAGCAAACTTGTGTCAGAAGCCGTTGTAAAACGCTGATTTCACGTCGAATTCTCTTTTTTTTTCCTCGCTATTGTTTTCCCTGTTTTTTATAATCAGTACTATTGATCATATCAACTGTATTTTGGACCATGTCCGTGCTCAGGAATGCTTTTGTTTCCATTGCTTTTCTTTGACTTTTTTGCTACAGTTTTTATTTCACTTTTTACTTTCATAATAATTTCTGTTTTGCTTTGTAGCTTAATTAGCCTATTTGACATTAAATTTTTTATCTTTTTTCCATGGTAAAAGTACTCTTAAAGTTCTGATTTGAAATGCCATCTCAAACGAACATGATACTGATAAAAATCGGAAAAAAATACTATTAAATTGGATATATATTTTTCTAGTCGGTTTGTAAAATATCTATTAGCAACACTAGAAGACTGAAAGCCCTATCTTCAGCAATTTTTTCTTCCAATTCTGAATTTCAGTATCAATGAACCGTAGATTCAAAAGCTAACCAACCATATTTAATAGCAGATACTCCATCTAATCATCGCAAATATTATAAGTGGGAAAAAATGTTAAATACTATGCAACTAATTGAATTTTTATTTTAGAACAATAAATTAGAAATAAAAACGAACAGAATTTTTTTTGTTAATTTTTCTCAATGTTCATGTAGTTGGTCGTTTCTTTTGCTTATCACTATGACGTCGATTCTTGAACCATTGCTGCAAAAGACAAACAGATAGAGAATTATAATGTTAACTTGTAACAAAGAAAGCATCAACTTACACGAACTTTCTCAATAGAAACATTCAATTGTACAGATAATTGTTGAAGAACATCGATGGATGGATACGGTTCTTGAAAATAGGCTCGATGAAGTATTTCAAGCTCATGTTTTTTGAAGCATTGGTGTCGACGAAGTGGTGTTCGATCAGAATCAGTCGGAATACTGGTGTCTATAAGAATAAAAATAAATAAATGCAGATAGGAAACATGAATGTTAAATACTTATTGAATAAATTAGAAAACATCTAATACTTACGTCTTTGATCAGAAGAAGAGAATACTTGTGGTTGTTGTTGATAATATGAATATGGAACAGGAGACATATTCATCGATTGTATTGGAGATGAGTAGAACAGATGCGGTGAATGAACAGGACATGTAGTACACGATGTTGAATA
Organism: Rotaria sp. Silwood2; assembly: GCA_905329745.1. Lineage (NCBI taxonomy): Eukaryota > Metazoa > Rotifera > Eurotatoria > Philodinida > Philodinidae > Rotaria > Rotaria sp. Silwood2. The sequence continues at coordinate 1,351,522 of CAJNSZ010000019.1, read as the reverse complement.
AAAATATGCCGGCGTTGATGGTGAATAATATTCAAAAGAATAGTCTTTGGAAGACGATGACAAATAGCTATTGTTCATGGTTATTAGAATGACTATTAGAGATATCGAAGTGTGTAAATGTTCTAGTGTACATTCATTTTATACTAGATTTTGTTCTGTATTAACATAATATATGACGAATGTTTCATTTGCAGGAATATATTGTTTAACAGTGTTCTTAATTGATAATCATCATGAAGAAAGTTTTAATCATTAGCATGTCAATTAACACATATTATCAACTCATATGGTTATTATCGATAAACATGTCACTATTATCATATGAAGATTAGTTCATATATTAGAATTTTGTGACAATGCAAAAATTAATATGTATTAATGAAAAATAGTTTTTAATAGTAGTTGAATGTAAAAATACTGGTAAACGCTAAAAAATATAAATATGGCATTGTGCACATTGCATATAATTCTCGTTCTATAATATAATAGTTTCTTTTTATCTATTTGTTCACTTTTGGAATTTATATCTATTGTGAAAAAGACAAATGGATTGAAGATATTTTAGCGTTCTTGATTTGTGGCATATATCGAAAGAAGAGCACATTAAGGTTCCTGCTCACAGGCTTCAGCAAAATCAAAGTATGACAACTTTGTAAGTGTCTCTTGATTTTAGTCACTTTAAAGTTGTGTATATAATGGATAAAATGCATTAGTTCCTATACCATGTATTGTTCTATATAGTTGGCAACAATGATTTTGTTCTTATTATCACGTTCGCTGCTATTGAATACATAAGATGGCATTCGGTTTTCACTGAGCTGGTAATTGTGGTGCGACGCCAGTTCAAATATTGATCATCGAAAAAATCGGTATCTCATAAAAACGAACGATTGTTTCTACGATTGAAAGCGAAATGCTCTACTCGAAAACACATTACGTTTTTAAATGAAATAAATGAACATGGCTTGTTTTTATATGAATATATTATAAATGAAAATAAAGACAGCTTTGAAAGAGTGTCTTTTTTTTCTTTAAATTTTATTTGTTTAACTTTCGGTTTTTTTTTTGACTATCATCAGAACATAAATATTTATATAAACTTAATTACTATAAGCACAATCGATAGATATTAATCATTAGACTACGGTCCGGTCTGGTCGGTTTAGACTGGTACCAGTACCATGGAGGAGAAAACTATCGGTTGCAACACTGAGTCTGAGTATTGATTAGCAGATGACCCATATCCACATTCACACCTACATTCACAGTCACCTACGTCCTCAAATTTTGATTAGGAAGAATAATATAATAATTTTCTGTCACACCGATAGAAGCATTATGCCACATACACCTAAAAAATATGAGAACTGGATATTCTGATATGTATAAGAATAAACTTTTTTTTCACGCTATATTTAGTTAATAGGTTTGTTGAAATTTTGTATAATTATTATAGATGTTTTTCACTGAATAGAGCGGAGAGAGCGATTATATGTCACCAAAGAAAAGACGAAACCTAGGATATGGTTAGTTTTGGTATCTTTCGACCAAATAATGCTACGATTCATTTAGCTTACATACTACTTTACGTAGATAAGACAGAAGCTGTCGCTATGAACCATGACAACAGTTTTATTGAGTTTGCTATCATCTGATTTTTTTAATTTTCTTCATCACAACATATAAATGAAAATATTAGAGGCTTCAATCTTCGCACTAAAATATGATTAGTTTTATCAAATTAAACTAAGCTTCCGTACAATCATGTCTCAAATTTATAAATTAGATGAGGCTGAGCCTATTAGAACCAATTTTGGGTGCGACTCAGACCTTACCCAGCCTATATTTTCCGCCGCCTATGATTTCTTTATCTTTCAATATGTTCTTTTCCTTCAACAATCAAATTGATGTATTATAAAAATATTCATTTATTTCTCATTTCTTTTTATAACTCCGATCTCTAATTAACGACTTTATAGTGTTAGAATAAAATTGAATCGAAAAACAAAACAGGTTTATGCTGTATTTTCATTCGATAAATATTTTTATAGAAATTTTTGCTTTTTTTTCTACTTGTAAATTAAAGAGTTCCTTTGGACGCATATCGGTCGTTCTTTTACAATCTTCAAAACTATGTATATAATAGATGACACTCACAGAGATAAACAAGAACTCATGAATTATTTAATTCCATTGACACATATACTCTGCTAGCAATCATGGTTATATGGATTGCTCATTTTCACATATTAGGAAGTTAACAAGCGTCATATTTTCAGTTTGTTTTTACTTGTAAAAACCTTCTTCTACAGTTTATTTAAATGTATTATTTTATCAAATTTATAACATTCTATTGTACGCTTCTTAGTTACTTCTTTGCTGAAAATTTTGAAGATTTCAGGAAGGATAAATAATAGCCAGTATTGCAAAAGACAAAGTGTTGTTGACAAACAAATAGTTATTCTATTAATTTATAATTAATCTCGTTAGAGCGTATTGAACTGCTTGAGTGTCTCAAGTATACATCGACTTTTGCAACACGGGCTACGATATATCTTTTCTGAAAGTTTTGGAATTTTCAGGAAAGAAATGTGTAATGCAGTGGTATAAATATGATTAGTAAATTAATATGGATAAATCAATAGGAAAAACTTTTGGAGGAAAAAGTGCGTTTTTATACCAATAAAACGTATCGTATGGAACACATTCTTGTATGATTTGTTTACGTCTTAAATGAAAAAAGACGTGTTTCAAGGCGTTTGAATACATGCGGTTAAAGTCTATCGAAAACATGAATTAATAAGAAAAACGCGTTCAGGTTCAAATTTCTGAGCTTTTTTTTTTCATGGGTTGTTTCTGATTTCGTATCGTGTTTTGTTAACAAGTTCTTAGTAATACCGGAAATGATGAGCGATCAAGGATTGTGTAGAAAAATTTGTCTTGCTAAATTAATAATCAAGAAGGTGGAACTCGATCCACAACTAATAATTTTTTTGTGATCTAATGACTGCTTTCCTAAACTCGTTGCATGGGCACACAAATAAATATGAGTTTTTTAAATTCAGTGGAAAATTCACAAATAATCGATTACTAATTGTGTGATTAATCAGCATATAATTTAAGTAAGTGAATCAAATACTCCTAGAATCAATTTTAGTATTGTTTAAAACTATATTTCTATCTTTATGGACAATGTGCGATTCTTTTTTATGTACTTTACTATTCATTCATGTTCTTGTGGCTTAAGTGGAAACGCATTCAACTTCTAACTGGATGATAGATGGTTCGAATCCATCTAGGAGGTATGCTCAGTTTGTTCTGAATAAATTTATTCAATCACTATGATGAAATATCTTTTTCAGAAAACAAACCGAGGAGATAATTTCATAATGCACAGTTTGATTCCTTTTTGTAATATTAATTCATCTCAAGAAAGGAAAAGGCAGTAGTGTCTATGATGTAATCAGCTATTTTTTTTCTTCTGCTCGTTGCTGTTGATTTATTCTTCTCTCTTTCGTGTACTTGTCATCTAGTTCGGCTCTTCTCTGGTCGTCACGAAAATGCATACACACACACACATACGTGCATTTCTACATAGTTCGCCAAGTCTTCCTACACTATTTGTTTTGATTTACAAAAAATGATAACTATTGAAATTAGAAAGTACGCTATTACACAACACATTGGTAAATGCAGAACATGGTGATGTCGTCGTTTTCTTCTAGTAGAATCGGCTGTTATTTTTAAGTATCAATTTCTCTTTTTTTTGACAGTTTCTGTGTATCACAGCTTATTATATGAATAATATCCGAAAGAGCGTGATTCTACATTAAAGGCATCACTACTAAGCAGTTTCTACATTTGTTTATTCACTAGATTCTCGATTTCTGCTATTCAAACAACATTCAAAGTCGACAACAGTTCAAATGTCGATTCCTTCTTTGCTTCGTTTTTGGTTATATTTCCCTCTTCTAATACCATCAATAGTATGTTCTATCTTCGCTATCTATCATCTTCTCTTTGATGGAACTCTTCGTCGTAGTCTCAAAAATCATGTCATTATTGTGATTTTCATTATTGGTCTTTTATATCAGTTGACAGATGTGATTTACTTTGCATATTATTATCGCAATCGTATTGCTTTAATTTCAACATCTGTATTTTGTTTCATTTGGATCTATATTGATATTGCTGAATTTGTTACAATATTGATTCTAGTTGCTTGGGTTTCAGTCGAACGACATATTCTTATTTTTCACGGCAGATGGCTATTAAACGGAAGAAAGCGCTGTTACTTCCATTATTTTCCATTGATTATATTCTCTCTATATTCTCTGGGATTTTATGTCTGTATCTTTTTTATTATATATTGTACAGATTCATTAGATTACAATATAATACTATGTGGTTATTCATATTCTGCTTGGTATATTCCATCAATCGGTAGATTTTATAGTATAGCAAATAATGTGACGCCCACTTTTACTATTGTTATCTTTAGTATTCTTCTTCTTGTATGTTTATTACGTCGAAAATTTCGTTTACGTCAATCAGTAAAGTGGCTCAATTATCAAAAAATGGCATTTCAATTATTGTCGATTTCAAGCATTTATTTTTTCTTTTATATTCTACCTAGATACATGGGACACTCCAAAAGTTTTCCCCCCCGGTTCTTCTAAAAGCCTTAGTTTGAGTTCAAGTATTCTGTTATAATGCTTAGACATATTTAGGATTATGTGCAAAATTTTAGACTTCTAAGTCTTGTACTTTGCTGTAGCCGATCATTTCTTTTACGCTAGGTCACGCAGTCTGCTAACGGATGACCCATCTTGTATGAGAGAACTTTGCGTCTCATATTTTGATTCCTAANTTAGACTTCTAAGTCTTGTACTTTGCTGTAGCCGATCATTTCTTTTACGCTAGGTCACGCAGTCTGCTAACGGATGACCCATCTTGTATGAGAGAACTTTGCGTCTCATATTTTGATTTCCTAAATTCCTTCTATTAGAAAAAAAAATATGTTAGAAGACGCAGCGTGAAAAGCTCTATAATTTACGCAGAACAATTAATTTTACAGTTGCATTTTTTGTGTTAAAAATTCGACAAAGTTGTGAGCAATCAAATTTCGATGTTGGAAAAACAATGTTTTTTTTTATTAAAGATTAATTCGCTTCTTTCTTATTTCATCTTGCTTTACCTGATATTTTCTATTAAACAAAAACAAAATATATCACAGTATGCAGCGTGAAAAGCTCTACAATTTGCATAAGATACCTTATTTTACAGTTGCATTTATTTGTTTCGAAAATCGACAAAATTCTGAATGATCCAATTTTGACCTTGCAAAAAAGTGTTTTTTTCGTATACGATGAACACGCTTTTTTCTTATTCAGCATCTGACATGTTGTGTTTCAAAAAGGACAAAATACACCACAGGATGCAGAGTGAAAAACTCTACAATTTACAATGAACAATTTATATTATGCATGTAGTTTTTGCTATTAAGAACAAGCAAAACTCTAAGCGACCAATTTCCTCGACTGCAAAGATTCTATCCGAACGATGATCTCGTTTTTTCGTATTCCATCTTCTTCTCACCCAATACGTTCGTTTTCAAAGAAACAGAATATGACGAAAGATGCAGCGTGAAAAACTCTACAAATTACCAACAACAATTTATCTTAACTATATTCTTTTGCTTTTTGGAAAAAAGCAAAATTCTCTGAACTACTTTTCGCAGAGTCCAGAATTGATCGCTCAGAATACTGTTTATTTCGAAGCGAAACATGCGCAATCAACATAAGCGTTACATTGTAAATTGTACAGCTTTTCACGCTGTATCTTCTGGTATAGTTTGTTTTTAAATAAAATTTTGTTAGGGATCAAAATATGAAATGCAAAGTTCCGCCATTTTTTTTGTAAGTCACCCGCTATGTAGCTTATAAAAGATGCCATGTTATTAGCGTAAAAGAAATGATCGGCTACAGCAAAGCACAAGGCTTAGAAATCTGAAATTTTGCACATAATCCTAAATATGTTTAGGCATTATAATAGAATAGATGTCCTCAAATTACGATTTCTAGAAGAACCGGGCGAAAAAACTTTTGACGTGACCTATGTAATTCTATATGTTTCATATACATCCGGCGTATCTTTAAATGACAATATTCTCGATTACTACGGTTCTAGCCTTTATTTCACTTCTCATATTATAATGCTCATTCCTTTTGTGAACACTATAGTATTGTCAGAGTTGGGATCAAAATTAAAAAGCTACATTCCATTCTGGAGAGGACAAACAAATGCTATTGTTCCAGTTGTGATTGGACCACATCGTCAGAAGGTATTTCAAACAGCTACAGTACTAACAAATATATATTAATATGTTTTTGTTACTACATATATCTAACGTCATGAAGTTCAAGGATCTGGAGTGGAATTCAGCTTTTGAGCAGTCACCCTCGGGGATTGTATGTATTGGTCTTTGTAATTCCATCAGTAAGCTTGTCTGGAATAATACGAGATTGCTGAATTAGAATCTGCATACACCAGACCTATCAACTTCTTTCTAAGTTTTGTTTTCTAGTTATACAAAAGAACATGATTAGTTTTACTTCAAAGTTGCTCAAGTTGTGTCTTCAGTCCGAATCATCAAACCATAGATTACTTAACTGATATGTTGCATTTTGAAGCAAAACATGAGAATTATTTTATCATTTACTCTCCTCCAGGTTTCAGAAGAGTCAGTAATAAAATGGTCGCAGAATTAGAGTATTGATCTTGCCAATATGGTAGTAATAGGGAATGACCGACCCACGCATGCTGCCATTTGTGCACAGTAGTTTAGTGTCATTCCAGTAATCGTTAAGAGAAAGGAAAGAGTGGAATGACTAGAGCAGTTTTCTGTTTCTTTCTCTTTTATGACAGCGCTTATTAGATAAAAATAACCTCTGTGACATCTTTTTTTGCTAATAAGAAACAAGAACAATTGATTACACGAATAGTTACATAGTTTTAAGCAAGATACGTATTCTAGATACCCATTTAAAAAATACACTATTTATTGTCATTTTAATAATCATAATATCATCATTAAAGACATTTAACGGATAATAAGCTCATTTTCGACTTCTACTATAACAAGATTTACAACATATATACTGATAATGCATGTCATTATTCCTTCAACTCTTCACCAATAATCGCTCTACGTTCTATCTTGTCTTAGCATCTCTCATCTATCATGCTATTGCGAAACTTTTGAAGTGCATTTAATTCAATAGCACATATTCTCGATCGATATATATCACACAGCACATCTCTAAATCTGTGCCCAGAAAAATAAATAGATGAATGAAAAAATTTCAAATAATCTTTTTTCAATTTTATCTATTCTCTAAGTAATATATTTTGGAGAAAGTGTATGAAACAAAACATTTTTATATCAAACGATAGTTCATGAAGTTCTATACAACAGACATTGAGTGAGCTTTGAATAAAATGCATTGATTTTTCTATTGATGATTCTGCCTATGCCAATATTGATATCACCCTTCATTGATCTTCATTTCATCTTTCCTCTTTATCTTCTCTCAATTGTCATTTCTTGTGCTCATCTTTCTCTCTGACTCTCTTTTATATCAATATGTGTTATAAGCGAACTAAGTACATTTTGGAGATATGATACAGCGTAATAGACATCATTACCGAGGGTGACAATAAGTTGTATTTTCACTCTGTCGTTATATATACGTTATTCTCGACGTTAGAAGTGTAGCAATCATTGTTTTAAAGATTTATATTTATGACATCAAATTCATTCGTTCCAGTTCTCATGGATAAAATGCAATTAAATATTCACCTATTTGGACTGAAGCTAACTTGTTGTTTGTTTTGCACGTATTGTAAGTCTGTCACGAACTAAAGGAAAATCATTTTATGTGATATTTTCAAGTGACAAATGGCAACACATAGTGAAAACAATTGCATGATTTTTACTGTTTTTTATTATGGAATATAACTTGGTGATTTCAGAAAAAAGTTTAACTAATGTGTGGATGGGCGCTACATATTTAATATATGGGATAAAAAGAAATATATGTTTACGGAAACTTTCGAATTAACATCTTTTGATACAATTAGAAACATCACGATATATATAAAATTTATGTTTATTGTTAATATGGCTTATTAAGAACATATGGTAAAAGTGTGCTTTTGAATTTTGTTGTTTTCTTGTTTTTTATTATTCGATAACGTAATAGTTTTCTTTTGTCTTACAGAGATTTGTTTTCTGAAGAATATTATATAGACCCATATTTTGGTTTGAACCAATAGCCAACGTATAGCCTAAACTATGATAAGCTCTTCCAGCAGCTACATGATTATAATTATTGTCATTGAAACAAATCTTCTCAGTATGTGTTGTGGCTTTGATCTCGTCAGACTTTGAGCTTTCTTGTACGCCGTTTACTGTTGAGACTTGATATAAGTAATCAGTTGCAGAATTCAAGCCAGTATCTGTGTACGATGTAATGCTAATAACTTCCACTTTATTTCCATTACGATAAACATTGTATTTGTGTGCACCTGAAGCTGGTTCCCACTGTAAAGTAATAGAATTAGAAGTAACACTAGTAACTGTTAAGCCTTTTGGTGTTTCTATAGCTGGTGGTTCACCTGTTGTTTTGACATTTACCAAATTTGAAGATGTACTTTCAGCACCTGTCAATGAGACAGCTTTTACAGTATATGTATAAGTTGTACCAGAATTCAAAGTATTGTCTGTAAACGTGGTGCCACTGATTAGTCCGCTGTTGGCTTTACCACCATTTCTATAAACATTATAACCACTCACACTTGAAACTTGTCTCCACGCAAGAGAGACTGAATTGTCTGTAGTACTGGTGACCTCAAGACTTGTGGGCGCATCGATTGGATTGAAACCACCCGTTATACGATCAATCATTTTTTTCATAGCGGTCGATTGTTTACCACTTTTGACGTTAAAATCACTACCATACCATCCAATCCAGTCCCAACATCCATTTGAGTTGGGAAGTGTTGCTTTACTTTCTATACTTTTCAAAGTTGTAGCTACTGCTTGTGGGTACAAAACTATGATATTATTGGTATCGGCCCAACGATTGTAACCTGTATTTTTGACGAACTTATCACCAACTTTTTCGTAGCCTTGTACGCAACCGTGATAGGCTATATGTAATTTACAGTTTTGTCCATCAGCACAGTTCTTAGGCACATAAATCCACGCCGTATCGTCCATGCCATAACTTTTTGAATTAGTTAGAAACTCTGCTTGATTAAATTCAATAAATTTTCCACTGAGCACTCCATCATTTCTTGGTTTCAAAGAACCGTAAATATGTTTGAGTATAGCTCCTGCTCCATCAAAATTGCAGTTACTTATATAAGGACTGCTCGTGGATCCACAACCATTATTACCAGCACTGTCAAAATCAGTTGGAAAAGTATGTGCCGATTTCAAGTCCTTTTTAAATACAACATTTGCACTTGGAATGAATTGACCATCGGTCACATAATATTTATATAACTGATTCATTACAGACGCACCAACAGTTGAGTCTGAAGTGCCAGAAATCATATAAACTCTGTGCTTTGTAAGATTATCAATGTTATCGATTTTATTACCACTCCATGCCTTTGTGTTTGAAATAGACGTAGCTATAGGTGGAGTACTCGTGTACATACAACTTGTGTAACTCATTTGAGCTCCACAGTCATATGGACCGCCTGCTATTATTCCAGCACCTTTTATGGACGCTGAAAATGCGACTTGTAATTGAGTAGCAAAGTATGCACCAGAAGATATACCCGAGACTGACGTCTCACTAGGATCAACGTTGTATTGAGATAATTTCTAGAAGTAAAAATATTATTATCAAGTATAGTCATTTAGAACTCTTACCTCAGCTGCATAGCAGCAGCTAATTAATAAAAAGATCAATGATATTGACATTGCCATCTTCTCTGTAACGAAATTCGTGCTTGCCAGCTCTCGTGAATGACTTAAATTATTTTATTGTAGTTTACAAACACGTGAATAAGATAATCTGAAATATGTATTGCAAGAATATAGTGTGATCACAATCAAATCTATAGATTATAACAGAATGGACCGTACAGTCTGTAAATAACTATATATACAGTAGGCTTTGTAAACAAGATGTATTCGACTACTTTATCCAAGTTGTTCATAGATGAAATAGTCTAAACACCTTAATCTAATAGTTCAATGTTGTATGATGCTATATAATTATATTATAACGACTACTAAAGTCTATTATCTACGTTCATTTCAATAATGCTATGGACTTTAATCAATTCTATTTATATATCACTATCCCCTACGCATAATGTGTATTTTCTGCATGGTAGACGAATATATATGACTTTCTTTCTCAAAAAATAGATTTCATCGTTCAGAAATGATTATATATGGCTCAGAAAGAAACATTTTGTTAAAGAAAAACACCTGAATAAAACTCTTAACTTTATTTTTTTGGGAAGGTGTTTTGTTTTTGCAATATATCACTCTGTGCAGTTTAACAAGCTAATTCAAGACATACGATTCGGATCGATTAAATGTTTTTCTAAAATCAGAAATACCAAGGGTTTTTATCAAGATATTGTGCAATTTGGGTGTGGGTGTGGATGTGTACATTTGAACGTGCGACTCTGGGCGTCAGTGAATAATAGACTAACACTCACACTTGCACGCTACGTCATCAGTCTCGTTGAAGAAATCTCATTTCATATTTGAATATAACATATTCGAATGTATCTGTGTGAAAAGATCGGTCCATAATTTTTGAAAACGAAAAAAAAAAAGAAAGTAACAGTAAAAAATATTTTGTTCTTATCGTTTTGTGTAGCATTCGATACCTGTACTCACACTTGAGTACTGTTCAGATTGCGAACCAGATAAAGTTTACGAACATTTTGACGTATTTATTAATGTTTTTATGTTGTTAATCTGTCAATATAAACCATAATAATTAGAGATAAAAATATAGTGAAAAAAGCTCATAAATATGTCTGTATTTGAATTAAAAAAAGGGAAAAGAAACAAAACTGATGTGTTTGCAGTGTGCTATACTAAAAAGGTGAAACTTCTGTGTGTCTGTTATAGGTGCAAAAACACAACAGGTTCATATTCTTCGTTTTTGCATTCTAAATCATATTTTATTGTCCATCTATGACTTGAAGCAACGGTAAATATTAAGCAAATTATGATTGTTTTCGATCTGTAAAGGAAAGTTAACATTTGAAGAAAAAATCAAGCGCTTTAATTTTCGGATCACTTGAAGTTGAACAGTTTCAGTTCTAAATTTCAGACTCTCTCCACAGTAGTCTTGTGCTCCACAAAAATATTTTATGAGTGGCACTTACAATATGCGTCTTATTCAAGGGTCTCGAAAGAAATCGTTGGAACTAATTATATAAAAACACTGTCTTACTGAAATCATCTTTGATCGAAAATTTTATTCAATATTTCGCATTAGAAAACATTGTATGTGTACAATTCTGAACAAAAGTAGGTGCACCCACATGTATAAAGCCTTTTTCGATGATACTTTCGGTTTCTGTATAACAATGAACCCTATTCGCAAGTACAAAGGCTCCTTCAATTGGTTCAAGCTTAGTTGAACTGTGATTTAAAATTTACCTATCAACAAGAGCTGCTTTCATAAATGGGCAGGTGATCAATGCAAAAACAATATCTCAGAAATTTCATAAACTTTCTTGCCAAACTTTGACCGAAGCTCACTATAATATATACAGCTCTTTAATGAGAAATGTTTGACCATTACTTGCATACTGATGGTCAACAAAATAAAAATTGTGCTCGATCACAATTTAGTCAGGTCTGTGCCAATAGGAAGTGGTATCAAAAGTATCAGCTTAATATCCTAGGCAACATAATTTATGCCACGGAGTACTTACCGTTGTGTACAACTGTGTGTTATCAATAATACAAAGTATTAAGTCAACTTCTTCGTCGCTCGGTTTTTGTAGAGACAAAAAGAGATAATACTGAGATGAATATATACATCCCAAAAGTAATGAGTACAAAGGTGAATTATTATCAGCAAATATTTACATAGAACATAGCGCAACTTTTTTTCAACAGTCTTTTCTCTTCATATTGATTCTGTCGATTACAGAAAGACGAAAACATTGTACCCAAGCGCTTATCAGTATTGTTTCATATTAACATCTTAAAACCCAAACAGTCCGATGCTTCCCATGGGAAATAACCTCACGACTGTTACTCTTCAATAATAGTGAAAGTATTAGCGGTTTCGTAGATGGAAAGAAAAAGATCGAGAATCAGAAGTACATTGGCAAAAATTTTTCATCCTTAAATCGGTTACATCCATGTTTGCATTGACGATATATTTTGTCTAGATATATTTTAATGCAGTATTTTATAAAGATTATCAAATTACGTTTTCAATTCTATTTTTTCGTACATTCTTAGTAGTCTTGATAGGTTTACCATGCTTGCTTCCATTGTATTTTGTTGATTTCATATTACTATTTTTCATCTAATTTTCGTATTTCTTGCAGGCTTTTTCTTTATGGTGCCTACCGATTGGTTCATCATACTCCTTCTTTTGCTTCTTTGCCTTTGACATACTTGATTGAAATAGTCGAGGAATTTGAGGAGACTAATATGAATGTGGAGGTATCAGATTGACAGTTTTTCGGTCATTGATATCCAGGCCTAAGAGATTAGACTAATATTTCGAGTATAATACTAAGTCAGAGTGCTATCTTGTATGACGCATTCAAACAAAAACTCTACAACGGGCCTCCGGTCAATTAGTGAATAATTGTTAGGGTTTCTTATGGGCCCTCTCTTAAGCAGCATTCTATTAAACGACATGAAATTTTATGGTACCAGACAGTTAGAGCTATCATTGAAAGTCTATCATCACACGGGGCATCCGATTTCATGGAAACATGCGAAGTTCCTGTGAAGCTTTCAAGATTCTATGTACTAGATTGCTTTGCTTGTCTATATGTCATTCATTGTCTTTTGATTGTGCATCTGAAACAGATCAATTGTTTATTCAAATATTCGAATTTTTTTCATTTGCTATATGATGATTTGGGACGAACAGTCAGTTGAAAGTATTCAATTTCTTTGTCTGTTTCATCTATTAATATCACTCTGCAATCATCTGTATTCCACATTCGTTTGTTCTGAAAACATTCAAAATATATCTTAGGATTAAGAGAAACACATTTCTTGATGTTCGACGTGATGAAGTAGGCTTGTTTCTTGGCCCGTGGATAATTGGTTTCGCCACCGGCTTACATATTTTATTAATAGGCAACATTAAAAAGGTTCCTTCAGATAGTCTATGCTTTGTCATATCTCCAAGTATTGATTTACTATTTGACATGGGTTCATTATCATTCTTACAATCGAATATTACTCTCGACATTCTCTGTTAGCGTTTAGTGAGCTATTTACGACAAGTCTCATGAAGAGTCCATGGCAATTCTCAACTGCACATGCATCGATATTCGCCAATTGACTGTCGAATTGTATTGCTAAATTCGAAACTACTTATTGTCGTACCCATGTTTGTTTTCACGTTACTCAATGTATCTCCTAGTTCGATACGTCTCGGACTACTGATTTTGAATTTACTATTCTCTGTTATGCTAATCATACTGTTCTCGATTACAACAAATCTACGATGAGCTCTACTTGATTGCTTGAATGATACGCAGCACTCTTCAACAATCAATACTAGTCGTGTGATGCCTTTAATGGAAAATATTCATTGTTAATAAAAAAGAGTGACTGAAATGTTTCTATACATATTTATATGGAACGATTGCAATCCATTTGTACCGCTTGGCTTCAGCTTTTTTTTGAAAATATCATTTGTCAGTGGAATACCTTCGTGTATTGGGCTAGATAGTACTACTAGAGAGATGAAGAAGATTGGTTGTTGTCTCTCTACCACTAACAAGAATAGTGAAAAGTTCAAAGAAAAACGATAGTTTGAAGCTTATTTTTGAGAATCACTAAGTCATTTTAAAGATTCTATAGTGAGTGTTGAAAGTCTCTCTTAGAGAAACGGATCGATGAGGGACCTAAGCAAAATCATAAGCTATCCAAACATTTCCTAAACAGAACCTGCATATGTTAATTTTTTAGAAAGTCTGTTTCTCAAAGAATATCTTCTGTCGATATATAAAGAACGGAATAAAGGTGTATTTCAATCTAACAATGGAGGTGTTTGTACTGTAACTTAAGGAGATGCCACATATTCGGGTCAAATGAAAGCTCTCACCGAGAAACTAACAGGGTTAAAATATTAGCTGCTAATGGCTTGCGTAGAGGGAGANATAATCATTTGAGAACACTTGGTTCTTTTCATTTTCGACAGGAATAGCCTACCCAAGATGGGTGTGGACACCCACACCCGCAATTTAGGGGTAGAATTTAACCTGATCGTTAATGATTTACTAAATGCTCCATGTCTCAGCCTGAGAACAAAATTTCTTAAAACCCGTGCGCACTTTTTTCCTTGTCGAATGATGATTCGATTGGTGTATAAATATTTAGAAAATTTTTTCAAACAAAAGACTAAATAGGTTTACAACAGATGAGTGTCTATGAGACACGTTTTCATCCTAATTGATCTCATGGAAAATTCTGGATATGTTGAAATTCGTTTGAAGCTACATTTTAATACTCAGTTTGAGATGCTGAATCCGAATAAAGCAGTTTTGAAAGCCTATATTTAGTGGAAAGGGGAGAAGAGTCACGCTTTCTTCCAAAACAATGATTTTTTTTCCTTTTCAATTTTTTACAGTATTTTCAAGGTTTCAGACCCAAAGCTTGATCAAAACACAATAAAATATACATATTCGGAATCCGCTCGACGAGCTCTATCAAATAATGTGAAAAACAAAAAACATTTTTTTTCGCTTACGTTTTGCCCTTGGTGTACCTTACAAAATAAAAACGTATATAGTTTCGATATTTTTCTGGAGAAAAAAAAGTACATTTTTACTGTATATAATGCTTCACTATACACATCATTTAGTAAAACCGAAAAAAGTTTGATGATTTCACACAATTAATTTGTGGAAAGTTTTATCTCTAATTATGTATTTTCTGACGTTATTCTATAGTCGCTCTAGCATCAGCAACAAACATCATGACAAACAATTCAAAGTTCAACCAAATAGGCATCATCAGAAAAGCTATTTAGAATTCTTTTTTTTTAAATTCTTGCTCAGTATTCAATATCATATCATCATTTTATTGTGTATGTTTGAACATATGGTGAAAAAATTAATGACAAATTGCATCAACATCCTAATTTTAAACCTTACAAAGTTCTTGATCGAATGGTTAATCATACATTTCTATTGATTTTTACTTTATGCTTAAAATACTTAATTATGAGATATTGCTAGTTAAACTTGAAGATCCTTTTCGTGAAGCATTAAAGTCTATTTAAAAATTACAATTTCATTTAGAATAGATAGATACAGGTATGACACATATTGCTACAAACTATTACAATGAAAAAAACAAAAAGTAAAATTTAATTCAATTTATAAACAAGTAAAATAAATCAATTCGTTCTTTTATTTTCAAGGATGAAAATGTACTGGATTATGCTCCAAACGTATTGGATTTTAATAGAGTAACAATAAATCCAGATATTCAAGTAATAAAAAACAAAAATGATTGAAAATTAAGTAAATTGAAAAGCACACATCTCTAAATTTTTCTTCTAGGATTCAGCTGAAGCTTTGGCTGGAAATTCTCATGAAATATGGGCAAAATAATTAAAAGATCGTCTTGCTGCAATAAGTAATTCTATCTACGTAATAATTTGATTCAAATTTAATTTTTCATATTGTGGGTGTGGGTATGTGTAGATAACAACAATACTCACACCCACACCCACACCCACACTCCACTTCTATCTCTCAATCTTGTTGAACATTTTCTTATTTGTAAATGTCACTATAATAAAATGAAAACAAAACGCTTTACGCTTTAATAATATTTGCCAGTTCCTTGTAACTTTCATGTACTGCTTGCATAAAATCAGATAATTCTTGTTTCATAAACGATGTAACCAGTAGTTGACATTGATTATCATTAATTGCGTACCAAACACCAAAACCATTATCAATAACAGGACCAAAACCTATAGCAGCAATATATTTTGAAGTAATAGTTGATGTTGAAAGAATATGATGATTCATTAATTCATATGATTTATCTGTATAAATCGTGTGTAATTGACTTTCTTGATTTTCTATTTGCTGTAAATATTTTAATGCAAATAAATGTCGATCAAAACCTTGTCCAGTTGCTGCCTCTTTAATTAATTGTCGATGTTTTTCTGAACATTTTTTTAATAAACTTTTTATCAATTGTTTATCATTTGATGTTGTTAATGTTTCAATAAAATTTTTTGTTTCGTTTGTAACGGACCGAATGGTTTCTGTACGTCCATGTTTATAAACAGCTGTTGAACATGATTCATATACTGATACAAATCGATGATGTATTTTATAATAAGCCATTTGGATACCCAATTGCATTATAGCATCAGGACTAAGAGCAAATTGTTTTAGTAAATTTTTACCTAAAACTTCTTCTTGATAAATGCTTAAATTTAAATTTGACACCAATTTATTATAATTATGTTTTGATATTTCGTAATCACTTTTTAATTTATCATCTAATTTAAATTTAATTTCTTCAATACAATCATATGCAGTTGATTTTATCAATGAATAATTTGATGAATTAATTCTTCCGTATTCATAAGCATCTTGATTAATATCATTACAAAAACGAACGAAAGTAACTCCATCACCCCATGAATGTTCACTGTGAAGACCTAATGTTCCATCACTTAACATTACCATATTAAATGGTTTGTCATGCCAACGATTTAATGCATTATAACATAAATATTGACCAGATATATATTCAGCGCGTTCTTTTTTAGTCAGTGATTTATGTAATTTTGTTGGATCGTCTTCATCTATTTGAAATAAGTAAACGAAGTAAAAAATGAAATAAACTGCTCCATACGATAGAAAACCCACTTAGAGGAATGATATGCTAGATATTATAGAACAATCCTTCTGAATTAGTTAGTTTTTCAAAACATTAAAACGTTAACGAACGGATTTATACCGAAATATTTTAAGTTTCCAGTGATTTTAACTGAAACTTCTAGAAGACTGAAGTCAATATTGTTTCTGCACTCTTAAAACTCTAAAAACACTTTTCAAATTTTCAAACTTGTTTCAGTTTTCTGACTAATCATTTGAATTGAAATTTATGGAAATAAACGAGATAGAATAAACGAACTTTTTGAAAACTTTAAGCGCTTGACCATATTAGAAGGCTCAAGGTTTTCTAATATGATGAGCGATTTAGTATGATAATGAAGAACCAGAAAAAACTTGACTAAAATCTTTTCTCTATGAGTTCTTTGAGATTGGAGATGAATTAGATTAATAGTTGTCTTTTCCCATAGATATCTAGATGATTGAGATATTTGAGATCGTTCAGTTGAATCGAATCGGCATGCGAAAACATCATGTGACGATGTGCTAAAGAGCTCGGGATGCTATCAAATTAAAGCTAATACCAGTGCACAATTTTGAAATCCACTAGTTTCAGTCTTTCTGACTGACAACTATGTTTTGAGAAAAAACGATAAAAAGGTTTAGTAGTCGATTTTTTTCTTACAAATTCAACACTATCGGTGATAGTTAAGTATATATAATGATTTATACAATGTTGACACAAATTAAAAGGTAGTTGTTCCCAAACTGGAAAACAAAAAGAAATGTAAAAATTCCTACACCAAAATGATAGTAGGATCAAAGTTTGCTCCTGAGCTCCGTTAAAATTGGGTCTTTTTTTCAAAAAGCTATATATTTTCTGGAAAAAAAACAGGTTCGCTATATCGTCCTATAATAAAAGCTCAATTCGAGATTTTTTTTAATTTTCTAAGAAAGGGTCCCTTAAAATGGCTTACTGCCTAAAATTTGCTCAGTTCTGCATTGACATAGGTTGACAGTTTTTTTTTAGAATAAGTAATAAACCTACACTGAGCCTCATCCAATTTAAATACTTTGTGACGTCTCTGTCACATTCATGCCTGAAATGTATCGTGTAGGCTCACTCTTCGATATTATTCTTGTAATACTTTTTGATTAAAAATTTATATTACATTTGTAAATCGTTAGAAGACTTATGGTAAGAAGAAATTTTTCGGAAATGAATAATTATCAAACGAAATAGAAAACTAAAAACAATATTATAGGTTCTATTAAATACACAAAAACTGTTCAATAGCTAACAATATCTCAATTAAAGAACAATTTTGAATCGATTTCTTTGATAAAAATATTAAAAACTCACCTAAACATACAATCATAATAGAACTATCGATTTCCTTAAGCGCTTGCTTATTACATTCTGAAAGTGCTTCAATTTGTTGACGTATTAATGCCCATCGTTCTCGTTTATCAGCAGTAAAGTATCCTAATGAATATTTATTTTCTTCTTCATTTAAATCTTCGTATAAATATTTCATAATCGATGCAATTTTTTCAATTGGTAATAATTGTCCATTTTGTTCTAAAATGTTAACTTTATAATAATGACCACGTTTAATAACAATAATATGTCGAATGTTTTCAGTATATGTCACAAGTAAATCACAATTCACTTTCGGTATACGTGTTGAATTGAATAAATGATTAAATTGAGACATATCTAATGGATAGAATTTTTGTAGAACAGCTGCATAATATGAAACAAGTTTTGGTAAATATCGAAAATATTTACCAAATTGATCAGTTTTGATTCTTTTTGAATTTAAATAATATAATCCAGAATCAAGCCAATTAGCTCGAAGTGAATTCATAAAACGTATCGATGATACAATATAATTTGTAATACGTGCTGCTGGTTTTAACTGTTGTTGATCATCGGTAAAAAGAAAAAAAACATTAAAATTTAATACAAGTGGTAAACGTGATTTTAAATACATTTCAAACCATGGTTTTGATAAATATGATGTATGTTTATTCATTTTGATTTTTTGACGTAACTGCGCATCAAGTCGTTTTCCATCACCTCTACGAAAATTTTCAACTATTTGGCGTGTTTGTTCGTAAGAGTTTTCATCATTATTAAGTATAGGTCTAACAGCAGTTAAATAACGTTGGCATGTCAAGTCTAATTTAGGTATTGATAAATGAGGTAAACTAGATTGAAAATGATCTGTTGGTAGGATACTTTGCTTAAAATAATTTAAATCATCATGTTTTTTGATAGAATCATTTGAGACATGACGAAGAAAACAAATAATTCGTTGACATTTGTCATATGTCAGATGACTTTTAGTCAACATCTTGAAAAAAAAAAAGAAAAATAGACTTACGAAGGAATCCCCTCCCCAAGTAGAGCTCCGCTGCTGAGGTGATACTATGGTTATCATAGGCTTTAGTAAGAATAGAAAGAGCCCACAAGTATTCACATTTCTGACTCTCACTTCGTGAGTTAAGATTATTTTACTAAGTTTTTTACTTCAGGCCCGCTATTTCCAGCACCATGAAATGATGCAATTTCGCCCTGAATTTTTGAATACAGGTGGCTCTCGTCACTCATAACATACCATCAAAGTTTCAGGCAAAATGAATACTCTGTATATCACTTATTTGGATTCTTAAATAAGGGGTGTATTCTACATAGAGAAACATATCGAGTTTCCTAGAAAGTTCATTAGCTTGTAAAGAGACTATTTGTGAGGAGAGGAGGAGGTGAACGTGAGGTTTGATACACTATTGACGACTCTTTCTCTCATTTTGATGCAGCTTTTTATTTTTGTCTCATTCTTGTTTCTCTTGTCGAAACTGTATTTTTTATGCATTCTAATAAAAAGGCAATAGAAAAGCAATAAACTAGGAACCTCTTATAATGGATATCATTTATTGAAATAAAGTAGTATAATACAACAAAATAGAAAGCAGAACCATTCTTCCCTCCTTTCACTGTGTTTTTTTTGTTCTTTTTTCTTTCTTTGTCTTATTTCTTTTCTTCTCTCTGTTTCTTTTTCCTCCACTTATTACTCTCTTACTTTATATTTTTACATGTCTTTCATTTTTATTTTTATTCTATCTCTTTTTGTTTCTGTAATTACTTTCTGATACCCAGATGAGCGGAGTTGATGTACGGTTATATATATATCGATGGCCATTAAAAAATAAAGGGAATCCCTAGCAATGTTGTCAAAATGAGTGTACTGTATAACCAAATTTGCTCACGAGAGAGCGTCCTCAGGTGTGAAACCGCTTTTGGGTCAAGTATATGCTCAAAAGATAGATTTTGATGAGTTATAAAACCTTCTACAATGGTTCAGTTTTTCAGGCTTCCTTAACAGAGATATACGCTATCTACTGATAACAGGGTTATTGTACTAATATACTTAAATTTTTGATATCTTAATTAAACATATTCTGATCTGCCTCAAACTTACTTATATCTCTAGTAAAGCAATTGGCACTGATTCGGATACCAACAGTAGAAGATACATTGATATATTCTATCGAAGACCTCAATGATTTTACATAAAAGACGACTACCAAAAAAATAAAATATCCTTTTGATCAAAGATGAAAAAATCGATTAATCTAATATTTTCAATCGAGATTCATTTTATTGTGACATTGAAGTAAAAAATTCAGCTCATTTGTCGATGTTTCCGTTAACTGAAATAAAACGAATATAATTACATACTTTTCATCATACGATCTATATTAAATGATGTATCTATGAATCACACTAAAATAAACAAAAGCTAAAGAAGGTGATGGGAACACGCATAAGTAGTGAAAGTGATAGCTATTGAATGCATTATCAATATACAATATCTGACTGCAAGGACCATATCGAATGAACGAAAATAAGACACAATTACACGTATAGCATTCAAGATCATCAAGTCCGAAGAAAATTTCAGCAACATTTTTGAATGAGTCGTAATGTATATCAAAATATTCACCTTTAAACCATGCATAATTAATCATAGATGTAAAGATATTCGATGATATTTGATTATGAATGAGTGTTCTTCGATTGAAAACAGCAATTTATCTTCCAGTGTTGATATTCTAACCAATGCCAATGGCTTTACTAGTGATATAAGTTTGAGGCAGATCAGAATATGTTTAATTAAGATATCAAAAATATAAGTATATTAGTACAATAATACTGCTAACAGTAAAAAGCTTATATCTCTGTTCACGAAGCCTGAAAAACTGAACCATTGTAGAATGTTTTATAATCCATCAAAATCTATCTTTTGAGTATATGCTTGATTCAAAAGCGGTTTCACACCTGAGAATGTTCGCTCGTCAATTGTCTTGTAATTTTGTATGTACCATTACAGAAATACTCCGATTCATTCGTATTCGAGCTCCCTTCACTTGACTCTCCTGCAATCAGTTTCTTACACGAGTGCATCACAAGAAAAAAAACGAAAAGAAAGAAAGAAGCAACATGTTAATAAAGAGAAAACCAAACGTCAATAATAAAAGGAAAACAAAAACATCTTTGAAGGTGAGGACGAGATAAACAATCATAATACGAGTAGATTTTATGAATCCTGATAAAAGGCATCAAGTTTCAAATAGCAGCACGAATAATTGACAAAGAGAGTTAGGGTAAGGATGAGTTTACTTAGGGAAATAGATTCAAAATGATCATAAAACATGTTTCGGGTGTGGATGTGGATATGGTTGAGGACGTGGTCCACACCCACACCAACGCATTGAAACCCACACGTAATAAGAACACATATTTGGAAGGATAAAAACGATGTCCACAAAGTTGTAAACTAGAAGATCTTCGTGTATGTTTTTACTCATGTTTTGAATGTTTGGGTGCTATTGAAAATAATGAAAATGCGTTATTTAGAACCACAACTTGATCTTTTGTTTTATATATGTTTTAAATTCTATCCAACTACAATGGTACTTGGCTGTGAGAAAATATCTGAAAAATTTAAAAATGTTATTTCCATCAAGACCACTTGTTTCTAATCATACTGAAGTCCTCTGAATAATACTCATATTAAATCGTTCAAAATTGAAGGCCTTCGGAAGGTATAAGATAAAGCATATCGTTAGAAAGAGCGTAATAAACCGATGACGAAGATCAAATCATCTCAGAAGAATATGGCTAAGTGCCCAAAAGAAATTTTTTAAGATCGATTTTCCAATAAGAATCTTCACTTTTGCTTTATCTCTGATCGATCTACTTTTTTATTGTTTTCGTTCTTTAGGCTCATGCGTGCAGATGCGTTTGTTCATATATTATGTGCATAGGTTTATAGAGGAAGAGAAAAACTAAATTTCGTGAAACTGACATTGATAATGTTCCACTTTTTCTGTAAAAAAAAAAGATATTGATATAAGCAAATTCTTCTAAATACGGAGACAGAATTCATAAGCAATTACATCGGAATATCAATACGTGAAAACTTTCGTATGAAAGGTGGGAGTACAAATTAAATGTTCAGTATTTTTTTTGTAAATTCTCACTAAAACTTTCTGAGTATTATATACACATTATCAGTAAAGAAATCCAGTTATGAGTGAAAAATTTGACTTTCAGTAATTATTACGTTTGCTCAGTAAATTAATCAAATGCTTAATATTAAACCAAAAGTGACAGTAAATAATTCTGTTTGTTCAATAAATGGATACATTTTTACCAGTATTCATTGTTTTCTTCATGGGTATGGGTGTAGGTGTGGGTGTGAATATGGGTTTGGGTGGGTGAGGGTGTAGGTATCGGTGTAGTTGGGTCTGGGTCTGGGTCTGGGTGTGGGTGTATGGATGTGCGTGTGGATATTCTACTTATACTCAAACCCACACCCATGATCCCGACCTCCGTAACTGCCGAAATTCGTAACGTTAACTGTCGTTTCACACAGTTTACGGCTCTAAGCTTACCATTTGGTAGTGACTGTATTACGGTCGTATTTTGTCGTATCACGAAAGAAGAAGAAGAATACCCTTGCCTTTTGTGCTACCTTTCAGTATAGGATGCTGTCCAAAGACAGTTTCGAAGGCTTGATATTTTTCCTATAACTATTACTAGCTGCAGCTCTGGACAGAAGGCCAGCCTGACGCAGAGTTCCTCCCGCTTAATTGCTTTAGCTTCCCATGCATGCTGACTAACCACATACTAGCCACAAGGACTTTGTGTATGTCAACAACGTAGTCAGTGTGCTATCGAATGGATGGTTCGAGACAAACAGCCGTTAGTGACTTGTCCAAGATCATTCTATGTCTGATGACCCCGAGGTTCAAACACACTATCTTGGGATATGTGTCGAACAGATTAACCATTCAGTCATAGCGGTCTTATCGTATCATATACGTTTAAGAACTGCCATTAACTGTCTGAAAACGGAGTATCTGATCATCTACGCTCATTTACAATACAATAAAAAAATGACGTAATAGACCGCTATCAAAAGGGTGAAATACCATAAAAAGGGTTATTAGTAAAATACGCTCTCACCCACTCTGAATACCGTTTCATTCGAGGATAGTATCAATGTATAGAGCATAAAATTCTCCATTCATGAGACCCTACTCTGGCCCATTTTGTTCAATCAGTCTTAGACAAAAGAATCAAATATCATTTTTATGAGTCCACTCTGACCCTCTCTCACCCAGATCTAAAAAAGAGAGTGTGGGTGTGGATGTGAGTGGCTGTAGACTGTGGGTAGGTGCGGGGCGTATTTGGGTTTTGTGTGAGGTATGAGTATGGGTGTGATGTAGGTATGAGCGTGGAACGTGGTAAGGTGTGGCAGTGACTGTTGATATGGGTGTGGATGGAGAGAAGATCCACATCCACACAGGCATAGACACTTCCATTTCCACGTCCTGCTCACGTTCATTGCTACATCTGCACCCACACCCACACCTTCAGTTTAAAAGAGTTGGATAAATTAGAATTTAAAACTTACACGATTAATTTTAATCCATTATTTACATTGCTCAACTTTAATAATATTCATACCGGTTAGTAAAGTTACCTCTAAAGTTGCCTTCTGTTTACATGAGGAGTATCACTGAACTGAAAAATGATTTTTTTTATCTTTTACCTCATTGAAACCCATAAAATACTAGTATAGGCAGTCTTTCTACAATAGTTGTTATCAGCTGAAAGATACATAAATATTCCTTGAGAAAAAAAGTATAGTTTGGGTCGGATCGAATCATCTGGTTCAGCTGCCCGTTGTGAGGCTTGTTATGAATTTATTGCCTTTTGCCTGTGAAGAAATCACTGAAAATGACAGTTGCTATTTGAATTTATATAGGACCTACAAGGACACCTTGGTGAGACTAAGAAAAGTCTAAAAGAGTTCAGCCTCATGGGCCTTTGAAGCCAGGTTATGATCATGTTTTTCTTGAAGTTTTCTCCAAGTTTTAGCTATATACCGAAAAAAATAAAAAGCAGGATTTCGACATAACATTTTGTCCACGCATAAATCTAACAGCCCATAGGATATTCTCAGACTTTCACTCAAGACATTGAGTTTTCCAATAAACTCGATTTTTCTACTAAGACTGTGGCAAGCGATTATTTTTTAACGATTCAATATTTCGACAAGAGAATATCATATGGGTAAAGTTTCTTGTCGAAATTCTTTTTTTTAATTTTTCGATCCTAACTCATCTCCGAAGACTTATGAGAACGTACTGTTTTAAACTTTGCTATTTTTATCGAAACCTTCACAATGGGCGCCTGTTTGAGTGATTTCATCGTAACGAAACGGAGAAAAATCTTTATTAACAATCTAAAGCAAGACTAGTGTTTTTTATCGAAAAATGCTGAAGATAAGATAATCCATTATTTTCGTTTTTATTTCTCCCTGTGTTTTCTTTGATAACAAGACTAAATAAAGCTCCTTCTTCGTCTACCAAGATCGTTTTAGAAACTTGTTCAGCCTACTCCAAATTGATTTCATTCCGCTATATATGCATGATGATATAACTTAAGTTTCTAGGGGATTCAATTTGAAATTGTATTTGGTGTAAAAATGACTTATATACTATTAAAATTACATATACACGTAATATCGGCTAATGAATGATTTTCATTTGATGTGGACTATTTCGTCATATCGAAATCAAATTAAAATAATTAGAAAAGAGTGAAATCGATGTTTGTTTGTTTTTTCAGATTTATCCATTTCAGAAAAATAATGAAGCAATGTCGATTGATATCGAAACAGCAGAAATGAATTAATCAAAGCCTATTTTTACAATATTACGCATTTTCCCCATTTGACTTGTTTGTGTCTGTTAAGACTTAACAAAAGTGCATTTCTAATTGATGAACTCAACTTTAGACCTGGACTTGAAGTTATCTTATTAATATTGAAATTAACTATTCCTGTGATTTATCAGAAAGTACTCAGCAATAATGTTTGCGGATAGAATTCTTTTGAATTATCTATCTCTTATAGAATATTCTTGTGTCAAACACTTGAAATAAAAAGAATTTAAAGTATACTTGCATATTTTTGTGCCTATTTCACGATTTATCAACAAATACTTTCTATATTTTCTGCTTGTAAATTGTAATATCCTTAACATCTTTAACGTTTTGCAAGTTAATGAATATTTTTCCTTTGACATCCTTCGTGTACCACTCGTTCTGCTAGCCGAATAATTGATCGCTGATAAAGTTTAGATTAACATCTTTTAACATTAGTGACGAAAACACTGTAGCCTATAGACACGTCAAATATAGAATAGATGCGTTCAAATGCTGTAACAACGACTTTCCAGATGCAAGCCACATAATCGAACTTCGTCTGGATGCATTGCTTATTTTTCGTATTTTTGGGCGGCCATCAAAGGTGATTCACACACGCTTTGGCCAGAAAAATATTTACATACGAAGAGGGGTTCCATGTCGCCTCTTTTTTACCAACTGCGTGGCAGTTGCGCGTGATTGTGGTGCATTGATCGCAGTGAAAATCTGTATCAGAAACTACGGTTACTGCGACACAGACCGACATAACTGCGTCGCAGTAATCGCATTGTACAATCCGCTGTAACTGGCACCGACCAATGATAAGTAATTGCTTCTTATTTATAATTGGTCACACTCCA
Source organism: Rotaria sp. Silwood2 (assembly GCA_905329745.1). Classification (NCBI taxonomy): domain Eukaryota; kingdom Metazoa; phylum Rotifera; class Eurotatoria; order Philodinida; family Philodinidae; genus Rotaria; species Rotaria sp. Silwood2. Next base: position 1,325,257 of record CAJNSZ010000019.1, on the reverse strand, counting down.
GCAGTAAAACTTAGCTAGAGAAAGACCGTATAAAAAGCAGTGGCCACGACATTTAGGCTCATAGCTCATTCTACTACAAAAGGTAGAGGGTGTGGGTATGGGTGGGTGTGAATGTGGATGTGGGGTTTTGCTAATTGAATCGCCTACACCCACACCCCAAGACTAAACAAAACACATGATGCTGAATGTTTCAAAAATCTTGATCATATTTTAAGTGCATATTCTAGTGGAAATACTGAGTTTCAAGTATCCATGTACTGTAGTAGTCTTCAGCAGAGTACTCAAAAAGGTATTCTGCTACTAGTACGTCACAGGTTCTTGGTCGGATATCCCACTGTGTATTGTCTCAGTCCATGAGGCCGCCAAAAGGTATACTAAATTCCATTATTGATCAAGCTTAATCCAATATGTTTTTTTTCAAGATGAATTTCATAACTATTCTTTCATAAAAGTATCACGTCGGGTAGAACTATCAAAATTTAGCATTTTTCCAGTGTGAGAAAATTATATGCAACGCTTTTTCCCCCTATATTTACTTTAACAGATATCGTTATTATGGATTTGAAACCGTTAAGATCTGTTATCATTGCTCTATAGTTATTTGATCGGGTATGGGTATGGGTGTGTTGGTATTTCCTAAATCCACACGAACACCACATCGAATTGATTTAACTTATTCGCTTGAGATATTCATTTTTGTCATAATTGATGTACTGTTTATTTTGTTTTTTTGTTTATTACAACTCGCCATACCATAAACATAAATGGCTCTTTAACCTGGAATTAAATCTATGTTATATTTGGTGATTCTTTCTCGAAATTGAAATTGTCAGTAGTACATTTTTTTCTTGTACAATTTTGATACATACACGAATCTAGTTTAAAATTGATTCCAAATATCGCATACTTTGCATTGTTGTAGGCGTATTGTGCTTTGAATGTAAGAGAAAATGTCTTTCTATCTAATCATCGTTACCATATCGAAGACTCATCATCAAAATTTAGTGTAAGTAATGCACTTTAACGACAGAAAATATCAACAATATCAAGATTTTGATTACAATAGCAAACTCTTTTTTTCATACAGCTTTGCTAACAACTAACCAAGCATATCAACTATCGGATGACCGTTTTCATTCTATTAGTTTCCTCACGACACAGTGAAATAAGAACTCAAAAGGTAATACTTTGCTAACCCTTTAAGTACTATGACTTAGCCAATGAATGAAATTTCTTTGAGATGTTATATTTGAGAGGACTACTAAGTGTTATTGGTATATCAATCAAAACTTTTGGGAGTTCTCGAAAACTAGGTTAGTGAAGTAAGAAATAAATTTATTTACGATATAGTATGTACAAAAATACACAAAATATACAGCAAAAAACCAATTAATACGTTAGATTTATCAATGAATGATTTCAATCTTCTCTTTGGAATACTGTAGTTCCAATTCCAAGTGTTTTCGTCGTTCTCATTATCAGATGAGGTGTCACTCTTCTCAGAAACATCACTTGACTCACTAAGATGAGATATCTCGCTTTCTGAGTCATCTTTACTTGAATCACTCGTCATTTTCTTTTATTTTATTTGTAAATAGATCATGTTATTTTGTAAAAATAACTGGATTTAGAAAGATAGTATAATATGTATATATATAGTTTAGTTACAGAAAGAACCAGAAAAATGAGGCAAAAATAGGCGATTGACGTTAGACAGAAGCAGCGGACGGTTTTCATTTGCACGTCGATAATGCAGCTACATGGTCTCATGTAAAAAGATTAGCGAATAATAAAACTGCACGTAAACTTAACATGTAGTACCGTAAAAAAGACTTAACAGTTCAAAGATCATAAATATCAAGAATTACGGCAGATGCCGCACAAGTCCGCATCAAATGTAGACAACTATCTAATATAAATTATTGCCATTGGTCACTAAGTATACTTATCTTATTCTATTACAGTCATATATTATATTATTGATATAAAATTCAGTAATTTAAAATCCTGGTCAGTATTTTACTAAAAAATCGANAACAGATTCAGTCATTGTCCACCACTACATCAATGCTTCATCAGGAGTACTGAAACATTTCCATGTTCAGTGCCGGTTCCGACACTTTTACCAGTTTCATTGACGTTCTCAGAATCCACCCGACTTCTGTTACGGCATCGTTCCATAACTGATACACTGACGGCCTCAAAACTGTCAATGTTTCATTTCAACTTCAAGCACTTGCACCGAATTCACTAACCGTACCACCAGCCGCTAGTCATCAGTAGCGACTTCAGTACATTTCAGGCTATCCATGATCATCCCACAAGTGTTGAAGCTTGGCTGATGATCAGAAAGTCTTCTGAGTTTGTGACCCGATCTCAGTACCACTATAACTTCACTGACAGTTTCACTAGGAACCCACACGACTTTCGTTTTTATTAAGGGTCCCACACAATGGAGGAAAAGCGGATCGCCGGATTGTAGGATTGTCTGGATTTCCGTTGTATCCGCTGGATTGTATGGATCGCCATTGGATCCTCCGAATTGTCACCGTATCGGCGATACGAGAATCTCATAGAAATAGGAAAGAGAAAACAGTGCAGCTGGGTATTCACGAATCTGCCTTTCCTCTTGGATGAAAAGGAATGATGTGAAAAATGCCGAGTAGAACACAGAAGTTCGGTGATGTCATTCTATTAGTCAGTCTTCATGTGACACGACGGAACTTGCCTTCAATGAACTTTGTTACGCTTTTCTGATTTTAAATAAGTTTTAGAACTAAGAGTTTCAAGATTTTTGACCTAAATTCTTTGAAAACAGATTGTTCACTTCCCAAAGTACTCAAATATTGCTGAGAATGCTATCTAAAAACCACATTTTTTGGTCTCGTATTCTACATAGTTTCTAGCGACAACACATCTGTTTGATTTCAGTTGCTTAGTATGTGTACGTCTGAACTCAATATAGTAGTGGGAAATAATGAGTTTAAATGAGTACACTATCGATGAGTTCATTAGTATTACGAGATGAGATGCACGGCAAAATGAACATTTCCGGTATTATGAGTATAGATATTTTATTAACAAACCGTGCTGGTATGCAATTATTTTAACAGCAGTGGAATATCATGGAGACTTAGTCTCAAAGAAAACTCACTGCCTGAATTGTTCAAATCGCGCTCATTCGACCTTTGACAAAATCAAGATTTTGCCCGAAACCACGCTACTTTCAAGGACCAATATCACAAAGTATCTGATCAATTGAAGTCCTATTAGTGTCTTTTTCAGGCACATACTGAACGCCCTAAAGTTATGTAAGAGTTAAAATGCGCTCTCCAGAAATATACTTGGGTAAATTATTGAAACATGGTCAAAACTAATCCATGAGCCATGGAAAATATAATCGAATTCATTCGAAAATTAATAGAAAGATTAAATTAAGTGCTATAGATTTTATTCAGCATAAATCAGGATACAGTCTTCTATAGATTCCCATAAAGACTCCTTTGAAGACAAAGAAAAAAATTTGAAAACTCCCCTCGGAAGACACGAATCTTTCGTATGTCCTTCTTCGCTATACAGACCGCAAGGCGCACGAGAAGCTTTCACAAAGAATTTTTTATTACCTTTGAAATATTTTTTATGGAGTGGGATAGATACTCGCGAGGGAAGGTCCCGAACTGACGAACACCGTTCGATCCCATATTATGGCTACGAGGTAGGTCTCTGTGAGACTAAGTAAAGTCTAAAAGGATTCGTGCCCATGACTTATTGGTGAAGAGTTATGGCCGTTTTACTGGATTTTTGACCTGTGGCAAAGGGATTTTCGAAACAATCGAATTAAAGAATTTCAACCTGAAATTTTGTCCACAGATGGATCTAATGGTCCTTAGGGTGTGGGTGTGGGTGTGGGTGTATACTGAAAAAAAAATCCGTAGAATAAAAAACGAAAAAAGGGTTTATGAAAGTGCAACGTATAGCAAACTCTTTGAAAGGGTTTATTAAGGTGTCATAAACCCTTTCATAAATCATAAAAAAAGGGATGAATATGGGGTTTATGAATCGCAAAAACTCACTCTAAAGGGTTGATGAGTGGGTTGATGAAGTNAAGCTTGGCTGATGATCAGAAAGTCTTCTGAGTTTGTGACCCGATCTCAGTACCACTATAACTTCACTGACAGTTCCACTAGAGACCTACACGACTTTCGTTTTTATTAAGGATCCCACACAAGGGAAAAAAGCGGATCGCCGGGTTTGTGGGATTGTCTGGATTTCCGTTGTATCCGCTGGATTGTATGGATCGCCATTGGATCCTCCGAATAGTCACCGTATCGGCGATACGAGAATCTCATAGAAATAGGAAAGATAAAACAGTGTAGCTGGGTATTCACGAATCTACCTTTCCTCTTGGATGAAAAGGAATGATGTGAAAAATGCCGAGTAGAACACAGAAGGTCGGGGATGCCATTCTATAAGTCAGTCTTCATGTGACACGACGGAACTTGCCTTCAATGAACGTTGTTACGCTTTTCTGATTTCAAATAAGTTTTAGAACTAAGAGTTTCAAGACTTTTGACCTAAATTCTTTGAAAACAGATTGCTCACTTCTCAAAGTACTCAAATATTGCTGAGAATGCTATCTAAAAACCACATTTTTTGGTCTCGTATTCTACATAGTTTCTAGCGACAACACATCTATTTGACTTCAGTTGCTTAGTATGTGTACGTCTGAACTCAATATAGTAGTTGGAAATAATGAGTTTCAATGAGTACACTATTGATGAGTTCATTAGTACCACGAAATGAGATGCACAGCAAAACGAACATTTCCGGTATTATGAGTATAGATCTTTCATTAACAAGCCGTGCTAGTATGTAGTTATTTTGACAGCATTGGAATCTCATTGAGACTTAGTCTCAAAGAAAATTCACGGCCTCAGTTGTTCAAATCGCGCTCATTCGATCTTTGACGAAATCAAGATTTTGACTGGAACCATGATACTTTCAGGGACCAATATCACGAAGTTTCTAATCAATTGAAGTCCTATTAGTGTAATTTTGAAGCACATACTGAACACCCTAAAGTTATGTAAGAGTTAAAATGCGCTCTCCAGAAATATATTTGGGTAAATTATTGAAAGATAATCAAAACTAATTCATGAGCCATGAAAAATATAATTGAATTGATTCGAAAATTAATAGAAAGATTAGATAAAGTGCTATAGATTTTATTCAGTAGAAATCAGGATCCAGTCTTCTATAGATTCGCATAAAAAGTCCTTTGAAGGCAAAAAGAAAAAAAATCGAAAACTCTCGTAGGAAGACACGAATCTTTTGTAAGTGCTTGTTCGCTATACGAACCGCAAGGTGCACGAGAAGCTTTCACAAAGATTGTTTTATTATTTTTGAAAGGTTTTTTTATGGAGTGGGACAGATATTCAGTTACCGCGTAATACTGGATGGAATTCACTTCACATGATGACGCTTTTCTATAAATTTTTAAACAGACTGAAGCATATTCCGCTACAGCAAATCAGTTATTGTTGACTATTGTTCACGTAAACCCGAGAGATCATTCTGAAAGATTCCAGATCATTTTTTGAATTGCTTTCTAAAGCTCAGTTTGTACGTGAGAGTCATAGTTCCCAATGGGATCCCAAAAGTGTCCCATGGAACAACTCGTCTAATAAAAGGATTTCAAATCTAGAATTGATTCCTACGATTTTTCATTTAAGCAACTGAGTCCCTTCTGTTCGTACATGTTGCAATCGGTTTATTCGCTATCAAATTATTGTACTAATCACATAAATTTTATTGGTTTCTTCCGAAATCAAATAGAGAATCTAGGGTATAAGGATTTTGACAAAATCTCGCGGCTACAATAGTGAATTCATCTATTTAATATGAGCTTAATCGATTTCGTCGAAACTTATAATCTATTTTTGTCATTAGAGGATTTCGTTTTCATATCTTTACATAATTGAACATAATAAGCGTTTCCTCTTTAGCGCAGTTTTTTATCATGGATTATCAGTTTCTAGTGTTTTTGCCATATTTCCACAGCGTTTAGAATTAATAGACATTTTTTTCGTGTACTATGGCGCATTTTAGTGAATTTTAGATATTTACGAATTCTTTTGAAATCTATAACATTCGAAGCTAAGCATAACCTACCAGAATCTACTATATACCCATTACTTCATTTTCATTGGACGGTTATAAAATATTGTTTTGAACATTAATTTAAACTGAAAATTCNAACAATATTTTATATACTGCCACAGTCACGTAGTCCCCACTAAACACAACCACACACAACATGTTGTGTGGGGGGGGGGGGGGGGCGCCCCCCCCCCCCCCCCCCCCCCCCACCTCCCTTTATAATGCCAATAGATACAACATACTTTGATATATAATGAATAATCATGACAAAGACGATTTGATAACTTTAATTGTCGTTTTTTAAAAGGTTTGTATGACTCTCGAAATAATAATCGTTTATCAACTTGATCTTTGTCTTTATCAAGTTGTACTTCATATGTTAATGCTGAAAAAAAATTAAACAAAACATTCATTTTCTATATTCGTCTCTTTTTTTTCTTAGTACTAACTATCACGTTTTGAAGGTTGATATTTAGAATCATGTAGATAAATACATATAGTTAAAATAAAACTAGGAAAAAAAATGAAATAGATAATTTAATAAAAGCAAAATAAAACACACGATTTCTTTACCATGCATCATCACTACGTAATGTACAATTAAGTGGAATTGTTGGTGAACTATGATGTAATTTTGTTTGTAAACGTAATACAGGTCGTGTTCTTTATGAAAAGAAAAAAAATTTACACAGAAGAATCGATTTCAATAACATACAATATGATAGCAACGGTTTCCGAGTGGATACTGCTTACGGCTAAATCTGTAATTTATGAATAAAAATCATACATGATATAAGGACATTCATTATATGTGTTACCTAAATAGCCATTATTATCATAATCAAATTGACCTCGTAATGCCCAACCGAATCCTTTTAATGATGTTATTCGAAGTATCTGAAAGAAGTATCTCATTAATATAGAAGTTTAAAAAAATCCCATTGTATCTTATGAGGGAAGTTCTTCAATTGATCAATTGCTTTTTGAACCGGAAGTATGTGCATCATATAAACTAATGAGTTATGAATAATCAGAAAAGAGTTCGTGTCCATTACTTATTGCTGTCGACATATTGCATTTTTACAGCCTGTTTCAATTCAATACCGTGCTTGTCATCCTCAAGAACACTAATTTTCGAATTTCGACTTTAAACTTTGTATAGAAACACGCCTTAAGACAAATAGTTAATCGTGAAAGTATTAAACCATGTGATCTGTTTCTGTCCTGAAACCAGGATATCAAATTTGTGATTATATATGAACAATGCACAAGACATGCTTTTACCATGATTCTATCTTGAGATAGGAATGACGAAAATATCTGAAACTTCTCGTAATAAACTATTCCCGGCAAGTATACTTTATGAACGCAATACGTCGACAACAATAAGCTATGGGTTCGAACCCTTTTTGACATATTCATAACTCATTAGAGACAACATGAGACACATACCCCCAAGTTAAACGCAATTTACCAGTTAGGTCACTTTTCTCGTTAGTTTTTTTTTTTACTACAAAAAATAATCTTTAATTATTGCTCTACTCACTTGTGATGGTGTTAAAATAAGTCCTTCTTTTGATCCACGATAAATATGTACCATATTAGATGAACCATGATTAGCAAAAGGAATTGAAATAGCTACATCTATGTACACAGAAAATAATTATTCAATCGATATTATTTGATTTATTATCATACCATTATAACCATCTTTATCAATATCACCTAAATTTGCTAATGCATGTCCTAATCGACCTCCTTCTCGTGTTCCTTCAATAGTTTGTTTTCGTATAAGATTATGCTAAATAATTTCAATTATAAATAATTCTTATTTTCGAGAGAAAATATTAAACCTCAGCTGTTTGATAAAATATATCAACTCGACCAGCATCTGCTATAATTCGACCATCTTTTTTCACTGTATAGAAAGGTGCACCAACTAATAAATCATCAAGTCTATTAAACAAAAGAAAATAAACAAAAAAATTAAAATTAATTTTAATATTTACCCATCATTATTAATATCAACAACACATAATGATGCACCAAAATATTCTCCCATTTGTGAACCATTTAATGTTCGAATAGAATATTCATCAAGATTACTGTTCATAATTTCAATTGCTCCACGATAATTATCTAATTTTGGTATACTAACAACAATTTCTATTCAAAATAAATGATTTCTTTCTTGTTTAATTATTATTAGAAAAATAAATACGTTATTACCTTGATTATCATCATCATTAAAATTTCCTATAGCTAACGCATAACCTGAACAAACAAAAAAAAATCAAATAAATTTCATATTGATTATCAATAAAAAATTGTCATCATTACCCCGATAACACCAATCATCATATTCATTTGATGAATAATTTGATGGATATCGAAGCCAACCAGCATCACGCCATTGATAATGTGGAGAAGTAAATGGATGTCTTGTATCAATCCAATTTTTTTCAAGTATTGGAATTGAATGTATTCCTCCTAATTGAATATGTATTTTTATTTTTACTTTTAAACTTATTATTTCTTGTTTCTTACCCCGAAAATAAAATGATCCTGGTGCTGTTATAATAATACGTTCTGGTTTTTCACTTAATGCTACTTGAAAACCAAATTCGCCATAACCTTCTTGATTATAATTTCGAGAATCTGTAAACATATATATATATATATATATATTTATTTTCATATAAAATCTATACAAATAAAATACATACGCCAATTGAGAAATGATGGAGAAAATATTTGTGTATCATCTATCATTGATAATGATGTACCGTATTTTCCAATAAGTGCACCACCTGGTATTTCATATTCAAGATTTTGTCCATCATTTATACGATGTTTAAGAAATGGTGCACCTGCCTGAATAACAAAAAAAAAACCCAACTTCTGTATATATTCGTTTCTAAAAATTAAATCAAAACTTACTATTATATGTCCATCATTAGCTGCTAATGAAGCACCTAACCATTGATCTGTTTTATTATCATATGATGTACCAACACGAACATTTGCTTCACCTAAGAATATAAATAAAAATTTTTAATAAAAAGAAAATTTTCTTTCTTTCGTTTTACCATTACGGCGAAATGGCATACGTTGACAAATTGTATCTGAATGAAATTGACATTTCCATACAGCACCACGTCTTGGTATAATATCATGTGAGGAATGATCACGAGGTGCACCAACAAGTAAACTTTAGAAAAAAAAATAATAATAATAATAAAGATTTTCTATGAATATTTAATTGATGTAAATTGTACCTTGATCGATGAACAGCTAATGAATAACCAAAATATGATGGTTTATGTGTGAATTTTTCTTGTCTTAAATATCTCCAATGTTCAACTGTTTGATAATTAAATGAATAAAGTGAAGACATACATGATGAAAAAATAAGAATATATAATAACATTATTAATCGCTAATTAATATTCACTGTTGTATATGAATCAATAAATGAAAAATACTATCATTATTTGACTCGAATCGATCTCGATTTATCATCTATAAAAGAAACTAAGAAATAGTCATAGTTGAAATAGGAAATCAAACGGAAAACGGAAGTTCTAACCGGTAAAAGAGGACAGGAGAATGAACGGCTATTCTTATTGATCGCCGTCTCATTCGTTTATTATACTGAAGTTAAAACGAGAGAGAAAAAAAGGGAAAAAAAGTTCAAAGTCGATAACAATTTGTACGTATGTCAAAAAAAGAATGAATGACAAAATCACTTATAGTTGTCTTTTTTGACATGCAAATGTCCGAACAACTAAATATGAACAATTGAAAGAAATAAGATCTATAGTATACATATATATATATATATAAAGAAAAAATAGAAAGAAGCGCAACGATTGTCAAAATGATAGATTTGATAAAATCAGTGTTTAGTTGTACAAATTAGTATACAATGGAAATGAAGATAGTCGAGTATTGACTTCCTTTCTTTTTTTTACTTTCTCGGCATCAATAGATCGTTGTCGTTGTGGTCGTAATAATGATGCAATGTATGCGAGAGAATTGAGGCACCTATTCATTGTTTCTTATCAATATGTATTGATATATATGTATATATACATACTGATAACGTACTTCTCCTATATCATCCTTCACACCTCATCTTTCAAATGTCTTTCTTGTCTTCTTACCTAACTTCCTTCTTCTTTCAGCTCCCTTAAATCAGTCGATGATGTGTGCTCGTGTCGATAGGTAAGTGTGACCATAAACATAGAGTAATTGTCAATTAGTAGAAAAGTAATAGTAGTAGTCATCGAGTACGAAGATATCGCTACGCATACGGTCAAGGCTCAATTGATGAACGTACTACACACACATATTATGTATATGATGTTGACATGTGCATGTAAGCATATGAGAGAGAATTGAAAATATTGACCGCTGTTCTATGTTCTTTGATCTAAATAAATTGAAGGTAGACTATAAGACTACAACAAATTAGAATATTATTTTTAAAAGTAAAAATTTCAATAATGAATAAGTAACTAATCATAATACTACGTGCTTATGCATTCAAAAACCAAAAGTAAGCACAAAGATTGATGATCTTCTCATGAACATTTAAACTGATTAAACATTATTTCTATGCATAGAAAGAAGTGTTAATGAAATAAGTAATACGAAATGAGTAAATCAAAGTATATGAACTACTACAACTGTTGGCAAATATTGTCTTTTTAAAATATTTAATATGCACAAATACAATACAATTGATATGTATACAGAATAAAAGTTGTTTATATTCTGTCAATTATTCTTTTAATCCTATTACAATGAGATTTCAATTGAACATAGAACATAAGCATATAGTGCAATAATAGCTAAACAATAACATATATACAAACCTAACAAGGTGTTGTTTAAAGAATACAAGTAGCTATAAATAATAGCATGGTAATGAGTAAACTACACAGTAGGGAAGTTGCTGATGATAGTCATGGTGAATTGTACATAGAATTTTCTTAGAGTAAACATTACCATTTTCATCTCGGGGTGTATTTTGTCTAAGAGAATATGAGACGAATTTCCCTAAGGAATGATTCATTTCTTTGAACATTTCTCCGTTTTCCCACATGTATATTTTCTAGCAGAACAGAATAAGCGTGATTCATTTAACTCGTTTGTGATATCAACCGTATATTCAAGCACGATACATGCATATATACATACATGAATTTATTAAGAAGCATATACGGTCGATATGGTAGACGAGTTCAATACTTGTTCCAGATGTCTTTTCGCTCATATGAGCTTATATATAAGTTATGTAAGTTACTTGACTCTTCATCTTCTAATCATCCAAGCAATCTTTTTTTTCTTTGTTGATCACAAGGGGAAAAAGAAAGTATAGCAGAGCAAGGACATTGGTCCGTATCAAAAATCCTATCATAACTTATTCCTTTTCAATATTACTATTTACCTAATTGTGGCCACATTCTGTATATTTGCTTAAGCTAAACCGATTCCTGATGTATGTCTATGTTCATCAGGATAATTTTTCCATTATGTAGTAACCTAAAGAGAGATCGATCGTAGTACACTATTTGTCGAAGGAAAATATACGTATGTGCATGCGCACGTCTTCATTTTCTTGTTGACGATACCAACAACGCTCAATCAATACATATACATATATGAGAGATGAATATTTGACATGAGGAAGAATGAAGAGAGAGGAGCAACAACGAAAAGCTGCTCTCTTATGCATAGATAAACGCGACTGGTAATAGAGTATACATAAACAGACGCCACAACTGCTGTTGCCTCGGTTTAATGACTCGACGATGAGATGATAATGACGATGTGCGGCAATATTAGATGATTATTTTAATGGAAAAATAGCACGCTGCTTATGCCAAGACGGAAGTCGATTGCCGACGTTTTCTATCATCCAATACAGTTAACACTTCTATTGTGATAAGGTTGCGTGCACGTTTCCTTCGTAACAATGAGTATGATCATTATCACTATGTGTGCACAAAAAAAAACAAAGAACAATATTTGCGTGTGTTGAGCCATACTTTAATATTTGTAAGTACCGTTACTGTAAAAAAAAGATTAAGAAGGAAATAGATGATTGATCATTATACATACATATGTTCGAGATATATTAGTAAGTATTTGTACATATTATTCTTTATAGGTAAGAAAATAGAGTTATGTAGAGGATTATGCTGAAAGAATACATAGGCAAATAGTCATTCTTGTTTTATTGTTTCTTTTTTTTTATGACTACTTCAGTTAATGATAATGATGATAATCATCGATGTTAAACATGAATGAATGGCTGTTTAAATGAGGAAGCAACAGGCGAAGAAGAATAGCTATGAGGGGATGTTCAATCTCATTTTTGTTCTCAAGTGGCTTACCATCTGTCATTATGCTGAATAAACGAAACGAGCCGACCAGCACATGATGCGTCAATATAATCATATTTCGAATATATGATGAGCAGAAATACAACATGTATATATCTCATAGACTTTACTAAAAGAAATGACAGATACTAATAACGATGATTGAAATATTGTTGTAATATACTGTATACATAGAACAATCATAATGATCAATAATAATCTTTTGACATGTATATAGTAAAAAGAGATGTATGTAAAAGTCACTAGCCTATCATTACATTCTATCATATGTTAAGTTTTTTTTTTTTTTTTTTTTTTTTTTTATAAATATACAAATCAAAGTAATCAATATAATATGATTAGTTTAGTACTGTTCTAACACCTAACGTCTTTGTGTATACTGCTCCTCTCTTGCCATCTGGTGCAACAAGCTTTTCATTAACACAGACAAAAGAGGCGAACAAAAGAGAAAGAAAAAGAACATGCTTATTGATCATATCAAGCTGAACATTACAATTGTTGTAGTAGTAGTAGTCATAGTCACTGTTGGAGCCAGCGTGTTAATGAAATGTATTTGCAATCACGCAAAGTACAAATTACACTGTCTTGTTCATTCAACAAGAAAAAGTACAAGTTGATAAGATCATAATTATTAATCACATGCAAATGTGACCAAAGCTTGATAGAGTTACTACATAAAAAAGAATCATGTATGACAAATCTTATTCTCGTCATTTTTAATGTAATCATACGTTAGAACTAAAAAAACAAAATCAATATCATATAAAGATTTGAAAGAATTTTTTTGCTAAAACGATACCAGAAACGGCATAAAACTTAAACATATAGTTTAATAAGCTGCTTTTATTATTTGTTTATTTTCAAATAAATTCTCATTATTCTATTTAACTAACAATTATAGAAATATTCTATTATTAGTCTGAGTGTATCAATACTTAATACAGAAATTCTAAAACAATTCTTATTAGCACGTAGATCAAATTGATATCGTTCTAGTCATTTGTGATTTTCTTATTCACGAGGAATCTCTTCAGATATTCAATCAATTTTCGACCAATACGATGTTTATTTGATGAGTGCTAGTGAGTAGAAGCTGTAGTTTACCTCAGGTCATGTGGAAAATCGACTTTCGCGTTTCAATTTCAAACTTTGCACAAATAGAGTTCTCAATCGAATCAGTTCAATTGGTCAAATTATAACTTTTCTAAGATATTCAACATTCAAAATTTTCTCATGTATGAAAGCAAATTTTGATCATATATTTACATCTTCAGAAAGGTAATATTAGTTACCCAAACATCTAACCTAATTAAGTACTCTGTTTCGGCAAAGTTCAAAGTCGAAAGTTCTTCGTGATCTGAGGGTGACCATAGCTTTTTTTTTTGAAAAAACTCAGTAAAATTTTGATAATCAAGAATGAATCCTATGAAAACCAAACCATTCTAGACTTTTCTATTACTCATCAAATGAACATCGTCTCGGTCGACAAGCGATTTGACAACCGGAAAGATTCCTTTGTCAGTATTATTTTCAATAAGACATATTTTTATACAAATAAACGAATGATAAGAAAAAAACATGCATTTAATGGTAGCAGAAAGTAGTTTAATAAAAAGAAAATAAAACAATCACATATCAACAATAAACTCTTTTGTTATCATAAATCAAGCTGTATCATTAATATCATTTTTGATTGATTTTTCTCTGTATTGATAATTGAGAAGAGCTTGAAGAGAATCATCATCAAATATTAATTTGCCTTCAAGTATATTAGCAATCTAAAGATTAATAATTTCAATCAAATATCATTATTAAATTTGTCAAATATTATAGATTTACTTGTTTTAAACCAGTCAATTGAATTAATACATCTTCTTCATTTGGAGCTTGTAATTCACATATATGACTTTGTATTCGATCTAATGAGAATATATATATATATATATATTATGATTTAAATATATAGATAGAATAGATTATATACTAATGAATTTATTCATAAATTCAGCACAATATTTTTGTATTTGAATATTATCATCAAATCTTTGACGTGTTTCTTTTCCAGGACAGACCTATAATGAATATATAGATGCGAATAACAATAATTACAATTAGTAAAATTCATACATCCATTTCAGAATCTATTGATGGACTAGAAGGAACAGGTTTTGATGTTTGTGCTAATGAAATTAATCGACTTGTAGAATTGCTTTTTATTGAATCCATTAGAGGATTTTGTGAAAAACTTTGTATTGGTGATACCGGCTTTTGTATTTCTGTTGTAATTGAACGATTGTGCGTCGATTCGGAAGAAAGATTTGATGATGAACGTTGAAATTGTTTTGTTCGAGAGCTTTTCTCTAAAGTAAGTGCATTGTGAATGATATTTTCAACATTAGAAACAACATTTGGTTGCATGAGATATTGTAAACAACAACTATATTCTAAAACACCATCTTTTTGAACTAAAGAAAATAATTTTTCTAATGACATAATTGTAATAAAATATAGTAACATACATTGTCGTCCAATATCCATCAGAAGTGCAAGAAAAAAATAATTAACAAACTTAAAACATTCATCATAACAAAATATTACTGTCCATAACCCTCAAGAAAGGAAAAAAAAGAATTTTGAATGATATATTAATAAAGATATATAAACTGCTGTTCAAAAAAATATTAAAACCAATGTATTTTTTACTTTTTTTCTACGATCTTCAGTATTCAATTCAAATCTAAATAGTGGTTTGAATAGCCAATTAAATTCTCTATTAAATGCAATTCATACTAAAAATTTATAGACGAGCTACAAGAAGAGGATTCCTGGAAAATCGAACAGGGTAACTTTCAGGTCTCAGACGACCGCATGAAAATTAGTTTTTTACGCATCCCATAATAAAGAGCACAAAATCTTGAATAAAATAAAAGATTGATGTATTTTTTTATGACCTTCATATAAAAACCTATAAGCATTACGAAAAATGAAAAAACAAACACTAAACTTATTATAGTATTGCTAAAAAAACGTTCTTTTTTTTGTTTTTTGTAATTCTTATAACTTTGTTAAGGGAATGTCATAAGTCAAGCGACAACTTGTCATCTTATGCAGAATTTTGTGCTTTTTGAGATAATATCCTTAAAAGCTAATTTTCAGGGTTTCTGAGATCTAAAAGCTATTATGTTTGGTTTTTCAGAAGCCTGCTTCTCATAGTCTATCCATGAAAATTCAGTATTGAAATACATTTGATTGGAGAACTTCATTGGCTATTCAATGAACTATTTTGATTTGAGTTTAATGCTTGATATCGTAGAAAAACAATGAAAAAAAACGTTGGTCTTTTATTCTTGATCAGTATTATATTACTTGGAATGGAACCAAAGGGAATTTCACGTCCAAATAAAAGTCGAAGCCAACGTCTGCATAAATTAAAAAAAAGAAGAAAAAATATTGTTTTTAAAATGGGAAATTCTTCCCATCGGCTAAAATATTTTAAAATCTATCTAGATAAGGCTTCGTCTCTCCTTCGCAACACAAGTAAATTTTTGTGGAAAATATAAAAATTGAGATTAAGTGTATGGAAAGATAGTCTGTGATCTGGCCGTTCATAAATGACATTTTTTTTATATGGTACATTATTTTTCCCAAAAATTTTCATAATTTTCTGCATGAAAAATATGACTTTTTTTTTTAATCGCCCATCGCTGAATTCTGAAAAAAAAGCTTCATTGAAATCAATAGTTGCTTTTATTTTGTTTCAAAGATCATGTCAAGATGTAAGGCATGACAGAGCTTTGTTTTTGAATTAAGTTGTATTACTATTATATAAAAGAGTATTTTTAAAATTAGAATGTCATTTTTTGAGACATTGAACTTTTCACTACCAAATGAAATAAATTGCAAGCAACTTTTTTTAAATATTCTGTAAAAATTTTACAAAATATAATTTCTTTGAAATTCGTCATTGGTAGTATTTCTTACATGCCGTAGACTGTTGGTTCAATGCTTAAAGCTTGAAGTTTTTCATAAAGTGGTAAATCATAATTTTTTAAAAGTTCAAAAATAGAGTTCACTCGCATGACAGTATCATTCATTTGAACTTGTACATCATGTGATCTTTGGAATGGCATATGTTTATTAACATTCATATTGATATTCTGTATTGAAAGCAAAAGATTCAATTTGACAAACTAATTAGAACATTTCTTACTTTACGTGTGACTATATTGTTTGATTTAAAATCATAGAATGGTTGAAGATGTTCCATTATTTTTTCATAAATTGCACTAAGAAAAAATTATATTAAAAAAAAATCTACATAATAAAAATTACTATAACAATTACAAAGAATCATGAGCAAGATATTCTGGATCATAAAGTTTTTTCATTAATTCATTTGATTCAGAATATTCATTTACTGTTATACTTTCCAAATACATTAAATGGACAATAACAGCAAGAATTTCATGCATTCCCTACAAAATTTTATTTATATTGAAGAAAAATAATTTCATTTTATTTACTTGTCGATAAGGTAATGTTTGTCCATAATGTCGACTATGAACATATAAAACATATAATAAAAGATCAAGAATATGTTTTTGTCGAAAAAATGATATTTCTTGACAACTAAAAATGAAGAAAAAATTTTCCAAAAAGGAAATAAATAAATAAATAAATTTAATTATTCACGTTCGTATAACATCTTGATAAATATTTTCTTTGAGTTCTTCATAAACATAATATTGATTCCAAAGACTCTAAATTATAGATATATTATAAAAACGATAATGATCGGTTGGAGGATTATTTGATTACATTTTCTTCTTGAGAAAGTGGATGATTGACATCTTTTGCATCACCATTATTTTCTCGTATTTTTTTCATATCAAGCAGATATCTATCAACAAGTTCATCATAATGTTCACGTGATGCATCAATTATTTGATTCCATTGGCTTGAATCACGTGATAAACAATGTAAAAAAATACGCCATAAAACAGTAGTAAATGGACATGTTGTCATCTGTCGACTTAAAATTTTATTACGAACTGTTTTATAATCAAATGAATCAAATAGATCTTTGAATTCATATCTATGAATAAAAACAAAAACATTGTCTAGATATAAAAGAATTTTGTTTCTTGTAATTTACAGAAATGATGATTGGTTATCTTTTATATCTTTGTTAGATTCATCGGATATTTCTGTTGATGAAAATGTTGTTTCAACTATAATTATAAATAAATAGAGATAAATAGTGAACAGTGAAATAATTTAAATGTACGTTCAAAAGATGTTCTCTTAAGTTCAATGGGAATAGAAGGTTCAAATTGTGTGGATGGCGGTGGTGGTGGTGGTCGTTGTGGTCGAAGTGTAAGACGTTCTATATTCGATTCTAATTTAGTAGATGATACTTCAATTGACGACATCCTTGTTAATTTTAAAATTGTTTAACTATAACTCTTTTGATATTACAAGAAGATTGTGCTGTTTGAATACTTGAAAATATGATGAAGATAGAAGAGTTTTGTGTTCGAATAAATTCCCTTTTACTGTGTTTGAAGCCGGTAAATATTCAAACGTAAAAAAGAACATGAAACAATGTTGAGTTATGTTTATTTTTTGTCTTCTCTATCTGTTCTTTTCATTTTGATTTTCAAACAAACTTCTTATCAGTAACTATTTGTTTTTCGTTCTTTTTCTTTTCTAAATACTGCATGACAGTCATTTGAAGATGAGTCATATCTACTTTTCTTTTTTGTAGCATCATTCTAGATGATGAAGAAAAAAGTTCTTACTAAACATATTAAACGTACAAAAATTTTTGTTTTAAGTATTTTTTTCCATTTACGACTAACTATGAGATTCAAATCTAATATCATCATTTACAAATTGATAGTATGTTGAGTTGTTAAAAAATAGATTCTAATCCAAATAACTTGACCTTTGTCGCTAAAAGAATTTTTTTTCAACAATGATTATGTTATTGTTTTATGTTTTTACAATAGAACGCATTCAATTTCTTTTTTTTACATGGATAATATATTTAGTATAAATAAGAAATGCAGCATATTGAATTTAATCTAAGTCTTCTATTGATGCTCAGCATAGCATAAGTATACATTTGCTAGAGTCAAAAGATGAATGAACATTAGTATTAAGTGAAATATACATCCAAGAAACATTCGACATACTATATTCGACATCAACAGCTACTTATTGATAAATAATTATTATAAATCGAAAATATAAAGATAATAAATGTGAGCGGAATTGTAAGTTTATACTGTATTTATTTATATATGCTGTTTGATTTCGAATGAAATACTGAGTACAACGTTCTTTTGTTTTTAAATAGCCATTTGCTAATAAATCTTGAGTTTTAAGCTATAAAACAAAATTTATCAACTGAATAATCAAAAACACAATGCGGAATGTACAGTAGATTGGAACATTGTGCAATTTTAACGAAAAAAATAGGAAAGAAAAAGTTCTTGGCCTAAGAAATTCACTTTTATTTTTATTCTTTTTGTAAAAGTAGGTGAGAAGAATGCAAATGAAATAAGTCGAACTCATTTTTTCTATTGTTCATAAAAAACAACTGTCAAGTAAATGCTCTAAAATAAGCAGCGTCTTCTTTTAAAAGAAAAAAAAATGTTGCAATACCAATTGCTCGCGTTTTAACGATTCATTTTATTACATAAGTATTTTTTTTATTCAGTATGATTGATTCTATTGATTATTAATGCTCTTATGAGATAGAACCCATACTTGTTCTGACTAAATAGCTAATTTTCGCTGAAATGATGAATAATAATTAACGATAGAAAAATCTCTCTGCGTAATACCTGTGGGATTAAACTGTGAAACACAATGAAGCTGCTGTTACTAATCACAGAGTCATTGTTTATTCTGTCTATCTTGAGACCCATTTCTTCACTCTTCCTTTTTACTTAGTCTTCCAGAAATGTAATAAGAAAGTAGTTCATGTATTATAATGAGATGTTATTAATATACGGTCTTTGATCGCGTATCAAAAACGTCTGTCATGATCTTTGGTATGGTACAGAGGGGGGGGGGGGGGGGGGAGGGGTTTGTAATTTTCTTTTCTATACTTTCCACCCCCCCTAAAAAAACCTGGTTTCCCAAACTAAATCCAAAGACAATTCTTGTTTAGANTCGGTGAGATGAGAAAAATCCCCGAAGGATCCCTTGCATTAGCTCTTCTCTGGGGGGGGATGGGGGGGGGGGGCGGGGGGGGGGGGGGGGAGAGGAGAAGGAGTTTGTAAATTTCTATTCTATACATTTCAACACCCCTTAAAAAATCATGTTTCACAAAACTAATGCTAGAGCATATTCTTGTTAGAAAGTTTTCAAATTAAAATGCCAATATAAAGAATAATGCACAAGTTCTATATCAAGTTTGTTGTCAGTATAGCATGACAACAACCAAAGCGACACGAACTTCCTAGTTGATATCAAGATATTCAAGTTTCAAAGCCACTGGGTGTAGAATAACTATTGGGACATCTTGTAATGACAACTTTTTTTTTTCGAAATGAGAAACAAATGGTTTTTCATTTGTCTACAATAAAAGTTATGCCCTGTCTCTTTAGTAGTCCGTTTTATTATTCACTATGCTTTTATATGGATATGAACAGACCGATAAACAATGAGTAATACTATTTTTCCAGAAATATGATTACGAGCAGAATACACTCGACTTTTTTTATATATTGGATTGCACATGTTAATGACTTCAGTGTTTGGGTCCGTGAATTTCCGGCAGACACATGCCCAAAAGATGCCATTCCTGGTGAGGAAGCTTGTTTAAATAGTAGGAACTTAAAAACAGGACTCGAGTGATGAGATTTTTCTAGTTTCGGGCGTAACCGACCGTAATTCAATAGAACTGGTCAACAGATCAGATCAGCGGATTCCTATTTTCAAGTTCTTACTACTTTCTCGAATTTTCCGATCGGAAATCAATCTTAATTCTTGATCTGTGTAGTGATTAAAATACATGATATAATTGTCACCCTATTTATAGTACTGCTGTACTAAATTCTCCTATGTATGTTGGAGATGATTATACAAATACGATCAATGTGAGAGAGCTATTGGAACAATTGAAATGAAGTAATCAATGAGAAATAATATTGACTTACAAGCAGGTTTCATATATTCACTAATGTAGAAAAATAATGAGATATGGTAGACTGAAAATCACAGGTAGACATGATATCAATAAGAGATGCTTTTTACGCATGATTTGTTGACACATAAATGTCTATTAAATGAAATATTTGATTGAATGTTGAAATGTGTATTAGCTACTGATATAATTATGACGATAGTCAATATTAAATTGATTGATAAAGGAATAAAAAGATCAAAAACATTGATAAAAGAGTTGTAGATATCAAATAAGACATCATGTTTGCTTTTTGTTTGCATCAAAGTCGTCAATAAACTAACGATAACGAGCTATCATGAATATGTATGCAAAAGATCAAAATAAGAATGATAAATATTCTCGATCGTCTTGAAAGTGAGATATTTTAGTACAGTAAACATTCATTCAAAGGGCCCACATGTATTGAACCATTTGCTATTTGTTAAAAATGTCTTCACGCATTTATCTGTTACAATACAAGTACTAATAAGGCATGATTCGATTTGTTAAAACAGCTTGCTGAGACCAAACAATATGCCTAAATTTGAATGTCAATATGATCATTGTACAGATAGATATATTCGATGAAGCTATCAAATATAAATCACTATCAACGTTTCTCGATTGTTTCTTTCGGCATGTCATTGTTGACAAAATTTCAATGAGAAGTCCAGTGAGAAGTATTAATGTAATTAATGAAATACTCAATTTGATAGTCAATTGATGTCGACTCGATGATATATTTAACTTGATATAATAGCCTAGAATAGAATCAAGCAATTAAATAAATCCTTTTGTTGAAAATTGATTACAGAGACTATAAAATTAGTCGTCGCACGTAGATATTGTGGCATTAGGACACGTTGAATTATTTTCAAAACATTGAACATTCTTTTGACATGAATTTTATCTTTGACAGTCATACGTTATCCTATGAATAAATTCAAAACACTTGGCAAAATCATCAAGATCATCTAAACACATGTAACTATCATTGTAGAAACATCAATTATTTTTGTTATCAGCAGAACCATGGATAAGATTTTATACGACGAATAAAAACATGATTCATCAACGTTCTCTTCAAAATTCTAGATTGTAGAGCATATTGAGCTATGTATTAAAAAGCTGTTTTTCACTAATGTCGAACGATTTGATATAACCAAAAATCATAATTCCTAATTTTGCTATATCTTTTGCATAAGTGAATATGTAGATGTAGGGACAACTTGTCAAGCAAAATCATTTGTATGAAAATTATCTTCTTATCATTTGTTCAAAACTCCCACGTATGAACACCATATTCTGACTTTAAGAAACTGATATAAGTGAGAAAAAGCTCTTTTCTTGACATAAAAATGCTTATGTTATCTGATTAATGAAAGACATTCATCGTGTACTAATCTAAAATAGATCGATTGATTCGATATCTATTTATAATGAAAAATTTATATGACATAAAAAAATATCTTTTTAGCGAGTATTCTTTTTTTTCAATGTCTTTTCGACATTAAATCTTGTGAAAATTTTTCATTGATAATTTTCTTAATAACAATATTAGCTAATGTATATCATTCGTTTTGTAAAAAGATTTGAATAAATCTGATTAAAATAAAAATAACTCAAACAATGTCGCCGATCTCCCATTTTTTGATACATCATTGATAAACCAATAGGGAAAAAGAGTATTGATGAGTCATTATCATTAATAAAAATCGACAAATAAACAAATGAGCATAGACATTAGTGCCATTGTTTTGGGAAGAAATAGTTATTTGAAATCTTTTCATGTAGATTGATTTCTACATGCCATCTAAATTCTAATATTAAACTGCATTGCTATGTATATTCACGCAATTCATAAAAAATAAACAATATGACTCTTGTCATTGGTTTACTCCTTTTTTTTTAAATCCATGTTTTTTTTTCTTCTTTTTTTTTTTACTTGTTTCTTTTCTTTTTTTTTTTTATTAGATATGTCGACAAATGATTCAAAATTATTTTCATCAATTAAATATTTTACAACTGGCTTCCGTGATCCAACACTTGAAAGTATATTTAAACAAAATGGTGCTATAAGATCATTTTATTTAACTGAAACAACAACACATGTCATTTGTGATGATTTTGACAGTAATAAAAGTGAATTAGAACAAGCTATTGAAATATATCAAACACCAATTGTTAATTCATATTGGATAACATCATGTTTAAAATGTAATACATTATTACCAATTGATCCATTTCGTAGTGTTGATAGTAATAATACTGAACATTTATTTCGTTCATGTACATTTGCAAATGCTAATTTATTACATGAAGATCATTATAAAATTTATGCATTAGTTACTTATTATGGAGGTCGATGGATAACAAATTTAAATGATTCTAATTGTACACATATTATTTGTGCATCAGCATTATTAATAAATAATACTGACGGTGAAATAATGAATAATCATCGAAATAATGATGAACGTCTTCATACAGCATATGGAATTCAATCTGAAAAAATTCATTTAATAACACCAGATTGGATTATTGATTGTTTAAATGCTAATCGTTTATTAAATGAAACTGATTATCATCCGGATTTATTAAAAGATCCAAATGAACCAATGGATATTGATGATGAAGAATTAGATGATGAACATAATAATAATCAATCAACAGATGAACATACACCAACTAAAACAATTACTAGTGGACATCGTTCTCAACTTATAACTAAAAATTTTTTTAATCAATCAGATCAAACAACACCACCACCATCAGCAGAACCAGTATCGGGAATAAATGATGGCAGTAATCCTCCAGATTCATCTGTAAGAAAAAAAAAAATTTTTTTTTTTCTTTTAAATAAGATATAAATGAGAAAATAGTTTATAATCTAGCTAAGATATATTATTCGACAGCGATCAAACTTTTTGATACATTCGATTTTATTTCTGGAGAAAAATTTTCATTTAAAATTTTATTTATTTATTCATGAGGAAAAAGAATCTCTTTAAATATTAGTCGTAATCTTTCCAAAAGACACTTATCATCAAGGTTAGTTTATTCAGATTTTATTATCTCTCGAATGATACTGATATTTACAAGTATTCATATTCTATGAAATATAAAAGGATTAGTAATGTTTTAAAATATACTCGATTGAGACAAGTGATACACTCATCTATTCTAGCTTATCTTATATTTACAATAAGACTACTTAACATTTGTTTTGGAAAAAGATCTTGATTTTTCGAAAAAACATCTAAAATGAGTATTGAAGCATAGGAGTAAAAATTTTGGACTCTACAGACGTAACCATGGAAATGTTAAAGACCTTGACAGACACCTTAGCAATGCCCGGCGCGTTACAATCCATAAATCAATAATCTGTAAAAACCTTGATTTCAGTTTAACATATTTAAAAAGCTATCTTAGTTCAGTTTTTGCTATAGAATTTGTCTAAAGATATGAAGACCTGTTTTTAATCGTTGTCAAAAGTTATTATTATGTCATAATTTAAACAGGGTCTAATTGATAATCATAAAAATATTGAATCTAAAGCATAGTAAAATCTTTCCTTGATGGACACTGATGTGACTTTCAAAAACTGTTCATCTATGAGAGATGACTTATATTTTACTACGAAATGAAAAAAGTTTCTTTACTATAGTCGTTTGATCGTAAAGTTCAAATTGAATTTTTAAGTTTTTCTATGCAATGAAATATATTTATAATGTGTTCAGACTATGCTTATATATATATAGCGACTATGATCCGTTACAATTAACCCTATTGTATAATAAAACAACTCTTTACAAATAGAAGTGATGACTCATCTCATCAATCCGTAACACCTGTCTTATCTTCATTTTATTAAATATTATTGTGACGTACCTTTTATATTTTTTTGTTATTTGAATATTTATACCTAGTAGCTATCGTTTGTTAATAGCACTTTAATTAGTTGTTCTTATTCGCTTAGTTATAAAATAAATGAAGATTGATTCATAAATTGAATGTTAATTAGCGATGATGTTAAGCATGACGATTATCAGATGAGATAAGTAGAAAAAGAAATATGCTCTCTCATAGATGCTAGAATAGATTATTAACAAATATTCTTTGTCAAACAAACCTATAAATCATATTCAAGAATGCAAAGAATTATGAAGAATATTCTTCAACATGAGTTTGAGACTAAAGAACTATCGTTATGAAGTAATCAGAGATAATCTCCTGTGTTGTTCATCGTTTTTCATTTGAATATTTATGAATCCGAAAATTTTGCTTTGTCTCATTAAGTATTGATATTGCTATTTTGATCTCGATCTCGATCTATATGTATATTTAATGAACGTTGCTATACAATTCATTCAAATTTTATTAGATCAAAATTTTTGATAATCATTTAAATATTCTTTTGTTTTTCGTTGTAAATTATTCGATACAAAATCAAGTAAAATGCTTGATTTTTCAATTGATGAGCTATTATTATGGGATATCCCCGATTCGGTCCCTTTTCGTTTCGGTCCTATTCGATGACCTCTCACTTCGGTCCTCTCTCAAATCGGTCCCATTTGATGATGTCTTACTTGGGTCCCTTCTCGTTTCGTTCNAGAGCAATTTCTTGACAATTTCCATTGAGCAGTAACGCACACATATGATCATACTGAAACGATGTTGTTATAAACAGGAAGGATAAAGAGCATTGTAAGCTGAGTTATGTGTACACAACAAGCCAACAAACAAGAAAAATAGTTATGAAATAATATAAACAAAAAACAAAGCAAAACAGAAAAGATAAGAATTTATGAGCGAATGCTATAATAGACTTACTGCTTCGTTTTGCATCTTTAAAAATATGCAAGGAAGCCAAAATTCCATATGAAACAGTGATGTTTTAGAAATTTTTTTCTAAACAATAAATATTATATTAGATTCCTGCCTGAGCTATTTCAGCGTTGATTCATCATTTCGACATGAGTTAACTTCTGCATTGAAAATAGCTGAGTGACAAAGATGAAAATCTTGTTAAAAACTTGCTAAATTATTTTTGTATCTAGTAAATTTCAATTGATGAAAATCAAAAAATGAAGTCGATGCATTGCTTAAACGAACGAGAGGACCAAGTTTAGTGTTTGGCGCTGTTCTCTAAACTCTCCGAGTCATTCCAACAATTCTCGAATGTCTGATGAAAACACTTCGAGGTTTTCTCAACAAAAAATAGATTGAGAGAGTTATTCTGCTGTCTCGAGAGAAGTTGCATCATAATAAGTGACAAAATAACATACAAATAATTATTCATTAGCTTTATTGTTTACATTTTTCCTTCAGCTAAAATTAAGAGAGCTTTTGTATTCATCTGAACAGTTCCATTCTGAGAAACGAGTTTTTATTACAACTAATCAAAGTATCAGAAAGTAATATTTTCGAAGTTTCTATTTTTCCAAATGCATCATGTAATTTCCAAGCAGATTCAAATTCAAGTGCTGAAACACATAGATTAAAAGGGTAGCTGATATAAAACGTTGTCAAAGGTTTATACTCAATTCATGAATAGATACTTGTAATGAATTTACAGTCTTGCTTAAAGCTCTGCTAAGAAAGAAGTGGATCCTATAGATCATAGAGCGAATGAAAATGTGTCGTTGTCTGTGTGGAAATTCCGTAGTACCTCATGAAGTACGATTTCTGAGACAATTTTGTGATTTTTTTTCATTTATTCATTAGCTGTTTTTTCTCTTGTTGATATTTTTGATGATACTTTTTAGCCAATACGGTTGTATATAACATCTGTTGTATACTTCGACTATGTGAATTATCTCCTATACCTTCATTAGCAGAAACTTTAACAAGTTTTCGAAAATTCAAAAAAGTGGTCCTACGCAATCTCATCGTTGAAAATATTGATCTCTCATTAATTGACGTCTAGTGTTCGATTCCTAAGATAAAACTAAGTTCTATTAAAACCAACAAAGATATGTTTGTGTTTATGAATCTCTTCGTTCATGAAGAAGAGAACGACAAACATTGATTTCATATAGAAAAAGTCAAAAAAAAATCTTTCATGAAGTATTATAGCCTTGAGAAAAATGATGTATTCATTTCATTTTTATTTTCATATATTTAATTGAATTATAAGGTTTTATTTTTGCAGAATTAACAAACAAACAATGAAAAGATGAAAATATTTGTCTATTGTAATGGAAACAGCTAAACCAGACATAGAAGATAATGAAAACTTGTCATCAACTGATGCTACCATTTGACAAGTTGTCATTGTGTCTGTATCTTGTATCTTACATAACTTTTCTTTTGGACATAAAATGCTAACCCATGTGCCATTATCGCAAGTACAATATGCATTGATACCATGACAAATGTTTTTTCCAATTGTACAAGAATAAAAAGGAATACATATTTCATTTCCATGAGTGTTACTAAGAATTGTAGAAGTTGTGATTAATGAAGATGATTTAGAATCGTTATTCTCAATTATATTCTTTATTTTTTCAGTTAAAACTTTTCCACTACATTTACATTTTAATTGACTTGGATTCATGCTATAACATTGATTGAGTTGAATTTCATAGAATTGATTATCCATGCAATATTTTTGACAAGTGTTCTTCCATTCAGGATAAAGACAATTACAAGTAATTTGACTTATTATTGAAGAGAAAATAATCAAATAGTAATACATTGTGAACAAAAATGATTCTTTTGAATTAACTAAGAAAGTATATTTTTATTCGTTCATCATGTAATCTTATGTCCACAATCTTCTACCGTTCGAACATCTCGTTCGTTAAGCTTTCTCTTTATTTATATGTCTGTGTATGTGTATATAAGATTTTTGTGACTGTTGATTAAAAGATTTGTCAGAAAATAAATTTTAAGTGTCTCTTATAGATTTCGATTCATTTTCATGAGATTTTTATTAAACAATTTTATCTTATTGAACTAATTTAACTATAAAAAAATATTTGACGACAAACTTCAATCGATTGTTAACATAATTATTAATATGTTGAAAAACACTTATAACAAAACAGATCTTCAACAACAACGAAAACAACTAAAGAATTATAGCATATTGATTTTTACACTTTTTTTCTATAATACAGACTAAAATGAAATGTGTCGTCGTCTATTGGCTAATCAATCATTCACAGTTTCGTTTTGCACATGCAGTTATGTATATCGAAAACATGTTGAGAAGTTGATCAATGCTCCAAAAATGGAATGCATTGAAATGACCTCATCGAAATCAAAACTACTAGGATTGGACGAATACCATGAGTAATTTCAATTAAACTGGAAAAGTAGTAATTATTTCATTTTGCAAAAGCAAATGACAGACATGCCGAAAAGTAGATTCGAAGCACACTGTGAAAATGTGTCACAAAGTAGAACACATTTTATATTAGTGTGTTGGACATATTTTCGAAGAGGAAATATCTCGTCAATAACGTATTATCATTCTTTTTGATCAGAGGCGATATTAACATCCAATAACTTGATATCACGAAAATATGTTCGGTGACTAGAATCAGTTCCATTAGATAGAGAATCGAATTCTTGATCAGAAATTACTACACTTATTCACTGGACATACTTTACATGAAATGAAATATCTTCTGAATACGGTAACATCATTTTTTCATATGACGCTATCGATATCTAAGTTTTTCACACCAGTAAAATTTGTTGTATTAGTCCACTTCAATCTATCGAGTATTATTACTTTTATCTACCGAACATGGTTCGAAAGAGTGAAAATCTCTTAGCAACATGATAGTATCACACTCAGAAGTTTATGATAGTATCAACATCAGTTTTTCAACAACGCCAAAGTATATCCAGCAGAATGCAGTAGACCTGTCAGCTGCATCGTTGGAGTTTTTATCGAAAATTATTGTTTGTATTTATCAGACAATTTCGGAGGTAAGAAAGTCTCTCATCAATATTATAAGATCGCAGTTTTTGACGAATCATGATAACAACGTCAATTTATCTCATACTGCACAAATATGATCGGCAAACTAGATCAAGTGATTTGGAGACAGGTTTAAATCGTCTATCGAATAGTAGTCTTTCTATCGACCGTACGTAATTTCAAGAAGAAAAAGTTTCTCATAAGTTCTGTACCATAAAATTCTTCAATGTATGATAACACCAACATCGATTTTGTCAAGACAACATAAGTATGTCTGTTAAATTACATTGAATGTAGAAAATACAGAACTTATTTCTGAATTTAATAGATCTAGCTGAGTCACCACACATTCATCGACGATATGCAAATAAATAGTGTTGATATCGTCATTGCTCAAAAACTATGATCTTGTAAAATTGATAAGAGATTTTTTCGCCTCTAAAAATGGTACTATTCGATTGAGAATGGAATTCCACATCCGATGGACATAGTCAGATTCGTCGGAGAAACTATGCTGGTGGTTACGGTATTAATGAGACGTTCTCTGTTTTTCCCGAGTATTTTCGGTCAATGAGAATTACATCAATTGGTAGAGAATTAAATCCTATATGGTTCAAATCACATCCTATGTGCCGGACATGATTCGACAGTATACCTCAATTGTTTGTTACTACTATCATTCGTCAAAAATTATGGTGGTACTGTATCCGTGAAAATTTTCTCTGCTTTGAAGTATGTTCGGTTCACTGTTCAATGTAAAACTTAAAGCTGCATATAGTAGACATGATCTAATTCACCTGACCTGTTTGAATCATGTGAAAATAGTTAGTGTGACTGTCATAAATCTTTTTTTCGACTTGTTATTATTACGATTTATTTTTAAAGTAAAGGTTCATTTTATTGGACAAAGCTAACTAAGGAAAAAATATTGGTATTGTATGGATTGATGGCGGTATATTCTCTTCTTTCTTTTCTATTGGTTTAAATTTTTTTGAATCTGATTGTTCGTCACCGTGATAGCTTCACATTAACATCGATGAAAATCTCGACCCTTTCCTCAAATAACATGTAAAGCTCGTATTCCAAAATCTTTCACAGTGTAAAGACCAGTACTCAATTATTTGTTATCTGTTTCTGAATTTCCATCTAGTTAGTTTTTTCTTTATTCATATTCTTTTGACAAATTCTTTTTTTTTCTAAAACAAGTTCCTTCACTAATGTCCTTTCAACCAGCTATACGAGCACGCATTCCCTTCAATCTTTCATCAAACAATACCATTGATAAACAAACACATGCATATACAATATGGCTCAATGCTTTATTTACACCTGTAGAATTTATATGTAATACAACAGTAAATCAATCTGTATCAAATGAAGGAACAACAACAAAAACACTTAGATCTGTAGCCGAATTAAATCGTTGGTATATATTACGTGATCATGCTCGTGAAATCTTTGCACGTGATATTCAAAGCATAGCTACAAAAATCAATTCTGATATTGATATTAATCATTGTCGGATAAATCCCAAATCTGATTTAAATTTTTCTGCAAGAACAGTTAATCGACAAGCATTATTAAATTTTATATCACAATATAACCGAATATGGTTTCGTTTAGCAATGGAAATTATTTTTTCAATAAATATTGAAAATTATCAACAAATGAAAACATCTATTGATCAATGTCTTATTCAATTACATAATAATAATGTATCATTATCATTAAATGATATGAATTTAAAAAAATCAATTTTTAATAATAATAAAACGGCTTCAGTACAAATTCGTTTAACCATTAAAAATTTAATAATAATGGTTATTTTTCTTGAACGTGCAAAATTATTACGTTTAATTGACAATGATCCATGTTTATATAATTATGATTCAAAATTTAAATCAACAAAGGAATCTATTGATATTTTATCACAGGATTTTATTAGTTCAGATACAAATCTTTTACGTCGTCTTAAATTAGCTGGATATGAACCAACATATAGACAAACATCACTTGATGAATTTAATTATTTATTAACAAATAATGAAAATAAATTATGGGAAGATTTAAAAGATGGTATTCGTTTAACACGTTGTGCACAAATATTATTATCATCAACAAATGAATATGTTGCAAGATATGATTTATCAACTAAATTAAAATGTCCAGTAGTTAATCTTGTTCATAAATTACTTAATATTGATCAAGCTTTTGAATTACTTCAAACATATGGACATGTTAATTTAACTAGAATGTACGTTCAGTGATAATAAGTTTTTAAAAAGAATCTATGTTTTAAATCGGTTTATAACAGGATTGAAACATCGGTAGATTTTCGTGATAGCGATTTAGACGCTCTATTAAGAAAGGTTTTATGTATCATGTAAAATAGAATTAAATATTTTCTTAAATCAGGTTATGATATTTTGTTTGTTTATTATTTGATTCGATCGAATGGTCTGGAATTATACTTGAGAATAATTGAGTTTCACCATCATTTTGAAAACAAAGATGAAGTGAAAAATCTTTTATTGGCAGCACTATTTATTAGATCTCAGCACAAGAATTCTGCTATTGTAATAGGTTTACAGAGTCATGCAGTAAAGCAATACTACGAGTAACAAGTATCATACAGAATAGAATATCTTTGAAAGATGAATTCGATTTTACTGAAATCATTCATCATCTTTACAAATATTCTTACTCGTATCAATGTTAGATTTACATAATGTTGGAATATTAAAAACAAAAAAAAAAAAATTGTACTAACACAGGCTGTGATATAGACTTCCATTTGTCAGGTGATTTTTGCTATGAAAATTTCCCTGACAACTTCTTTTTTCTTCTAGTTCAAATAAAGATATCATGAATGGTAACAAACAATGTACTCTTGAATTACTTTGGCGTATATTTATTGTTTGTTATTTATCTAAACAATTATCACCAATAGAAAAATTAAATCAAGAAATTTCAATTCTTAAAACAAATCTATCAAAATATGCATCTTGTTCTATTGAAGAACAACTCATTACAATTGATATTGTTCCTTTACAAAAACAACATATTAATTTGACATCAACTATTCATTTATTAATTAAATGGGTACAATTAATTTGTGCACATTATAAATTTTGGTTATATGATTTACAAGAATCATTTGCTGATGGTCGTGCATTATTATATATTATTTCATATTATTTACCATCCTTATGTGATTATAAACGTGATATAAAACATTTAACAACATTAGCAACATGTCAAACACGTAATGAACATATAAAATTTAATGTTGAACTTGGACAACAACAATTAATAAATATTTATGAACGAAATGTTAAATCAAATTTTCGTTTATTAGAAGAATGTATTAAACTATTTGGTACATTTTCATCTGATTTTATTAAATATGAATATTATGCAAAAGATGTACCTGATGAAAGATGTACAATTATTATTTTAGCTATGCTTGCACATGATTTAATTTTTTCAAATAATAATAATAATGAAAATGATTTTCGTCATCAAAAACTATTTAAAGAATTGAAAGAAAAATATTTTAATGATAATGAATCAATAATTGATATAAAAAATAAAGAGAATTCAATTAATTCTTCGGAAATTTCTATATCAACTAATACTTTTGTTAAAGAAAAATTAATATTTGAAGAAGAAGAAGAAGATAAAGAAAACATAACAAATTTACCATTAAGAGCACTTTCACAATCAATTTTAAATACAATGAATTATGATATTCTTGATCGTATTGAATTATTATCGGAATTAGATCATAGTGATGATGATGATGATGATGAAGATGATGAAGATTCATTTAGTTCAATAACAAGAATAGATCATCAGCGAATATTATTTGCAGCAACAATATCATTAAATGATTTTATTGAATTAGAAAAAACAATTGAAAATGAAGAAAATAAAAATCCTACTAATAGTACATCTTTATTTCTTATTGATGAAACAATCTCATCTGACATTGATGGTATTGAATTAAATAAATTAGATGAAGTAAGTTAAAGAAAAAAAAATATTTGTAAATTTTCTTTTGTTTTCTATAGATACCTTTGGTTGATCCAGTGAATAGAAAA
Source organism: Rotaria sp. Silwood2 (assembly GCA_905329745.1). Lineage (NCBI taxonomy): Eukaryota > Metazoa > Rotifera > Eurotatoria > Philodinida > Philodinidae > Rotaria > Rotaria sp. Silwood2. Next base: position 1,292,467 of record CAJNSZ010000019.1, on the reverse strand, counting down.
ATGATTAAAGAAATATTTATGACGTTTTTATCTCATCAACAGCAAACATTTAAAAATGAAGAATCAATGGGTTATAATAGTCAATCTATTAGACAGATATCACATGAAAAACAATCAGAAACACAACGTGAAGTACATGCTGCGCAAGTTTTTCAAGTAAATTATTAGATTTTATAGATTTTGAAACTATCTCATGATTGATTTATTCTATCTTATCTGTTACTCTTTCAACATTATATAAATTCATCATTTAGTGTTTATCGGAAACTAATGAATGATCGAAAAGTTTTTAGACAAGATGTTTGTTTACTTTTGACTCTCTAAAAATATTTCCGATAAGTTAAGACCAGAATTTTTTGCTCTTTTCGAATATACGATTAGAAATTTTGTATGAGAGCAGTGGTGAATGAGACGAATCGGTTTTGATCCATGTCTCGGCCAAAAAAATTTGGTCCTAATTTTGCATTTAGTAATACATGTCCTAACGAAAAATGCGGTATTGTTTGCTATCAGTGGCAATAAACTGGAAGTATCTTGTACGATCTCTAATATTTTCCGTCTTGACGATCTATTAGTTGTTTTTAATTCATGAATACTTTGTTTGTTATACATATCTATGTGTTCGACAGCTCTGTTGTTTACCAAAAAAAAAGAGACTAATTTTACTATTGAAATTGTAGTAGCAAATATTCAAGTAATCGTTATCCAATAATTTTCGCGTCAAATTCTAGAACGCATGAATCGTGAAAATATGCCATTTGACGCTAGTTTCACATGACCATAAAAGATATCATTCCCAATGAAAATTTTTTGATCCTAGTTTCTCTCGTATAAAATTTTCAAAATAAGTTTTCTATGATATATATTCTATGAAAAAAACATCATTGAGCATTTGTATTTCGTTACGAACTAATATTCTTTTTAGGCTCATTGGCGTGGACGTCAAGTTCGTGTTGATAATAAACGTGATAATCATCCTGTTGTTGCTATTGTCGAAAAATTTCGTTCATATGATTCAAAAAATAATTCGTCATTAACATTACGTAAACGTATGATACAAATTGTACACGAATATTATGAATTATCAACATCATCTCTGACTGTGTATTTACATTTTATACGTGATATAGAATCAATTATAAATTCTTGTATTGAAATACGTTATTTAATAGCTCAACAAGGGTTATTACGTTTATTTTTTCTTTTAATGAGATGTTGTAATCGAAGTGAATCATTAACTGTTTCACTTGGCAAAGTATTAAATATTTTACAATTATTTACAGTTAAACATAATCTTATTATGAAATTAATTGATAGATCAGAACAAATAAAAGATTTTATTATGCTTTTATTAAAAAATTATCAAAAAAATGATTGTGAATTATTTGAACAAATTTGTTTTTTACTTCAAACTATTGTAAATGATGAACAAGCTCGACAAATATTACGATCAAATAAATCATTTACTGAAACTATTGAATATGTTTATAAACGTTTATTTAATAAAATATCAGTTAAAGATAATAAATATCGACAACAAGTACGATCAACACCAAAACCATCACATGAATTAATAAAACGTCGAGTAACTGTATTAAATCAATCGTCCATTGTTTATCCGACTCCGAAAATAATGCATCGATCAATTGATATTCAAAATGAAAATATTTTAAAACAAAATCTTATTTCAATTGAACAATTTATGAAAGTGTTTTATCGTCATTAATTCGAAATGTATATATTGTGTAGAATGATCTCTTCTTCTTCTTCTTCTTCTACTTGTTTCTGCTTGAATATGAATAAAATAAATATACATCTCGATATTTAATAAAGACGATATATTTATTTTCTTCTCAATAGAAATAATCTCAATAGAATAGATCAAATGTTTAACAAACAAAAACAAGATACTTCACATTAAACCTTAAGACAAAGTTATATTGATTCGGATAATACGCCATATTTCTAAAGTTTGTAAACACATAGACCAAATTCACAATAGTTCTTTCCAATCAAATGTGCGATCTTGGCCATAAATAGCATTACGATAACAAAAATTGCAGACTTTTCTGCTTCGGTTCGCTCATATGGTGTGATCTGTTTTGTTAGTCATACTAAAGTCGTGTGGTTGTTCGTGATACTCATAGGAACCGGCGGTAGTGTTCACGATATTTAGTACTAGTTAACCGATTGCAGAAATTGTTTTCTAATTCAAATTGAATTATTTATTAGAAAGAACTCAAATCAACTGAGTAGAAAACAATTGTAAAATATTAATAATAATAAAAAGTTTTGCAACGCCATCTTTAATAAAATTTATCTCATAACTGGAACCGATTTGGACTTTGCGGCTAGTACAGATGGTTCAGACCCATCGACATAATCGAGTTGCATCAAAAACGACTCAATTCTGTCACATTTAGTAGACTACAAAAATATTCACTCATTTTGATACAATGCACTTTGATACAACACTTTAAAAAAAGACTGGAGTGTGGGTGTAGGTTAGAATCTGTCTGGTTAGTCTCGAACCTGGTCGAGTGCGAGTCTGAAAATTTTCTGATAGTCACCTCCGAAGTCCAAAGCTTCCAACCCGAGAGGTTCTAGTATAGGTGTTGACCTTTTCTACATTTCCACACACTCATATCAGTGATAGAGCAGGGGAGGGAGCGGGCGCAAGAACTTCAGCTCTCAGCCCCCATGAATCTTTGAGCTATTCTAGCGGGGTTTTTGAAAGATGTCTTCTTTTCTTCAAAAGTCTCGTCAAAGGGCCCAAAGGATCGAGGACAGGATTGAGCCATCCTCCAAATCAAAATCCTCATTCTCACTCTTCTAATTTTGACCAAACAAAATTAGGATTCGACTAGAAATAAATTCATACAGTCATGCATTGTACTAAAAGTAGAGCGGAATGAAAAAAAGAAGAGAAAATTTTAGTCACATCGGTTGTGTCGATAAGCAGTAGATATATCGATTCACATGCTACAATCTAATAACAAAAAAAATCCTTAAATGGAAATTTTCGAGAAAAAAGTATTATAAAGCAAAGTTTATGTAAAAATATGGGAGTTTTTTTGTTCGGCAAAATGTCATTGCAAGGCAGGTAGTTATACACATATAGGTGAATAGACTAAGGTACTTTGACTTGTAAAATGTGTAAGAAAACAAAAAGGATATGTTGAATAAAAATAGTTATTCTACTCAGATAACATCTCTAGCCTAATCTTAATCTTATCTAGTCAAAACTAGATTCCCAACTTTATCTCCAACAAATATATGTTAAGAGTCTCATAGATAATTTTCATTTGTTTTCCAAGAAAATCAAAGAAGAAATCAAAATGAACTTTATGAATCATATTATATTGATGCACGTAGACCAAATTGTCAGCAATAATTAATTTAAAAGCCAACGGTTACAAAATTTTGAATTTTCAAATATGGAATACTAGTTTTTGCAAGAAAGTGGTGTCCAAAGGACTGCTATGGGTCGCGAATTTCAACATTTAAACTGACTACTAGTTTTAACAACTTACTCTATGTGCATCAGTATAGTTCCTCTTTGATTTCTTATTATTATTCTCTTTGATAACAACTAAAAATTATCTCTGGAACGACTCTTATATATTTTCCCTACTGGCCAGTGCTTTTTTGCTGACATGACCCACATAAAAAAAACGTTAAACAGGCTTCTCTGATCATCAAAAGAATTAAAGCATTAAAACAAACCAAAGCGACGATATTTTAATTTTTTCTCGTAGTGTTATTGATGGCTAATCCTGTACATTGTGTATCATAAATGCATATCAAGACGACTGTATATAAAAGAAATAAACACAATCCAAAGTGAATTTCACGATATTTGAAAGATGATGAAGAAAAGAACAAAAAATTTAATCAATGAATGTTTGTTTGACCCGAAGAAATTCGAATGTCAATTTTTCTCAACTCATCAACACGTATTATATCTGTATCTGCGTCGATTTCAATTAAAATTGGAGAAGAAAAGAGAGCATACTCACTTCTCTCATACATAAATAGGTTTTTATTCTTTTTTCAAAGAGAATAAAAAATAATTTGAAAAACATAATAAAAAAAATTAATTAAATATTTCATTATATGCCGCTCATGAGGCTTTTAATCAACAAAATCGCATGATCATAGATATATACATACCGAAATATAAGAAAACAGTGAAGATTACCAGGGTATTGTTGTTGAATAGCATGAAACCTTCTCGTAGGCTCACGAAAAAAAAAACAATGCGTGAAGTGTGTTCTAGGATTAGATTGGCTTCATAACAAATAAAAACTGATTTACATATAATTTCTGCTGATTCTTATAAAAATAAATTCTTTTATTTTTTTTTTAATTTCATAATCTGAATAAAAAAATCAGAAAATAAGATTGAATTGAATCAGTTTGTACAAAATAAGTTTGACGATGGCCACACCATTACCTACTGTTCATGTCGCACATATATCACGAATGGGACGTCGACGATCTCAATCTGTAACAATACCAAATACATATCAGAGAGATAATATTCGAGTGCAAAGTGTTGGACGAGTAAGCTTAAATCAAATTATATTTGAAATAGATATATTATACGACATGATTTTAGAAAGAATTTTTGGCACAATTACAAAAAGAACGACTGAAGCAACAGATAAAACATGATGAACAAGATGAGAAACAGGACGAACAACAAGAACATGATGAACAAGATAATCATCAACCAACACTTAATCGATTAGCAAAGTCGAGTAGAACAATGTCAATGAGAAAAATGACAACATCGGCAGGAGTAACTGTAACTAAAGTGAAGAAAGAACTTTCATCAACAGCATCGAAAAATACACTTGCACAAGAAGATGAAGAAGATCATCAACCAACAGTTAATCGATTAGAAAAATCTGGTAGAACAATGTCAATGAGAAAAACGGCAGCATCAAAAACTACAAATGCACAAGATGGTGAACAAATTCATACACATCAAGTACAAGTTACTCATATACCACGATTAGCATCAACTATGTCATTAAAAAAATCTAATCCAATTGCGTTAGGTAAGAATTCCGATGTTACTTCGTTGAAAGCATTAATAAAAATGAAATCTTAATTCACTAATAGAAAGTAATCCCTTATATCTTGAGTCATCACAAACATTATCGAATCCTTTGACAACATCATCCATACCTTTGCTAACATCATCTGGTAATTTCATGACAAAATCTGAATTATTCGATCAAGAATTTTTTCTCAATGACGGCAAAGATCATGCACAAAGAAATTATGCTAGAGATCATAGTAATATCAAAGCGAATGACCGAGAAAGGTAGAGTATTCAATTAAATAATTATTGAATTCACATGTTTTTTTTTTCATGTAAGACAATACAATGTTCCGTTAAAAGGACCATATACAAGATCTAGTGCACATTTTATGGCTTCTATTATTGGGATACTGCTTGGTGTTATTGCATTTGCATTTGGTCTTACTGCACTGATACTTGTTCTACTTCTTCGATCGACTGTCGATTCTAAATTAGGTATGAACGAATTTTCTGCTTTCTCATTCATTTCTTTTTTTGATAAAAAGAATTGTTTCTTTTATTGCTAAGTAACACGTTGTAAATAGATTATTTTTTATCACAGCAACAAATTCAACAACATCGAGTTCATCATCATCAGACAGTTTACCATCGCAATGTTCAGCTTATACAACTCTTGATGATCCAACTCGAAATATAGCTGCAGTAGGTTATGCACTTGGTTGTGATACAACAGCACCGTTTATTAATAGAACATATCCAGTTTGGATAAGATTTATAGGTACAGGTGGTACTGAATTGCCTTTACAAACACCTGGTATGAATCTATGTGGTTCTGAAGGTACTGGTTGGTATGATGGTACAATGCCATCATCAACGGGACAAGTTTTAAATGGTACCGCATGTTTTACATGGTATACTAGTATATGCCGATTTTCTTCGAGTATAAGTGTAGCAAATTGTGGTTCATTCTATATCTATTATTTACCTCCGCCACCAGCATGTATGATGCGTTATTGTACTATTTAATTATATTTGACATGAATGCATTGTATGTGAATGATTTTTTTTTTTGAGTCAAGAAAAACTTTGCTTGTGATTTTAATACAGAAAAGATTTTTAAGATCTGTAGAATGAATAGTCAATCTTTTATAAACGTAGCCCATTGGTATCTGCTTTGAACTTATTCAGCATTCGTTCATTAATCTTACTTCATTAAAACTTCTTTTCTGAATCATTTGAAGAATCTATTTTCGCATTAATGTTGCATTAACTTTTTATTTTGTTCATATATTTTTCTAACTTTATGTTTATCCATATGTAATTATTTCTCTTTCGTGGCTTTTTTACGTTTGAAAATAAAAGCTATTGACACTTATGCACCCTGCTTTTTTGTTTGTTCCACTATTTTGTAAAGCACGATTCGAAAGGAGTGCTGAAATATCGGAGTCAATGATTTGTATTCCCCAAGAAATGTGGCAGACACACTATAGAAGCATCACAGACAATGACATATCGCTTAGCAGTGCTCTGTGTCTCCCCCTCCCCCCTCCCTTCGTGCAGATTGTATATCCATAACGTCTCATTATAATGTAAGAACTACTTCCTTGTCGTATGTATGAAGAATTAAGTAGAAGGATGTTGAAGAAACGTGTCTCAAAGTAGAGAAAATAAAACAATCTCCTTATAATTAAGAATGCCGACTACATCTTTTTGCCACGTTTTGATTTTGTAGGAATTGTGCTGACAGCTTTTTGTACTTGTAATCATTAAACTAGGCTGCACATTTTTCTAATATAAGAGAAATAAAAATGTCACCATTAGTAATGGATCACCTCTATAAAAAATAACAAAAACTTGGGTCGTATTTCACCGCTTTCATTTTTCAAACACTCTACAATGAAATGAAGGAACAGAAGAAAAAAGAGTGAGAGTAGGCAGAATAACATACCGAAAACGTACGAACTGCTTTGCTCGAATTCTTTTTTCCATAAACATGTTAATTCTAAATAAGTGGAGTTCTATGTTTGAAATTCTATTGAAAGTCGTTAGTAGATTATAAAAAAAATAAAAGTCAAGTTAGTAATATTAAAAGTGTAATGATTATATTTGTTCATAATAAAAATGTAAGACTTCGACGTTATTTTGACTCTTTATATAGTAAATTTGTTGATTGTTGTTTTTATGATTAAATTATTTTATATGTTCTTCTCGTCCCTATTGATCGTATCAATTTTGCCAAAAATTCATTTGCTAATAATGTTGAACCATATGAAAATAAGATATATGTTGCTTTTTCTAAAATTAAAATGTTTCTTTTTTTATTATGAAAAACGTAAGTAATTTATCATCGATTCATGTTAATGTACAATAAACATAGGATGAAACACGACTTCTTTGAGATGCAGCAATCTTATAATTTGATACATTTCCTAACTAATTAGTAAAACACCAAAATAAGAGGAAAATTTTTAAAATAAAGCGAAAGAGCAATTTCTTGACAATTTCCATTGAGCAGTAACGCACACATATGATCATACTGAAACGATGTTGTTATAAACAGGAAGGATAAAGAGCATTGTAAGCTGAGTTATGTGTACACAACAAGCCAACAAACAAGAAAAATAGTTATGAAATAATATAAACAAAAAACAAAGCAAAACAGAAAAGATAAGAATTTATGAGCGAATGCTATAATAGACTTACTNAATCAAATATATGCATACCAGTAAAATTTATTTTCTCAGTTTGTCTGCAATGGTTGGCTGTCTGTAATGGGGGGCAGTCTGTAATGGGTGGCTGTCTGTAGTGGGGGTCGGGGGGGGGGGGGGGGGGGGGGGGGGGGGGGGGGGGGGGGGAGGAGAAGGAAGTGACTGCTACGTAAGTAAATAACAGATTATGGAAAATTCATGGGTTTGATTATTTCGTCAGGACATAGTTATTGAAGGATAATGACGATTCTGTTATAAAGTTTGATCAAGGGTTTTCGGGATTGTGGGATCCGAATCTGTAATCGGTTTCTTAGTGAAATGCTCTAAAATAGTCTTTGTTGCACAGAAAAATCAAGTACATAATTGCAAGAATCGGATTACAGATTTGTATTCTTTGACTGTGAAAGCCTTTGATTAAACTTCATAAAAAAATCGTTACTTTCTGAAGAAACCGATTATATAAATTTTCTCCGTTACCTATAATTGGTAACATAACCGTAACTTCTCAGTTCTAATATTGACTATTATGATTATGCAGAACGATCGTCTATATCACTCAAAGGAAAACAATGGGTGATTTGAGATGTCCTCAGAGAACAGCCGAAGGCAAAACAGCTGATTCGAAGTGCTTTTATTGATTTCAATGGCTTCATGTGATTCTAATGCCACAGAATCAGCTGTTCTTCCCTTAGGCAGAGCTCACTTTGCAAATGTATTTTTCATGGGGGTCAAGAAGATTGTCTAAATTCACATAGTGTGTTCCTCACCAAAAAAATTTTCTGTTAGAAAATAACTTACAGTTGATTAATTATTAATATACCATTTTATTGAGAAATGTTTGCTCCGCTCATTTGCTGTATTTGTAATAAGTTTCACTTCTACTTTCGATAACTTTTGACGTGCTAAAGTTCGCCCATAGTTAATTTTTGAGCTTCTAAAAGATTGACTCATAACTGCTAAACTGGAGGCCGTATAAAAATTTTAAATCCATATTCAGAAAGAACACAAAATTCTGACTCTAACTCATTGTTTTCAAATTTTTGCAGACTCATTAAAAATATCGACAAATGAATGAATATTTTGCCTGATTCTTCGAACACCTATTATATAAAAAAATTTATCATGTCACATTTGCTATATATAGGTTGAAAGATGATCTTCCTATATCGGAAACAATTTCATCACGAGATCGTATAAAAACTTATAGTGATGGTGTTCTTATTATTAATAATATTGAACCTTCTGATTATGGATCATATGTATGTATAATAAGTATAATAAATTCAGCAAGCGTTCGTAGTAAACCAGCGATAATAACTGTTAAATGTAAGTTAAGTTTTTTGTATTTATTTTTGAAACCTATAAAAATTAATGAATAATTAGATCCACCAATGCCTTCGCGTAATCATCAAACAAAAAATTTAACATTTATTCGAGGTTCAATAGGTATCTGTCCATGTCTACTTGATGCTTATCCACCAATTCAATCTGTTTCATGGTATAGAAATGGAGAATCCATACGTATTGAACCAAAAGGTAATTTATAAGAAAAGACTTTTAAGATCTTTTTTGTTAAGCTATTTTATAATCCTAGGTGGTTCATATTCTGTTAACTCTGAATATAGTCTGATAATAAAATCTGTTGAAATTGATGATAATGGTAAATATTTTTGTCGTGCACAAAATTCAGAAGGATTCGGCCACGATAGTATACCATTTTATGTTGAAACAAAAGGTTTGATTTGAGTTTTTATTTATTAATTTAAATATTTTCTAAAAAAATAAATAAATTATAGAACCAATTAAATTTATTCTAAAACCAAACTCTATTTATTATGTTAATGAACGAGATCAATTGATAGTACCATGTGTTGCTTTTGGTAATCCACCACCAACTATTAAATGGCTTAAAGTATGAAGAAATTTTTCTGTTTTTTCATATGAATAATTGCTTTGATTTTAATAATTAGAATTCTATCGAATTAAAAGAAGTTAATGAAAATTTAACACTCCCATATATTGATAAACTCGACCATGGTTTATATATATGTCAAGCATCAAACGAACATACAACAACTAATATTACTACATTAATTATTGTTGAAAGTGAGTCGAATTAATTGTAGAGATAATAAGAAAATGATTTGTATTGATCCTCACATAATATTCGAATTAAAATTTTGTACATTTTATGAATAGAGGGAGCTCTAGATTTGATAAATCTTTCATAAATATTGAACTCATCTAAGACATGTTACCTATGATGAAAGCTTTGAACCATCTCGTACAATACAGTACTTACCATTGATAGTCAGGAAAAGTGTGGACTCTTCTTTAGGTCTTTCGATAATTTTTAGAAGAGGAACCGGCTAACAATTTGACAGAAAGTTTGAGGCAGTCTGCCTGGGACAAATCAACTGACGAGGGAACCATTCGAACTGATATTTGCCGTTTGAGTTTATATTATGCCTGCAAGAATGCCTTTGTGAGACTATCAAAAAGCTAAAATAGTCTGTGTCCATGAACTTTGAAGCGAGTTATGATCATTTTACTGAATTTTCGACCCAGTTTTAAGTATGTCCTCAACATAAATAGCATTCCGACGTGAAGTCTACTCTGTATGTGTATCGAATGACCTGTAGAATAACCCTGAAAGTTCCAGTCGGGGTGAAGTTTTTCTCATCAAGTTATTGACTCTTTAAATGAATTAGGTTTTTTGTGACATGTCTATGATAGAGGACTATTTTTGGTAACTATATCATGACGATGAAACGAACACTCTTTTTTGGCTGAAACTTTCAAAATATTTGAAATGTTATTATATCTATCTATAGGCAAAGTCTTAGAACAAAATTCTCTCATGTGGTATTTTTTTTTGAAAACTCTCTTCAAATAAAGAAAAAATTCATTAAATTTATCATTATTCAGCGACATAGACCCACAGAGATGAACCCTTTCAAAGTTTTACTAATCTCACTGAGACCTGCTTTTGAGTCCGATACTGACTCAAATAACGAGTATCAGTTCGAGTGGTTCCTTCATGAAAAAAGTTGCCTTCTTAAACTTGGCAGACAGTCTTCTGGCAACAGTTGAAAATTTTCGCAAACACGATATAAAAAGTAGAGAAGAGTAGTCCCTTCCCCACATCAAGATCTATGCTCTCCTTGGCTGAAAAGAGAATGTGCACTGTCATCGTTTTGCTTATCTGTATTCACAGGAAATGCTGTATTTGATTTTTTGTTTGTTTGTTAGATACGACACCACAAGCACCACATAATATTCAATATAAACAAATAGCATCAAATCTTTTTCTTTCTTGGGAACCTGGTTATGATGGTGGTCGATTTCAACATTTTATTATCTGGTATCGAATATTACATAGAAAAAAACGAAATTGGAATCAAATTCGTGTATTACCAAATAATGTAACTGAATTTATATTATTTGATTTAAAATTAAAACAAACATATGAGTTAACAATTGTTGCAGAAAATGACTTAGGTGTAGGAACATTTACTCCAATTATTACAATTTATTTGAATCAAACAGAAAATTCATCAATTGATTATCTTCATTATTCAAATGAAACAATATTACTTCGGCCATTATCACCAACAAATCTTCATTTATATCAATCGGGAGTAAATCTTCATATAACATGGAATCATCCAAATACAATGGAATCACCAAAAAATATTGTGTATTATGTCATACAATGGCGTTCAACAATTTTATTTAACAACCAACAATCTCAGCAATCAATTCTTGTTTATTATCCTACTCATTCATATGTATTAAAACATATAAAACAATCAAAATATATAATACAAGTGATGTCTTATTCAGATCAAGGAACATATAGTTTGCCAATTGAATCACAAATTAATATTCGTATGTATTTAAGGATACCTCCTCTTGTTTGACCAAAAACTCGATTTTCCACTGAGCATAAGGAATGATATCCTCAAGTGTCATTCGCAATTCGAGACATCATTCAATTGTGAATAGATTACTGTTACAATGCTACTGAATTAAAGAATTTTTTTTTCATAGTTATCATATGAACCTTCTTCTCTTTTACTTAGCATTATGCAAAACACCGGTTTTCTTAGTCTCGACTGCTTACGACCTTCCTTTAACTTTGTCTGATCGAATTGAAACTTTCGCCACAGACCGTTGCAAGTATCCTTCAGAAGTAAAATTAGTCGTTTCCGTTTTTGACTTTTACCATGCAAATTTATAGGATTCTAAAAGTTAACACTTTTATTTTGACTACGAATCTTTACGTGTTTGTTTCATCAAAAAAAATTGAAAACTAGATTTTCGACGATACTCAAAAATATCTTTGAGATATCTCAACAAAATCTTCAGCTAGATCGGATAAAGTCTTATGTAGATCGTATTATACTGGGATGCGATCCTATGGAAAATTAGGATTTTCACGAAAACCTTTCCGAAAATATTTTTCCTTGAACACATGTCTCTTTATTCGAGGTACTAGGTCGGTGGTAAAAATTTCAATCTGATTATTGTACCCTCTTCAAGAATCAGAAATAATCAAAACAGAGGGAGGAAGGGACACTCTTAAGCTACTTTGAAAAATGCATTTAGCTTTGTTTTCTTTATCTATTTAGGATTCAATGCAATTCTTTCTTTTAATGGATCAAGCCATTTACTTATAATATTACTTTGTATATTGACTCTATTAACAATAGCATCGATTTGTTTCTGTATATTTTGTGCATTTAAATATTATTACCATCGACGATCTTATATTACCGATCTTGAATGTGGTAGAGAAAAAAACTATGAACTTTTTTTTTTAAATATTGAATCGATTTTTTTTCTCTCCTATAGATTCTAAATGGGAATGTTGTTGTCTTTCTCATATTCGATACAAGTATGTACGTAATATTGATTGAATCATAATTGTCTTTTTTTTTAAAATTATTTAGATTAGGTGATTGTTCTCATCTGAAAGCTGATCGATATCATGCAAGTCTTCTCAAATCTAATGATCTTACAACAACACCACTTTATAAATCTCAAAATCGAATAATACATCAAACACCTAGTGCTCCAATTGGACTACCATCACCTCAAGAAAGTTTAACTGATTCAACAATATCCTTAGCTAAAGTAACAACAATTCCACGTTGTCGTGATTCAGTGATATCAAATTTAATAGTTACACCACAATTAACACGTGGTTCGCTATCAATAGAAAATCCACATGCAGTGGTTTCATCGACTCTTACATTTTCAGCAACTGATGAAACGAAAATGACTTCATTTTTTGAACCGATTTCTGCTGATAATATTTCACCTGTATCGTATGGTGAAATAGAAATTCGTAAAAACGGTTCTCGTCTTCCACTTGAAGCTGTACCAGAAATTAATGAACTAGATGTAGCTAATAGTCGATATAGTTTTGATCCATCATTATTATCGACATTACCTAATTCTCATTATACTCATACAGTTCAACCTAGTCCCGTTCTTATTACATTTGATTCTAGTACATTGAAATATCGTACTTGATTTTTCTTTTGTTTCTTTAGATCTTAACTCATTGTGTATCCATCAGATTCAGTATCTAATGCATAATCTCGTTGTGTTTTCATTTGTGATCTTATTCTTGTATTGTTTGACTTGAATGTGTTGTTTTTTTCGTGTTTAATACCCAACCATATGTGAGAATGAATAACTATGATTACATTGTAATAAATAGATCTGACCATTTTTTTTTTTCTTCTATGATAATTTTTTTCTGATTCATAATTACACTATGATAAAAAAGTTTGCTATTTGTATCCAACAATTACTTTTCCATTTTGAAAAGCAGAACAAATTGAATCACTGGTTCTGCTGCTGCACTTACACTTATTGTGTTTGATGATATTGTAGACAAGCTAGATCCAATTCAATTATTTAATATCTATTGCTTTTATTAATAAATCACTTCAGCAACCCACTAATCCATATTTGTCAATCCATTCGATATATTTAACACAAATAGTTGTCTGAAATATAATACGCAACTTATTCTTTTTTTAAAACTTTTTTAGTTACCTATTTTGGAATTGTTTTGGCATTTATGTTTTATAATAAAAGATTGAAAAACAGAAATCCAATATATGACGATCAGGATCTTGTCACTAGGATCGGTACTCTATGTGTTCTTCTTTTTTGGTCATTATTCAATATTGATGTAAGAGAATCAGGCGATACTTGTCTTCGCGTCAAAGTTTGCACTTGCATTAATATTGTATCTAGTATTTTGCTTACTAATATGCATTTATATATATTTACCATGAAAAAAACAGTTTAATACAATTCAAATTCACGATGCAACAATAGCTAGTGCAGTTCATATGCTCAAATGAAGTAGTTTTCTCACTGATTGAATTTCTTTTGTCTTCTTGTTATGAAGACATTAATCAACATTCTTGGGTTTATTTTTCGCAGATTTCTGTTTTTCTTGATCGATCATTTAAGATTTTATTCTTAATTCTAAAGGTCTGTACATTATTTAATCTTTTATACACGACAACAGTTATTGTGTCAGATTTCATGAATACGAGATCTTCTATTCAGATAATATATGAGCTGTCTATCAATATCAGGTAAGTGTATTTATTGATCCATTAATGCGTCACAATGTATTTAATTTTAGAGCGTTTCCAAAAATACGGTTACTAAAACAGAGAACATCGACGACAGATCAATCATTATTAATTCCAGATGTGAAATTTTCACAGAACGAGTTATAATAACCGGTGAATATTTTCAATGGAAATAGATTTCTTCTATTATTTTTTTCTCTTTTTTCTTCTAGATGATTAAGTCATATTTATAGTGTGACTATGCAAATGGCTACTCTAGACATCATTATATTTATTCTCCATTTTGTTGTTTTCTTTGTACTTCATATAAAATTGCATAAAATTGGATATACATATATTTGCTACGATTATGATTTCATTTTTTGGTAAGAATATCGTTCGTCGGAAGCTTTTTGTGAAAAGAAAATGTTTTTGACAGATATGCATATTGCCGAGAAAATGTTTCTGAAGAAGTACTAATATTTTAAAATACCAGCCTACTTATACTTTATTTGTCCAATAATAAAGGTACAACACATCTACAACAGGCTGCGGATTTAGGACCAAGGACTTCAGAAGGTTTGGCTTGGATTTGCTTTCCAATCACCAAAATCCCGCAGATTAGATAAGATAAATTGTCTGAAGCAACGTTCTAATTTACTACCAGACTGGAAAAATCCGAAAATACATCTTGGGATTTGGAGCGAAATTCTTAATATTTGGACTCAATCNTTTGATTTAATTGATATTGTTGATAGATTAAATTATAATATTTGTAATTCATTATTCTTTACTTCAAAACTTAGTAGTTATAGATTATCCTCTGACGAGGGAACCAATTCAACTGATAAACGCCATTTGAACTCATACATTGCCCATTGGTAGGGCTCATAGCATAGACTTACGAAAGAATCGATCCAACTGATAAACGCCGTTTGAACTCATATTTTGCCCATAGGCCTTTCGTCTCGAGTTATGGTCATTTTACTGAATTTTTAGCTTATCACAGGGTATTATGAAGAAAACCTCAACTAGAAATTTCCATCTGAAAATTTCTCCGATAATAGACCTAATGGTTCTTATTATGGTCTGAAAGGTTTAGCTTAAATGCATAGTTCTGTTCTGAGATAAATACATCTGACAAAACCACTACTTTCTCACAAAAGCTCCAAACATTGTTCATTTTTGAGATATTGCATATGTTAAGAAAAAATCACCCGTTTGAGCTGAAACTTTCAGGATATAATAAGCACCATTAGGTCTATTGTCGAGGAAACTTTCGAACGGAAATTCTTAGTTGAGGTGTTCTTCGTAATACCCTGTGTTAAGCTAAACATTCCGTAAACTGACCATAACCCGAGAAGAAAGACCTATGGGCACGAACCCTTTTAGAATTTTTATCTATACTATGAGCCCTACCAATGGGCAATGTATGAGTTCAAATGGCGTTTATCAGTTGAATTGGTTCCCTCGTCAGAGGATAATCTATAACTACTAAGTTTTGAAGTAAAGAATAATGAATTACAAATATTATAATTTAATCTATCAACAATATCAATTAAATCAAAATAATTACTATTTCAACTTAATTAAATTTACTGAAGAATTCAAAAAAAGTCAATCAATTTAAAAAGATTGATAGTTATAACTCAAGTAACTTTTTGACCGAAAATTTGATCACTTACAAGTCACCTATTTTTAACTTCTACATTGTTGAGAACAACATCAGTTTTTAGGCACACTCCGCACATATAAAGGGTATCCCATAACAACTGATATTAAATTGTTAATCATATTTTTCGTACTTTATCTTGACATCGAGGGCTGAAATTTTTATCACATATATATCTAATCAAGATCTTCTATTTCTGAAAGTTTCAACTCTCTAGCTGAAGCTGATGGTGAAATACATCAATTTTCGTACTGATTTTTGCAATGGTTTCACATTAAACATATGCAAAAATTGGATACGAAAATTTATGTATTTCAGTTTTGTCTATGTATTTCGCTAGTAGTTTTGGTTAGAAAGCTGAAACTTTCAGAAATAAAACATCTTGATTAGATATATACGTGATAAAAATTTCAGCGCTCTATATCAAGACAAAGTATGAAAAATATGATTAACAATTTTTTATTGGATACTTTTTACGTATGTGGAAGGTTCCTAAAAAAGTCCTTTGCTTCTTCACACTTTATGTCTCCAAAAAGGTTTTAGTTGTTACCTTAGACCATTTTCGACAATGTTACGTCTAACTAGAGTATTAAAATCGAAAAAAAATTCGAGAAAAGTGGTAGAAACTTCACGGATTCATCTAAATCGATTTTTTTTCTTTATGTTTTTCAATAATAAATGATAATACAGTCCTGGCCATAAGTCCCTCGCCCTCCTCTCCTAAACTTTATCAATATTTCAAACTTTTTGTCTGAGCTTTTGGCCGCACGTGAATACTGACAAATACTAATCATAGACACCAATCCGACATCAATTCAACGTAATAGAACAGAGTTATACACCAAACACGATCGTTATCTTGCATTGGGTGCATCTTAGTCATACAACCATTTTGGAGATCGAAGAACCCAGCATTCAAACGCTTGAGTCTTCAGCTTTCTTCGGTAAAATTTGCATTAGAAAAGTCCTTCGGGTTGCTGAGATATCAGCCTGTTAATGAGTATTGGTCGAAACGCAATTATGATGATTTTCATTTCGTAATAATGAAAATCATCGTTACATTAGCCAATTCATTTGAAAATTTTTTCTCAACATATTCATAGATTCAGAAATGTTTTCTGAAAGTTTTAGTGTTATAGCCTGTATTAAACTCGAAATACGACGATATCATGATCTCATCACCGCATATGTCGCCAAACATTGATATCTCAATGAATTCAGTTGTTCTTGCTACCCAGCATCGTACACATTAGCAGCTATATGTATCACTAGAAAAATCTCCTACAAATCGTTTAGATATAGAATAATATCAGTTTTTTTCCACACCAAATCTTACACTTGCTGTCTATACATGTTGTCTTTCGTAT
The DNA here is from genome assembly GCA_905329745.1 of Rotaria sp. Silwood2. Taxonomy (NCBI): domain Eukaryota; kingdom Metazoa; phylum Rotifera; class Eurotatoria; order Philodinida; family Philodinidae; genus Rotaria; species Rotaria sp. Silwood2. Next base: position 1,275,062 of record CAJNSZ010000019.1, on the reverse strand, counting down.
ATATCTAATTTCACTAATGTTCAAAATATACAGAATCATTCGGTTTGATAGAAGAAATTCTCTGATACACATATAGAGTACTGATAGATCTTTTAGTATTCATTCTTATAGTGATTCAGAGTAGTCGTAATAATATTACTAATGTTTGTGATTAATCACAAACGTTGATTCTAAAACTAAACCTATTACATTTAATCAAGATAATGAAAAATCGTAACTGAAATCTTTTTTCCTTTTCTTTTATGTTGTTATCTGTACCATTTATCGGATATAGAAAGAAAATGATACTATTCTATATCTAAACGATTTCTAGAAGATTTTTCTAGTGATACATATAGCTGCTAATGTGTACGATGCTGGGTAGCAAGAACAACTGAATTCATTGAGATATCAATGTTTGGCGACATATGCGGTGACGAGATCATGATATCGTCGTATTTCGACTTTAATACAGGATATAACACTAAAACTTTCAGAAAACATTTCTGAATCTATGAATATGTTGAGAAAAAATTTTCAAATGAATTGGTTAATGTAAAGATGATTTTCATTATTACGAAATGAAAATCATCATAATTAGGTTTCGACCAATACTCATTAACAGGCTGATATCTCAGCAACCCGAAGAACTTTTCTAATGCAAATTTTACCGAAGAAAGCTGAAAACTCAAGCGTTTGAATGCTGGGTTCTTCGATCTCCAAAATGGTTGTATGACTAAGATACAACCAATGCAAGATAACGATCGTGTTTGGTGTACAACTCTGTTCTATTACGTTGAATTAATGTCGGGTTGGTGTCTATGATCAGCATTTGTCAGTATTCACGTGCGGCCAAAATCTCAGACAAAAAGCTTGAAAATATTGATAAAGTTTAGGAGAGGGGGGTGAGGGACTTATGGTCAGGACTGTATATAATGATTAGTGCATACATGTGTACTATAATTTTCTTTGATTTTTAATTTTTAATTTTAGGTTGTTTTAGTTTATCAGTTCAATGAACAGTAAGTAGTTTTTATTTATTTTATTACTTAATCAATATTTTGGATCGTTTAGACAGCAAAAAGAATGTCATTTTAAGAGAAGCCATGAAATAACCTTTCAAACGTCGAGCTGTTCTGGAAATAGATACTCTAGATACCACTGGTTTGAATGATTAGAACCGCAGGTTTCTCTTCCTTGGTGTTCTCGTGTATTCAAAAAATAGTCACACGCACAGACTGTGCGAATGGACTATAGTATGAATAATAAATACAATTTTTTTTCGATATTGGAAGATTCTCCTTTAATGAAATATTTCCAATAGCAGAAGAAAATATGAGTTAGAAAGTTTTTTCCTCATGGTTGTCTGTGACCATATGTCTAATTCAGATTGCTTTGGATTAATGTTTAAGCGATTTGAAATGCATTTTTTTTCTTGTATAGTGAATATGCTTACGTCGATATTATTGAATTTCTTTCTCAACTAACGTAACGATCAACTGATAAGGTTTAGTATTTATTGTTGAAGTGAAGATTTTTTGACTATTCTAGCATCACAAAGATTGATAATTTTATCAATTTATCGACCATTTATCAATGTTTTACTTTTTTTTGTAGATATATGTCTTCAAAAAAGTTCTTATCTGCTATGTTGTACCTTTGTCAAGGTACTATGCATAGTCTTTCTGATAAGTTTATTTTAATTGCACATTGGTGCTTTATTAATGAAAATTTCGTTGTTTAAAAGAAGCCATCAGAAGTAGGAAATTATTTTTTCAAATTAATTTTATTCTTTCTATTTTATAGGAAAATGAAATAATAAATTTTACTAAAGATTTAGAAGGTCTTACTTTCATGAAATATGAAAAAGAAAATCAGTTATGGAACATTCAATGTTTTATCGATGATAATAATTATCTTATGATATGTTCAGTAAGCTATTTTTGTAAAAATATAGTTTTCGAGCCTTTTTTGTTTTTTTCAATTTAGGTTCAGGATAACGAGTAGTCGCCATTGGAAATACCAATTCACGAGGGTAAGGTGTGGATGTCAATATTGAGTTTACTTGCTCTCATATCGACCCATTAGCAGCTACAGCCACGACCACACCTCACCGACACCCACATATCCACACTCATATCCATCCCGCGCATTCGAATATACTATCGATGTTGCAGAAGCGAGTCGCTAATGAATCCTTCACTCTGCAAGCACCATTGAAGTATCTCACACCGAAACCCCAGTTTGAACAACCAACAGGAGTGACAACTGACAGACTCACATCAATACTTCGAAATACACTAAGATTAAGCCCAGCAGCAAGATGGATTTTTCACAACAGATGATACGAGACCTTATCATAGATGCTCATCTTTGCAGAACACCCCTTTCTTTGTCTAAAAATTGAGTTTCCAATTTCGAGAAACCAATTGCAGATTCGAATTTCTCGTCCCCGATTCACTTTCGTCAACCTTTATCTTAGATCGTTATTTCCCGAAATACCCCGTCCTTAACCGAAAAGGTAGAGGTCTCCTAATTTTCGTTACCTGTTATCCAGCAACATAATGGTAAATTCCCACCGCTGATTGTACTTCACTGTAGTTTAACGTACGTCAATGTACTTCACCGTACTTTAAAGTGCAAAAGTACGACGTTTCCTTCTTGGTCATACAACTGTAACTTTCCACACCTAAGTACAATGAAATACCTTGAATTACTGTAAAGCCCAATGAAGTACTTTTAAAGTATTTGGAGTATATTAAAGCACGAAAGTACAGAAGTATGATGTTTCCCTCTTGGATGATCTTCTCTCGAAACAATCCCTAATGCATGCCTATACATGTAAGAGGATGAAACTTTGAATACCACATTGATATTTTAACAATAAAGGTAATCAGCATTGTTGTTATTTACTTTCTCTCTATAGCTTTCAAGGCTAATCTCTTTACAAAAAATAAAATAGAAGAACTGACTGTTTTGCTCTCGTCAAAATGTATATGATGCTATACGTGATCTTCAGCCTGCTAATATTGAATGGTGATGTTGAATGTTTACAGCCACGAGTTAAACTTGTGGGTACCCATATTGTACGTAATGAATGATGTCTTGATGAATATTTTAAATCAAGAGTACATTTTTTAAAAGATTTATCGTCATGGAGATCGTTCTCCAATAGGTCTATATCCGACAAGCAACAGTAGTCCTTCCTATTGGCCTAATGGTCTTGGTCAATTGACGCATCGAGGCCAAGTTCAACAAATTCGACTAGGACAATATTTACGGGAACGATACTCTGAATTGCTCAATTTGACCTACGTTGCTGCTGAAGTTAGTAAACGACCATGGAAGAAACGCGAAATTTTCAAGTTTTTCAGGTAACTGTCAGAAGTACAGACTTTGACCGAACTCTCATGTCAGCTTATTCAAATTTACTTGGAATTTATCCTACATCAAAGAACAAGTTAGAGGCAGTGCTACCAAAACTAGACGACGATGACAAATGGCCACAATATTTGCCTTGGCAACCAATACCTGTACATACAGTACCAAGCGTCGATGATCATGTGCGTAGTATGAGTCTTTTCATTTCAATTAAATTTTTAATTTTAGGATATATAACATTTTCAAAAAGAGACTATCTTTCGAATAATGTATTATATTAATTTTTGTGTTTAGCTCTGAAAAGGATTATGTCGTACTATATCGTTGCAAAGAAAGTTAAACTATTTCGATTTTTACTTTCGTGAATAATGATTAAGATATTAAAATTATGCTTTCATTTATTATATATCGATCGAAACCGATTTTTTAATGGAGCAGATCAACTTGCATATGATAAAAATTTTGAAAGATTCATCTCTCCTACAATAAGAAAACATGTCATACATGATCGATTGTAAGAAATTGATTATTTGGAAGAAATAAAGATCGATATAGAGGACTTCTGCTGTAACTGCAGAATTCCTCTCGATTCTAACACAATACAATACTCTTAACGCCAAATGCCGATGCTAAGCACAGAAAAAGAGAACAAGCATTAACGATTGACATTAAATTAGTAGTTAAATAATCTGGAAGACTCTATTAAGGTCGCCTACTGCTTAAAGTTGGACGAACTACAAGAATATGGTTTTACAAAAAGATAGTTTTTAATTTGCTTCTAGTTTTGTTTTATTCCTAGATTTCTTCGACAATATACTATCGTTTCACTACACCGACACTAATCAACATAAACTGAATTCTTTTTATAGAGATAAATTATTTTGTTTTTCACTTTCTCGTTTTCAAAAATAGTAGGAACGTGTTTCTTTTTCTTCTCTCGATACACCTGCACAGATGCTAACACGATTATTACCTGTGTCTTGATTTTTCTCTATTGAATATTTTAATGCTCTATGTATTATACCACAACAAGACTTGAGCTACAAACTTGTGTATAGTAGTAAAATTTCTAAGTTTTTTTTGTTGGATTAGAGAGTACAGGATAGATGGACTTCTTATGATAGAAGTGAGGTTAATCCGTACGTCTATCCTTTACGAATTTAGAAACAGAAGTCTCGTTATTGAGAATTTTTATGACGTTTTGGTTTCAAGTGGAATCATAAATTTTGTTAGAGTACATTGTGTATCTAATGTTTCTTCACAAAACGATGACTCGAATTTCATTGACTGTGACAAATATTTTTCTATATCATTTCAGCAGAATGCTTGAATTACAATTACAAGAAATCGATAGTATTTGTTACATCAAATAAATATTCCTATCGAATAGAATAAAAAAAAATTTCATATTCTTCCCTCGAGTTCTACAAAGTTTATCCTTTCATTTTGTTTTCTAACGAAATGGTGTTATCTTCCTTTTAGTTGCTTGGTATCAGTGAATGTCCCCGTTACAATGAACTACTAAGAGAAATAAGAAACAGTAAACAATTGCAAAACTTGAACAGACAATATCGGGTAACAATTTAAGAAATCTATTTTGATTGGAATAAATACATTTTATATTACGACTAATTAATAAAAAGGAATTCTTTGATCAGCTCGCGAGTTGGACAGGTTCAAAAATCAATGATTTATTCGGTGCATTGAGTATTGCCGATGTGGTTCTCATTGAGGTAGCATTTACTCATCTTTCATTCTTAGCAGCTTCTTTTCATTCTCTCAAGAATTTGTATAACATCAGTCCATCATGGGCAAATCCATTTGTTCTTGATCAACTAAAACATATTCTTGATTTATCTTTCTTTTATCGTTTCTCGTCACCAGAAGCAAGTCGGTTACGTGGAGGTTAGTATTCTAATTCAAAGTAAAGATAAATTCCTATTTTCTATAGTTCAATTATTCAGGTCCAATTATTTCTGATATAATGGAAAATGTTAAAAGTTTGATGACCAACAAATTAAATGGCCGAAAAGCAAAAATTTATTCAGGAGTATATTTTACTCATTGAAAATTTTTTTCTCGTATTTTTCTCTTTCTAATTTTTAGCATGATACAACTATTGCTGGAGTATTGTCATTTTTCGGTGTTAATTATGCGCATCCTCCCTATTGTAGTGCTCTCTTTTTTGATTTGTATCATGTAGAAGGTTGGTGAATATAATATTTGATTCTCAGCTTCTGATCATTAACTTTTTTACTATAGAAGATAATACATATACCTTAAAAATAGAATATATCAATTCGACAAATAGTCGCACAACTCAGCAACTTCAATTTCCACGTAAGCTGATTTCTGTGTTTTTATCTGTCATTGCTCATTACTAATTATCGATCAATAGCATGTTCCGATGCAATGTGCCCTGTAGAGCTATTGACAACATGGCTGGAAAACAGACTACCTAATGCCGATATGAGGAAAGAATGCATGGCTCAAACATCTTATCGATCACGTATGTAGATACTGACTTGATCAAAATATTAAGAATGAATTTCAACAATGTTTTTTCTTAGTCGCACTTCCTATTACCTGAATGTTTGTTAATGGTGACCGACGTATTGAGTTACTTATGCGAACAATGATCAAAATCTCTATTCTGAACAACAAACTATTAATCATGGTCGGTTGCTACGTAATGAATATAAACAAGAATAAACTTTATTATTTTAATAAAGGATGTTCGAGTCTTTGCTGAAACCTCAGAAATTTAATTGTAAAATTCTCTCTTGGTTGATATGTTCACGTCAAGCGGGAAGACAGTTGGACATCAAAAATAGTAGCATCTATCTATATCATTATATACACATATAATGGATGTATCAGAGAGTTTTAAACGATTTTAAGCTCATGGTTCTTGGACTCAACAAATGCAATTTCTTTGCCACTCTCGCTGATTAAAATATCTACATAGTACTAAAAAAAACTACTAAGATTAAGATCAATAATTATGACTATGGATGAGAAGCAGTAATAACACTATCATGTACTATCTTATCGATTTTCCAAAGGTTTGAATATAGATGTCGTTGGAACTAAGAAATACATCGATAGTCACACAGAAAAAGTTGTTTTACTTTAAAAACAATAATCAAGAGAATATCTATAAAATAGCGCATGATAATGTTATCACAGTTTCTCGTTCATAGGAAAAGCTGTCAATCCCAGTCTTAGTAGTTATTTAGTATCAAGTAGATATAAAATTCTTTTAAAGTTGCAAAGAGATTACTTTTGTTGAATCAAATAGCGATGAGTTTTTTAAATGGTTTACGAACTTCCGGGACATCCCTGCATATTAAAAACGCAGGATCATTTGAGTAAAGCTGCTACATTAGAAGTTGCGATTAAAATTTCTATCATTGATGGTTTAAGAACAGATATTATGCTTCATACATTGCTTTGTTATTTTACTTTTTATCATTTATTTCTAATTATTTTTGAATACAACCATATTATGCGATAAAAACATCAAGAAAGATATCTTTGAAAAAGGACACTAAATCAATTCAATGAAAACTTTATAATTTTTCGAGCAATCAAACTTATTATGAAATAATTGGGTGTGCTTGAAAAGTTGGCAAAAAAAGCATGTCTGTAGATATTAATATAAACTATAGTATGAAAAATGATATTTAGGATTAAAGTAAATATGTCTTGAGTTTGAAAATACATTTTCTTGGTAATAATTATTAAAAACACAGTACGAAATACAGAAGTTGAGTCTATAGATTTTGATTGAGAGATATTCTTCTGTAAATACGTAAAAATAATGTTTTGAATAGAGAATCTACGCAGCATTCTTCATCTCGTACAACATAAATGATTATTATGCGTATTTTTAGACAATTTCCGTTTATCTGATCGAGTTCTATTTATGACTACTATCATAATCATATTCAAATACATACTACGCAGTCTCATAAAGAAGGAAATCAATCAATTACGATAATATTTCATGTAATGTCTGCAATGTCGCAAGCTACTAATGTTTAACCAATTAGTTGTTGAAATGCAAGTCATAATTAGTTGCAACATAGTCTACGTTGCATTCTCTATCTATCAGACAGACACAATAGTCTTTGTTTAGTTCTGTGACCAGAGCGGACATTTTCTACATCTTTTTTCTATACAATGTGTCAGAGAATAACGACTTCTAGAGAAATATTACAGAAATGGAATAGCAAGCTGCCAATCCTTTTACCAAATGTTTCTAGAGTTCAATTCTGGTCGTATTTTCAATTGTAATACTAACAATATATCTAGAAAGACAATCATTCGACTTTTTCAATCATCGTTACTAGTGTTAATGTCATGGCAAGCTTGTAGATAAAAACATATACTATAAACTAGGAAATTCTTCATGAAGAACAAAAAAGGATACTCTAGAAATGACCATACATATTTGACAATGAATTTTTATTTTCTTGAAAATATGAAATTCAAATTTTGACTTTCTAGTTAGAAAATCACGGTCGTATTCATATGAACATTTCTAACATATCAAATTCGATGTCAAATTCAGAGCTTTTTTCAGAAAGTAAAATATCTATTATCACTTTTTATCTTTGCAGTAAATTTTTCTTTCACTTTTATAGTGGTTTTACTAATAACCTTAATTCTGCAAAGTCGGTCAGAAGTGTATATATAATTAAGAGAAAATTAAGCAATACTCGAGATATTATACTTTAAAGATCTCAAAAAGAAAACATAATTATCTTACAAAGATTTTCCTATATATATGTATATATTTAAACGAGATTGACTTTACATAAAAGTAACATTATAGCTACTAAACAGTTGTTTTTATGCGCTTAATTAAATACTCAAAAGTTCCAGCGGAATTGCAGTGATATAAAATTAACACTTTTATCATAAGAAAAATATCTCAAAGTGAATAATCAATCTTGAATGCAAGAATGACATATAAGAGTTCAAAAACAAAAATAATAAGAGATATTGGAAATATTTTTAGAAAAAATTATTATTTACTATCTCGTATCAACCATAAAAGATAATTTATTGCTTGTTTTCGTTACTATACTACAGACTAGTATGCGTTAGCTGCACTTTACGTGACTCATACTTAGTGCAGCTGTCGAAGAAAAAGAACGACGCCTCGACACCGCCCATTAACTTATATATGTGACTAAACAATGAGTCTATAGTTCTTATTATTTAAATGATTTTCCAAAAAATAATGTTGAGTTTTCCTTTTTCATAGAACCTTAATTGATTTTCTAAGAAATTGAAATTAACTTTCAAGGATCTTTAAAATTATTGTTGATTTCTGAATTCGTTTGCAAAATAGTTTTTTAAAAATCAGAGTGAAATTCGACTTTACGGAAAATCAAACGTTTTCTGGATGTTATTAAAACATTTAATTATTAATCATAACTTAAAGACATTTGATATTTTGCTAACTCAGTTTTCTAGAACGTAGAATTTAAAATTCAGTGTATATACTATTTTACAAAGCTTATCAACTTAAAGTGTAAATACTATTAGGTATCACATTCGAAAGATGATAAGTCAATAGTCTTCTTTCAATGTCTGACATGAGTCAAACTTTTGTGACTCAACCAGATCCAAGTCGGACTCTGATATTGCTCGCTCTTGTCTTTCTCTTGAGAAAATTAATTTTTTTATTCTTTTTTCCTTCCCGTCATTTTGTATTTGGAAAAAAAGGATATATCCCGGATCTCTTTTCGTCCTTGATATTTCGCCGATATTCCGTAGTTAGGATAACACGATTATGTAATAGAATTTTTTTTTTCTTGTTTGTCTTTCTTTTCTTATGCATACAGCCTGTGACCTTTTCATTACTATTGAACAGACTGCACACGCTATGCATTGTTGTCCGATGTGAATAAAGAAAAGTCAGTGAAGCAGAAGAAAATATCGTACGATAAATAGCGTCTTGTTCTATTAAGCTTTTCCATGCTCTCTTATAGAACTTCCAAATGAAAAAGTCATTCAAAATGCATTTTAAATCTGCAAAACGTTCAGACTGCACATCCACTTCAATATCCGAAAATTTTTTCGTAGTTCGATCTGAGTCGGACAATATCTTCTTTATGATATGTCATAGTTTCGTGTTCACACTGAATGAACTGAGAAAAGAAAAAGAACTGATCATCTTTGTCTAAAACAAACTAACTGTATATATGAATTAGAGGAGTACAATGATAATTTGCACCCTTATATCTATGTAGATAATGTTGTTACATTTTTTTATTATTATTTATGCTATATGTACTCCATATCGAAGAAACATGCCTGTACCATGAAATTTTTTGTGATAATCTCAAAAAAAAAATGTTAATTTCGTTGTACAGAAGACTAAGTATTGTAATTAATGATTTACAAATAGAATTTGTATAATGATTAACAACATCTAGTTATAAATAAAAGTTTTGATCAAAATGTATGGAATCGTAAACAAATTGCTTTATCAAGTTGATCGATTATTACTATAAACAAAAATTCCTGGTGGTATTATCAGCTGAAAAAATCTCAAACAAGATTCATTATTTTAATCAATATTTTTATTTACTATCAAAATCAATGTATGAGAAATGACTTAGTATCAATGTAGTCATAGGCGAAGTTAAAAATATGTTTCCTTATTTATATCCATAAATGAATAGGGATTGGCAAAAAAAAAATAAGAAAGAAAAAAAACTATAAGCATGTTTCACTGTCTCGTGAAACAGAGGAAATTTTGATGATAGATAATTATTTACTGATGTTAGTAATCTAATAACTAAATTTTTTGTTTATGTTATTCGATCAAATTTCATGATCAATGATAATATTCTGTTCTGTTCAAGCAACAGAGATGGGAAATGAGTCAAACAGTTGAATAGTTTCACTGATATCATTTTCTTCGTTATACTACAAGTAGACGTTTATGACAACAAGCTTCTTTATATTCTTTTTTATGCACTAAATCAATGGATAGATAACAAATGAACTAAGTAAAACAAATCTTTACCAAGATAACATCAAAGAACTTATTGTTATCAGTAGAGAGTGCCTGGGACCTAAAAACAATGTACAAGAGTGAAAAAAAAAACGTGTCGTTTGTTTGATTTAATGTTGGTCAAAGTGAATCACGTTGACATGAGAGTTTTTATATTAGTTGCGATTTGAAATAGGGTATTAGTATTGTTAACTTAAAACATAATTTGTTAAATAATTGATATAAGTGTGAGCGTTTTAACAGATGAGATCGATTTATTTTCAGATGTAGTATAAATTCAGCTTCTTGTTTTCATAGAGAAAATATTCTTAGTAGAGTATCTATATCTTGAATATAAATAATTTCTACCAGATGATACGCCACGCACCTGTCTTCATATACTTATTACATTCATCATGTTCTTGATTGCAGAATGAAATTAACGAGTACATAAGCTGTCATATATTTTTTCCTCTTTAATTACAGCAAGAACCAGACAGAAGAACGACGAATCATACATGGTTCTACGTCATCCTTGTATCGTTTCTAACTAGTTAGATGTAAACTGGAAAAATGCAGCACTATGCTTATTACTTACATGTAGAGAGAAAGCTTCTCTTACTTGTCTCTTTCTCCTCTTCCATTCAGCACAAAAGAAGCACACTAGACAGAAAAAAAAACGAGTAATTGATGTTTTCTCTTAGTAGCACAAGATATAGCGCATAGACAAACATAATAGCGATGACTTTTTTAGAGCGAAAGTAGTTTATTGCCAATATGTCATGATCGATTAGTAGATAGCTCGTTATTTCATTTCCATTCTACTACATATTATCTTTTGAGGTAATAATGATAATGCTAGCATAAAAAGATTTTCTTTTGATTGTTTGAGTTCTAGCTAAGACAAAAAAAAAATGGATTTTCATTCATTAATGGGTCATGCTTCAAATATGATGCTTGGCAAACGAAATGATGATAGTGTGTCCGATCGGCTTAACTATCGATATACTGTTGGAATTTTGGTTGTTTTTGCTATAATTAATATGAACCGTCTTTACACAGATCAGGTCAAATGTTGGGTAAAAATTCTTTGCATTTAATATATTTCATCTCTACTACTTTTGATTGAATTTTTTTCGCTGTTAAAAACAGGTACCAGCATTCTTTACACCAAACTATGATGAATATGTTCGATCGGTATGTTTCGTTCAAAATACATACTATGTTGAACATACAGATAAAACACCGAAATCATTTACTATTAAAAAAGAAAGTGAAATATTATATTATCAATGGATTCCATTTATTTTATTAGTTAAAGCATTTTTATTCTATATACCACGTATGTCATGGAATACATTTGGATTAAAAAGTGGTGTACAAGTATCTGATCTTGTTGAATCATCTTTTGATTATAAATTACCAACAGCAGATGCAGCACATCGTCAAATGTGTTTAGATTATGTTGTTGATACTATTGATCAATATTGTAATGATCATCGACGACAAAATAAAGCACGTATTCATTTAAATATAATCCAACGAATTTTAATAACTGGATGGTGTATGACAGGAAAATATCTTGGCAATTATCTTGTTGTTTTATATTTAACAACAAAATTAATGTATATAGGTGTGTCATTATTTCAAATACTACTTTTAAGTGTAATGTTAGGTTCAAATTTTGCTTTTTATGGCATACAAGTACTTGATCGTTTTTTTCGAGGTAGAAAAAGACAAATAAACGATTTCGTTTTTTATAATAAGAAAAAATTTATTTAATATATATATATATATATTTAGGTATTCATTGGGAAACAGAATCACGTTTATTTCCAAAAACAACTTTATGTGATTTTACTATTCGTGAATTTGGTCATCCAAAACGTTCTCATGACTATACTGTTCCATGCGTTTTACCACACAATTTATTTAATCAACAAATGTTTACATTTCTTTATTTTTGGTATGTTATTGTTATTTCACTTAATGTTTGTGATTTTTTCTTATGGTTATATGCTATTACTCCACCGTATCGTCTTAATTTTGTTTGTAAACGTCTTCATTCAAAAAAATATCCATTAACAAATGAAATCAATGATCAACCAAAAATTATTGAATTTACGAATGATTATCTTGAAACTGATGGTTTCTTTATTTTATCATTAATTAAAGAAAATACTTCAGATTATGTTGCAGCAGAAATTGTTCATCGTTTATATACAGAGAAATTTCTCAAGAGAAGTCTCGATAACACAACAATAGAAGCTATTTATGATGATAAACATACTAAAAAAGACAATGATTCTAAACGAAGTCATCTTTGCTCATTGATTTGTTAATAAATCATCCTTTTGTTAAAAGGCATGGTTTTATTTGAAGTTTTAAAAAAAAGAAAAACACCTTCTATTATTGAATGAAAAGATTTGAACTGTTAATAATATTTGTTTGAAGAAGAATGACACCCACAATAATAGTTGTTACGAGTATGAAAATAATTTTACCCGGTCGAACAGTTAATCCAAATAATTTTGCACGTAATTCTGCTGTTGAAAGAAATAATAAAAAACCATCAAGATCAGTAGAACTTGTTGCGTGATAACCATAGACACGCATTGAAAGACTAATACGATGAAATTTATCACATTTCGATGTAACTCGTGCTGCCTAATAATTTTCATAAGAAAAAAAAAATCTTATAAATATATAATTTAAAAAAAAATTTACTTGTCCAAGACAACACATAAGAATAGAAAACCAAACTATCGGGTATAAAATTCGATAAGCATACATTATTGGTTCCTTGATTTCATTCACCATGAATAATATAATACCTTAACACAAAAAAACAAAAGTAACATAGGAATTTTATATGATCTAAGTTATACAAATATCTTGAGAAAAAAAAAACTTATCAACACTTATATATTTATATATATAACCTCGTTTTTGAACAATTTTAAAACGAGCAATGATCGATCTATTATTTAGTTTAACGAAATAATATAATGAAAATGGTTTAATTTATAGACAAGACTTTACCGAGTATTGTACGTTCGAGATAGTAAACAACTAATATTGACATCATTCGTGAAACTGCATCATTCAATTGGCTAATAGATGAAGTAAGATCAAGAATTTGTTTCATAGCTTCAAGAAGATGTATGGATTTTTCTTCTAATCGTGTTCGAATTGATTTACAATAGAAAACAACCATTTCACAATGTGATACAAAGTTTATAACAACGGCCAAATGAATACAATTTGATATAAGTAAACATACAATATCAAGAACAAATAAACTATATCTCACAGATTTTCTAAAGAAATATAGCATAATGAAATTTTTCAATTCGAAGAAAGTAATTATACCTTTTTAGATCATTTTTTTTATCAAAAAGTAATGGATGTGCAAAATCGTTCATTGCATTAGACAGCGCATGTGTTGCAACTGACGTCAAAACCCAAATAGTTCCAATTAACAAGAATATTCTATTGTAAAAGAAAAGAGAATACAAATATGAATATTAAGAGCATTATCAAAATCATTTACTTCAATCGTCGAATAACTCGATTTGGACTAAATTGTCGCATATTTTGATCAGCATGAATAAATACCTATTTATTATAAAAACAAAACAAATGCAAAAAATTTCAATATTTAATCATAATTCTTACTTTTTCCATAAGAGAATACATTGCTTCACCTTCTGTAACACGAAAATATATAAAACCAATAATAAAAGCAATGAAATGTAATAAATCAGGTAATATATAAGTAGTAAATATGTGACCGCATACAGGTGGCTGGATATTAGTAACATTAATTTTGTGAATTGGTTTTGGAGGTATGAGTGAACTCCAATTTAACACAGAATGATTATGGCTTGGTGATAATGTTGTAGTACTAGCTGTTGTTGTTGTAGTCTATTTGAAAAAAAGAACAATTTAGTATATTAAAAAACAAAACACAAAAACCATAAATTTTACTTTGGTATCTGTAACAACATTCAACTTTCCTTGACAAACGACAATTTCATATGTATAATTAAACAATAGTAATATTAAAATAAAAAGAGGATAAATAATATTAAAAATACGCAATAAAATTGATGAACGTCTTAAACTATCCGCACCAAATGGTCTCCAACCAATCTTAGAAGAAGAGAAAGAGAATATTTTTATATATCGAAAAATATTTAATAGACTTACTAAACATAATAAAGTACGAAATGGATGAAGTATTTGTTTTTTGCATCTCATCAAACTAAGTGTTGTTGAATTTGGACAACTATTATCAAGATCGGAGATCTGGATGAAATAAAAAAACAAGAATGAAAATATCAACAATGTATAGAATTTTGTTTCATTAATCAAACAGCGAAGCATTGATATGTATCTCTCTGCTATTGCTGTTTTTTTTTCAAACTCATTCGATTCGAACCTCATTTAATTCAAGCCAATTCCGTAATGTATGACTGAATTTTCTTCTCACCTCGACTTTAATACAACCAAAATCATCGTCATTATTCATTGATTGAGTTATATGGTTATAATGGTAATTACTTATTGAAAAGGCTAATGACTACAATAAAAACAAATAATCATTGCATAGAATATGACATATTTATTGATTACTTTTGGAGAAGTATTGGAGTTTTTACTCATTGTTTTTTTCTGTGCAAGTAATTATCACCTTTACTCACTGTACCTCGAAACATATGTAATAGATATAAACTTGCCTTATGACAAATAAAAACACCATGAGAAAGAAGAATAGAATAAAGCATACTTGCATGTTTGCTACTTCTTTGAAAAGACAACAGACATAGTTTAAATCAGGCGATAAATGATGAAATTTACATGTTTTCGAATAGTTCACTTGTATGTTGACCTTCTGACTCATCTTTTTCTTTTGTCTTTCTTACTCGTTCTTATCAACAGTAATATTTTCATGTAGATAATAGTTATCATATTTTTTTCGACTTTAAACATTTAGACTTTTGTTTATCATACATAAATGGTAAATATGAACTTGGAAATAATTGTGTTTCAATCAAAAATATTCAACAACAATTGATAATAATTCAAAAAAAAACTGACTGAAGATATCTCCGATTATTTTGATTAGAAAATTAGATAAAACCTGATATTATCTATTAAACATAGTAATTATCACGTTTTCCTATAGAATCAATTGAAAATAAAACAACATAAGCTAGAGTATATTTTTTAGATCAAATGATCTATTTTGCAATAGAATACTCAAGGATACAAATACTTGGAATAAGATCATATTATTATTATTTTGACAGAACAAGGACGAAAAAATAAGAAACAAAATATAGACAGAGTAATAAAAGTACAGTTAAATATATGACCTTCGTCTAAAATGATGCTTTCAATCAAAATAATTCTACATTGATCGAAAGCAGTCGCATTAGATGCCATTAGGTCATGCACGTCACCCACTATTTACTGATAATACATTAAGACACAGGCTTCTTGGTCTTTTTTTTTGTTTCATATGGATATCAATCTCCGGGGGCAAATTAATGAAGAAATCCAAAGAATATCTCTGTTTGTCATGAATTGATATCATTCAAACTTTTTCTTTCACGTTTACACAACTTAGACAGATACACATATATATATATATATATAATGTTTTTCTAATACACATGACCTAGTTTTAATCTGCTGATGAGCAAGGTACCATATCGTCTTTTGAATATGTAAAGACAGATGTTACTTAAGTTAGAGTCGTTTATTGGCCTTATATATATATGTATACTTATAAACAGAAATGGCGATAGAAAGAAAGAACGAGCAGTAAATACATAGAAAAAAAAACACTTAGTATCCAATCTATTGACAAGATAGAAAACCATAGAAGATAGAAACAAATGAAACGAGAGAAATATATTCATAGTTATATTAGTATTATAATATAGTGTCTTAGATATTAATTAAACATATTCTGGTGTTTTTCGACATACAATTGACAAATTTAATAGGTTTTATGGTGATTCTCCAAGCTTTAATTCCGTTCTTCTTTGTGATAAGTCACATATTCCACAACACAACAAAATAAATGAATCTATATCTTCATCATTAAATATGCCAACGCGAAGTAGTGTAAAATGGAAAGTACGAAATAGTATATCAAGTATTAGTCTTCATCGATATCGATCAAATTTTCGTCGTAATAGAACAAATACTTCATTGACTAATTCGGAATATTCATCCACATCATCATTTCCATTATTTCGTCAATTTTATCTTATGCGTAGTTCATTAAAACAAAAACGACGACGATCATTACTTAAAAAAGCTAATACTAATACTACTTTATTGCCTGAAAAAATTTATAAAGCACCTCGTATCGAAACTAAACATGTCATTACAACAATTTTCATTACAATTACATGTGCTTTTCTTTTAATATCTATGATTTTTCTTGACTTAGCTTATTTCAATGAAAGTATAGCAAATAAAACTAATTATAATTTATTAAGTATTCATAATAGTTTATGCTTTCATTATCCTAAAATATGTATTATAAAAGGATTAGTTATAATTGTATTTATTTTTATAACAATAATATTATGTTATAGTATTTTCGCATTATATATTCGTGCAAAACGTCATTCACGTTTACTTGAACATAAAACAAACGAATTAGAAAAAGAAAAATGTTTAACACAAAAATTACTTCATCAAATTTTACCACCATGTGTAGCAAAAGATTTAATTAATGGACGAAAAGCACCAGCTGAATATTTTGATTCAGTTACTGTGTATTTTTCAGATATTGTTGGATTTACTGCTATAGCAAGGTAAGATTTTCATGAAAGAAATGTTTTTTTTTTGTTTTTCTTGAAGATTTATTTTTCTAGTATGTGTTCACCAAATGAAACATGTAATATGTTAAATCAACTTTATTCTATATTTGATTCACTTTTGGAAAATTTTGATGTTTATAAAGTTGAAACCATTGGGGATGCTTATATGGTTGTTTCTGGAGCGCCTGAAAAAAATGGTGACAAAGTAAATATCTGTATCTAAAAATAATAAATATCTAATTAAATAATATATTTATTTCGTCCATTAAAGCATCCTAATGAGATTGTCAATATGTCATTAAGTTTGCTGCGCGGTAAACATCAAGTTCGTGTACCGCGTACATCTGCTGAACTTATGCTACGCGTTGGAATTCATACCGGTAATTACTTCAATTACTAATATCAGAGAAAAGCGAAGAGTTAATCTATACGTTATATTTTGAGTATGATTATAATTAGTTTATGTTTTTGGAAATAAGACTTAATATTATGTTTATACTCGGAGTTATTTTCATCTATGCATTGTAGGATCAAACTCTCAAAGTTTGTATATTGACTTCTATATCTGGATGTATATTATATTTTTCTCGTCAATATCATCTTATTTATCCAAGTTCTCTATCACTTATAAAAGTCGGCTATCTCGGTATCAATAATAACTATAAATATATACAGGCGACTGGTTATTATCCTTTGTTACTGTTATTGACATAAACACTACTTATTCCCTTTCAATCCATCATGTTTCTTTCAACAAGCCAAAACTTGTCGAAAAAAACAGTCTACCTTTTTCATGTCATAACCTCAAAACTATTGAATATCAGACATATCAAAGCGAGATAATTTTATGCCAATCTCTATAGATAAAAGAAATAGAAAAGATCGTTTAAGCAGGATTTCATTCTGATCAGCTTTATAAAATACTTCATTTAATATACTTTGTAGGACCGGTATGTGCTGCTGTAATCGGATCAAAAATGCCTCGTTATTGTATGTTTGGTGATACAGTAAATGTTGCTAATCGAATGGAATCAACTGGTTTACCTGAACGAATCCATTTAAGTGATGACACATATAAACGGATAAAAAATCGAGAACAATATGTTTTTGAAGAACGAGGTGAAATCGAAATTAAAGGCAAGGGCTTCATGCGTACATATTTTTTATTGTATCGAAAAACGAATGAAAATGAAACAAAATCACATTCAACTACAGTGAATAATCAAGATGTATGAATCCTAATTCATTGTGTTATGATAACTTATTGTAGTGTGTCTCACTGTCTTGTCTGTCCACCGAATATAATTAAATTTTTATAAATCGGCTTTCACAAGCGTGACCCGATGATGTTTTGGCTACAGTATTCTTAATCTTTCTCGGCAACTAGAGCAATTAAAAAACTAATGATTTCTCCAAAACATTTGTCTCTATATTCCCCTCAGTCCCTGAAAGTTTGAGACCATTTGGCTTAGTCGTTTGGAAATGGTAGCAAATATATATAGCGACACGCAATGAGACTTCTGTAACGTGACGATGAAAATCAAGATTCAGAACATTCCTATTTTCTATTGGGATCTGTCAGGTATTCACTAAATCCGACAGAATCGCTTCTTGTTAAAAGAAACATATTGTTTTTAATTGCCTTGTACTAGAATATATAAGTCAAAAAACATGATTTTCGAAGTTGGTGGTGTCATCAAAGTTGATGTGTCACGAATTTTTGCCGAAATATGTTTTAGAAATCTTGAAATTCATTTCATATTGTAAATGATCATAATGGAATATCAATCAAATTGTGAATCGTTTAATAAATCACATACTGCTTTATTTAGTCTTACGAAGGAAAACCTCCTCCGATATTCCCTTCCAATTTCAGTGATTCGTTTTATATATAGATACTACAAAATATTCTCGTAAAAATTCTAAAGAATTTCGGTTTTTATATTGATATTTAAATTAAGCCATAGATGAAACTGGTACCGACTTCAGACCGATCAGTCTATCGGTTGGTCTCTGGTCTTTTACTGATCTACCGATCTGTTACCGGTCTTACCGATTCTGTACTGATTCAACGGTTTATTCCTGACCTACAGGTATTTATCGGTCTAACTTTTCTATTTTGCTGTTTTTCTCATCGATGCTCGTGCAACGTTCTTATTGGCCCTCATTGATATCATACACTGAATGTCTAATGAAATTTCGTGAGAATTTGACGAAAATCAATTATGCAAAAAATAAGATTTGAATACGTTCCGTATAAACAATTCTATATTTTTTTGCGTTGTAGATATTTTACTTTAACTAAAGGTAATAATGGTGGTCTGATACTGGTGTAAATTTTAAGCCGGCCGTTCTACCGTGTTTTTGTCGGTAGATCAATCAAACCGGTATATCGACCGATCCAATCTGATTTTTTCAGACCGGTACCAGCACAGATTGTTAAAACACTGGATCGGTTCTATCTAGGGATTAAGCTATTGAAGTTTTGATATGTTTATCTTCGAGAGATTTCAGGTTTTCGAAAAACTCATACTATCGAATTTTGATCCGAAACTTTGTGTATATGAAGACTAGACTAGCTTTCATAGAAAAAAACTTAGAAATTTTGAGCAAAGTCTCATCGAAATAGGAAACATTCAAAAACAATGAGTGTTTTATACAGTATCCATGGAAAAGAGTCTATATCTTGAAAGTTTCATATCTCGAAAAGACTTTGTTCTAAACTTCTGATTTGTTTTAATGAAAACAAATCTAGTTGTGTTGTCTATATGTGCAAAGTTGCATATAAAAAATCGAAACGATGAGTTTTCCGAAAACCTGAAATTCTTCAAAAAATAGACATATTAGAAATTTGATAGCTTAGTCAAAAATGAATAAGAATCGAAATCCTTCCATAATTTTTATTAGAACATCGTGTAGTATCTATAGACAAAAAATCACTGCAATCGGAAGAGATCATCTAAAAAGGTGCTCTCGTTAGTCAGTACCAAGTGTCAATAATTGATCCATGATCAAGACATATTTCGAAGGGAATATTTGTCATTTTACCAATAAATTAACATTATTTTTATGATTCCAATCGTTAATTTACAAACAAGGAATAGTTTTATTTTTAGAAATTTCAAGAAAATTCGAGCTCAAATTCTCAGAAATAGAAGAATGTGTTTCTTCATGCAATCCTTTTTTTAGTATTGTAACGTTAATCACTGATTGAGTATAGAGATATGATCGTTCATGAATTGAAAACGATTTGGAAGAAATTTAGTAATAATATATATTTCCACTGGAAAAAAAAAGAACTTGACTTTTTGTCACTACTCGTGTAGCGATGGATATATTTTTAGTACGTCTGAACAATAATAAAATTTTCGACTACAAATAACTTAAACCTTTTAAGATGACCATGGTTTAAAAATATTTCTTGAACTCAGAATTGAAACTACTATCGGCGCCAGAATTCAAGGCAGTCGGATGTTTTTTGAATAACTTTTGATAGGAACAAGATAGAGACCTGCGATTTTCAGTGTTGGATAGCCAAGACCTAGGAGCATATTTTCATAAGCAAAATCTTTTCTGAGAAAAAATTCGAAGATCGATTTTTTAGAAAATTTCTGAAAAACCATGCTGGATTTCTGAAAACTGCCATAACAGTCTATTGATTTTTTTACATATTCGGAATCCGCATCGAAAACTGAGTCGAGTCACGTGCGTTTCGAATCTTTTCACGAACTTTTTTTTTCGTCGAAAAGTTCACCCCTGGTCCCCCATGAGGGATAGGTCAAAAAATGAAGGCAGCTAAAACTCCGTTTTTATTGTTTATTCATTTGCCATTTAATGTTCTACTAGCATTTTAGAAGCCTCAAACTCGATTTCCGTTGTCCAAGTGACTTTTTGACTGACTTTATTTTTTGATCTCTTCCTCAGGAGGACCAGGGATGAATTTTTCGGTGAAAGAAAAAGCTCGTGAAAAGATTCGAAACATTCATGAATCGACTCAGTTTTCGATGCTGATTCCGAATATGTAAAAAAATCAATATACTCCTATGGCATTTTTCAGGAATCCAGCGTGGCTTTCCAAAGATCTGCTGAAAAACCGATCTTCAGATTTTTTCTCAGCAAAGATTTTGCTTATGAAAATCTGCTCCTGGGTCTTTCCTATCAAATGCTGAAAACCGCAGGTCTCTATTTTGTTCCTATCAAAAGCTATTCAAAAAACATCCGACTGCCTTGAATTCTGGCGCCGATAGTAGTAGAAATGATTAGGCCGATCGATATACTGGTATGAGTCATTTTTTATTTCTCTAATTCTATAACAGTGAAATCCAATTCTCGAATAAGCCAAAATCTGTGTCTTAATCACTACATTAATGATATGAGAGTACTTTTTTTTTTTATTGCTTGTTACTATTTATTTTCGTACTTTTTTCTGTCTGTTCTTATCTATTATTGAACAGAAAATTTCACAGAACTGCAAATAGTATATCAGCTTTCGACATTCATTACCACTTCGTAAGACATGTATTTTATTATTTGTATATTTAATCTACTTCTGAGATTACGTTTATGGTGTTATCTCTCATATCTATGCGAATTATATTCTATAAACAGTTGGGGATATATAAATCCGTCACAGCTACCATACTAAACGATTATTCAATTTTGTTTTGATAATGCAAGTTGATATGAAAGTGAAAATATGACAAGAATGTTATGATGAATCTTGACTGAATAGAATAGTCTTCGACATCAGTAAAAAGTGTTTGTTTTCGAATAATAAAACACTTTTATGCTCAATTTTGCGACAGAAAATGTAAAAACTCAAAATTCATAACGGTCGTTTACCTTTACCGATTACAATTCTGCTTGAACTTATTATAATGCTATATTTTACTTTTATTTTTGAACAAATTTTAAATTGCAGATAATAGAATTCGAGAATATTAAAATAAGGGATTGATCATAGATTAATCAATAACTATTCAAATAATAAAGGCAATAAAACTTTACTAAGAACAATCGTCCTTCAAAGACAAGTTGATAGATAACAGAGTTTAACAAAAAATTTCAATTTTCCTTAATAAATTGGAAAAGTTTGTGACATAAATCTGACCTATTTCTCGCGTATAAGAAGAAAAAAAAATACCTGGTACGACGACATTGCATGTTTTATTACTCAAACTAATAGTTTTAATATACTGTGAGTGTTAAGTAGATATTCCTTGGCACAAAACTGTCATTGTATTTTATTAGTCCTCTCTAAATTGGTGTAAACATTTTTTTAAAATAAAAACGTGGAATGATTATTACTCTGGAACAATTTTACCGATCGATATTTTTAATTAATGTCTTCTTTAGTCATGAAATGTCGTGTTAAATAATAAATCAATAATTTAATAAATAAAAATATTTTTACAATTTAATTATAAGAAAACTATGTTTTTTAATTGCTAAAACTCTATTTACTTCGATATGTTCCAATTTATCAAACAATAATTACTATTTATTTTTTCTTACTATAATAGCAGACAAATATTCAACAACAAAAAAAGAATTATTAAGATGAGAAATAAAAATTTGTTTTTCACTAAACATTCAGACATCAGATGACTCAGAACAAATAATGCATACCATCATTGAAGATTTATTTCATTTCCTTTTAAGGCCAAGTAACAGCTGCGATAACACACGGGTTTTTCATTAATCTATATATAGGTTTTTTTTCTTTTATGTAACTCTTTTTATATTTCTCACAAATCAATTGAAAATAATAATGTTTTCTTCAAATCAAATGTAGCAATATTAATGTTATTTATCTGTAGTTTAATATCTTGAACATATATATTTAATTATATACAAAATTCATATATTATACAATCAATATCTGACAAAAGAAATCCGCTAATAACATTGAACAGATGCATACACATTGAATAGTTTAATTATTCAAAGGAAAAAAATTGTATTAAGTATCATTTTCAATTGAGGCTTTTTGAACTTTCCGTGTCACTATTGAAGGAGAAAAAGCTAAAGGCTCAAAAAAATATTTGATTATGTTGATGAAATAGGCATTAACGTAATAGCCAGCATTATACTAACTGAGTATTTGAAATGTCACAAGAAAATATGGCCTAATATGAGAAAATAATCATGCGCTAATATCAAGCAACAAATAATCGTAATATCTATTTAGAACATTATTCGAACGTATGGTAACATGAATAAGACAATAGAATGGTAGACGTACAAGAAAGATAGAAGAAGATAGTTTCTCAAAAAGTCTTTTTCGATCTGTAGAACATTCTTTTCATGCTATAGATAAATGATGACCAATATTGTGTGTTTCGAATTCGACTCTTTTCTAACTGTTGTTTTATTGATGCAAAGGCTTAACTTATCATTGAGTACCTTACTTACGTCAAATGATCAGGTTAATAAAGGAAACTTAGTGAGTTCTTCGTAGAATATTTTTTTTTGCTCGGAAAGAATTATGATTCTTAAACTTTATTCTTATGCAGAAAATCAAAAGCTTTATCTCGACATTTCTTTTCTGTCAACGATAATGTGTTTTCATGTTAGCGATGTGCTTCTTTTGTCTAATGACTAATGCAAAAAAACACCATTGGAAACAATGCTAATACTAAACAGTCATATATGTAGAAGAATGTACTATTCCTCAGGTATCAATGAGGTATTTTTAGCAACCTTAGTCTTATTGTTTGTATCTAAGGAAAAAAAAACAACCGGTCATAATGATCGTCGTTTGTGTTCTTTTTCTTTTCTTCGCTTGTAGAATAGCATATGTCTTGTTAGTTTTTTTCGAACAAGAAAGAAGATGTTTTATCCTACATATGTTGATTACTGCTTTCTTCCTCTTATCTTTTCATCGACCGGAAACAGCATGGGAAGAATTTTCTCTGTTTACTTTTTATCTGATTGCATACTAACATATTGTCTTAACAGATATTTTTTCTACATTAAGCAAAAATGAGAAGTCATCGTAGATATTAGAAAATGCCGATAAGTATATCAAAAAACCGTTTTCAATCATTGTTGAAAGTTCACCAAATAAATCATTGTATCGTTTTGTTTATTTATTCAAGATAATTTTTGCTCTTTTTGTGTGACTTACTCACCTAAATAACTCATAAATTGTGTAGCATGATCTACTACCACCATTTCTATTTCGGCTCTGGTAAATAACGTATATCTGGATTATTATTATTATTATTATTTTTGTCGAATACAACGAATAAGAATTAACTTAGAATAAATCTTTCTGACCGTAAAAAATCAGCATTATGAAGAAAAATCATCATCATGGCAAAAGCAACATGATAACGACCGGAACAACCGTCTCGGCTGCGACAGCAGTTATCCAACGAAATATTCAACTTATGCGTATAACACTTGCTTTCACAGTTCTTTCATTTATTACTTTTTCAATAATACTTACGTCAAGTTATTGGATAATTATAACTTATCCACCTGATTTCTTTTCAAAAAGACAAAATCTATACATTGTTAGAGCTACTTATGGTATCATTTGGGAATGTGTAGTCGGTCGACCAACACCAGATGCCATGTATGGTAAGTATGCATTGTTGGCATATCATTATTAAGCTGCTGCTAGTAATCTTATTAGAATATCAAGACTATAAGATATTGTTGACACTGTCATCTTTTACTATTGAGATATGAGATATGATACGTATATAATATGAAGTACATGTGAAATTTGTAATATAATTCTTTTATAGAAAATCAATGTGATTATCATCAAAATCAAGTTCAGAATGCATCTTCATCAACTGAACAAACTCTAGTAGGTATGATTGATTTGTTTCTTTTGTTCTTTTTTTTTGTTTTAGAAGAAACTCATTTTATATTGAATTAATAGGAATGATTCGTACAATGCTTTCATTTAGTGCTATTCATATTCTTCTATTAGTAATTACATTTATTTGTGGTTTATATAGTATTCGTGAATATCGATATACATATAAACGATTGACAGGGATGATTTATATTGTTACTGGTAAAAAAAAAGACAGTTTTAATGACATAAATTTTGATTGTTATTGTTATAGCTGTTTCTCTTCTCGTTTGTATTGAAGCATTAAGTACTATATTTCGCCATGCTAGTGCACATTTACCCGATATTTATCCACTTGGTACGAAGCATACGTATGGTGTTTGTTATATTCTAGCTTGGCTCATTTTTGCTCAACTAATTGCTTCATCATTTGTCTTTTTTGTTTGTAGTAAAAAACGAAAAGGTACATTTGATGAAGCAACAGAAGAAGAAGCTTTGGCTAATCTACCTGTTGATCTTGGTCGATTTTAATCAAAAATATTATTCCATTCAATACACAATTACACTTAAAACATAATAGAGCATACTTCCTTTTTTTCTTTTGTTTCTTTTATTTCTTTTGTTCAATAATCCGTTTTTTTACATCATTGAAAACAAACGGCATCGTATTCATACCTTATTCAGTTTTTATTTGTATATTTGTATGATTATTTCTGTAGAGTTGACACAATTCAATGTTGAACTCATGTTATATAATCAATACTACGGACATATACAATGTAAAAAATTATCAAAGAAAAATAAGAAACAAAATTATTAGAGCATAAAAATAATTGTTTTATATCGGTACCTCAAACGATATCAAAGTTGAGCGTTAAACGAATACTCTTTGAGGATAAGATTAAAAGATCGACATAAGTTTTGATAGAAAAAAAAAAATTGTGAGATTTTTTCACGTCATTACTTTTCTCAAGAGAACGTTTGATAGAGAGCCACTGAAAATGATACTTAATATACGATCGTTATTATCGGAAACATCTACAATAATTTTATTTAGGTTTTCTAATGACTTTTATTCGCTAGTGAAAATTGATGTCATCATATTATTCACAAAATTAATTATAATTATACATTGTCTAATATGATATTATAAAATAAATATTTATTTTTACTTTTCATTGCTTTAAAAAGTACATTAAATTATGCAATACATGATAGTAATTATAGGTCCTTGAAAAATTATGACATATCTTGCTTGTTGAGTATATGCAAACAATAACAACTGTACAGAAGAAGCTAATAACTCGTTGTAATATCAGTTTCCATAAGTAGAGTCTGGAATTAAATGACAACATTGTCATCGAAGGCCGTCTTGGATACAAACCTCAACATTCATGTATTTAACTTTTTGAAAATACAATTTCTGTTTTTGTCAAGGCAATATCGTTTGTGGCTTATGAATGTGATGGACATTATTGTTTAACATTGTTTTTAAAGAAAAGTTTAAATAACATCGTTTATTTTTAGAATCAAAGTGTCGTATTCTTTTCGACTATAGGTTTAAAAGTTTTGTAGAACTTCTAGTGAAAGGGTTATTAGTCCAACTTGTAGATGTGCAACAATTGAATTTAGTCGGAGAAAACTGATCTTTTTTGGCGCAATAGACTCCTTTACTGCACACGTTATATTACCGATTTTTGTGAAACACGATCTAAGTGGAGTATTAAAGTGTAGAGATGGGAATTGGTACTCACTACCCTTTCTCTCACGGACCATGGCAAACGCCTTGGCAATGCTATCCTTGAGGATGCATACAACAGCTATATCGTGTTTCGTATTTGAATTCCATGGGGATTGTGATAACAACTTTTTCAGCATAGAACTGAAGGCGAGATTATTTTCTACAAAGTAACATAAGAATCAAGTGTTTTAGAAAATCATTCAGGAACAGACGAGCTCACTTTACAAGTTTGTTTTTCATAAAAATCAAGAATATTGCCTAAATTGACTCCTTGTTCATTATCGGAAATACTCACTGTTGACAAATGACTTGCAGCAAACTAATCATTAGGATAACATTTTATAGAGAAAGTTTTATTCTTTCATTCTCAGTATTTGACATAATATTTGCTTCGACTTTGAGTAATTTTTGACGTGCTAAAGTTTGTTCAAACTTAATTTGCGGATCTCTAAAAGCTCGACTCATAACTTCTACAAGAAAGACCCTGCAAAAATCTTGAGCTCATATTCGGAAAGAAAACAAACATTAGGTTCTAACGTAAATGTTTCAGATTTCTGCGGCTCATTTAAAAAGTTGAGAAATAAATGAATATTTTATCTAATTACTTTTCAATTACCCGTTGCTAGCAAATATAAATTCTGTCATTGCAGTAAATGATCCTTGAGATTTACAAATATACGTTTGTAACAATATATGATGATGGTATCTATCAGCAGTAAATCTCATTAATACAAATAAAGGTAAGAAATATATGAAATCTCAATTTGTAAATAATATCTTGTATTAGATCAGCTATAAATGAACTTGGCATAGGTTAATGCCTCAGGATGCTAAAATAGATGAATGATTTAGAAGTTTAATATAGAAAAAAAAATAAAATAAAAAGTAGAATTAAGATCATATTTGTAATGAATATATCAATTTATAAAATATTCTCTGAAGATTTTCTAATTTTTGTTTATTTGAATACAACAAAAGATAGAGAGACAGCAAAATAATCGAAACCATTTACCTAATGAACAAAACAATCGTACCAAAAATCGAAGATTAAAGTTTTTGAAACTGTACGCACAAAAAAATGAATAAAAGAAAAGTTTTCTAAATGAATCAAAATTATGCAGTAAGTTCTCCTTGAATAAAAAGAAAGTGTACCATACATCTATCGATGAACTACATTATGATGACCAACAAAATAAATCCAAATATTCAGCCACTCAAAAGAAATAAATGAGGCGTTAAATAGAGAACATAACTACGTATGTAGTGACCGCATTAGTTAACTGAATTGTTCATTTTTCTATCGATAGACATGAAGTTAAGTATATACCTATAACTATTTCTTTCTTTTTTATCTCTTCACCTTTTGTTATACCATGATCAATCGGTTTTTGCACGTTCATCACTGAATAATATACAAAGAGAAGATGAAAGTAAAATTATCTATTAAGATCGTTGATTATTATTTAACATTGAGCATGTCAGGAAAGGTCAATTATGATGTTATGTATTACAATCATTTCTCACGGTATCAAGAAAAATGGATAACATATGGACTATGAATGTGTTAGGAGGTGTTAATCGCCTGGAAATAAGTTAGATCATCAAATATTCTAATGTCTTTTTCTTGCTGTGTTTAAAGCCACCCATAGATATTTATTTATATTATTTTATATTGATTTGTTTTCATATAAAAAAAAGAAATTCAGTGATATATTGATTTTAATGGATAATCTTTTCTCAATTGTCTATCTTCAACGATTTATTTCAACAACCACAATAATAACAAAAACTAAATTAATGTTGAACCCATAATCATATGATGAAAAGCATGTGTTCACAACACTCGTTGAATATTGTATACATATATACTTAATACGTTTAATGTAATGATCACAAGCTCCATGACTCTTACATTAATCTTATTTTGTTATTTATACTCAAGATGAAAATATGTTGAATAATTATAGAGATAGACAAAAGTACAAACAAGTTTAAATATCGATCGCAATAAAAATAACTTTTTGCCCTTATTCTTATATAGTTTATTCTAATCAACGTGAGAAAAAAAACACCTATCATCACTTCAGAATTTATGCTTCAGTTTTTTTTATGACTATCATTTATTGGTATTTTCTTTTGATTGAGATACCAAATGATGTAATATGCTATAAAATAACCGTTTTCTCGTTCTTTTGATCTTCTATCATACTACACCAAAGTGTTAATACGTAACATTCTCTTCCCTTTTTTTTTTAGTACTACTTATTCTGACCATGGCAGCAGACATTTTAGATAAAAATGAAAATGCCTATGGACAGCTATAACGTAGGGTTCATCACTTTCACCACAGTATATAGAAGTATAAACGGCTAACTTGAAAGGTGAGCTAATTATATTGCTCGCAGAATTGAGCCAAAGAACTTGATTAAGTTTGTGTCAATTCACTGTCATCATTGCCTTGACGATCTCTATATCTTTATGCGTGCACTTGTATAAAAACATCATTTTTTTTCGTGATAATGCTAATGACATTGCCTGTTTAATTTTTGTTTAGTTTATATTATGACTTTGCATGTCTACTCATTTCCTTTATTTATGGATTGCTTATTATACGGCGTACGTTTATGAACGAAAGAATGTAAACATCCTTTCAGTTATGATTATGATTATCTGTTGCTAGCGGCATGTAAGAGAGAAACAACTTTCAATATTCATGGCTGTAGCTATTTGATGAATGACAACACAAGGCGAAAAAAAATGCGTAGCACATTTATGTAAGAATGCTTATGCTGTGTGTTTTATTATTGAATAAAGATCTGCTTTCTCTATTCAATATTAGCAGGTATCATTTTTTTTTCTTCCCTCTTTTGGTACTATCGACAAATCTAAGAGACTTTTTCTCTTCTTCTTCTTTTTCTTTATATGCATCGTGTTGATTGAGCATATGCATGGCCTCGTTCTCTTTTTTTTTCTCTGATACGATACACTATACAAGACAAAAGAAGGCAATGGATATTGATTATAAAACGGAACTCATTCGCATTGAATTTATTCTACTAAATAGTCGACATCCGTTTGACTGCTTGTATATGTACATTACGTAAACCTCTATTGACGCTGATTGAACGACGTAGTAGTTTGTCTGTTCATTTTGAATGGCGGTTATCGTAGTAAGTAGTTTGAACGTACTAATTATACAGGTAAAGAAAGAGGATGATGACGATGATGAAAGCCAGGCAGGCAACGTGTATATATGCCCTTCAGCACTATTGGCAATCGCAAACAAATGCATGAGGAAATGAAGAACACGGTCTGTTGTTCAATATATGTACATATGTGTATGTACAAATCTTCACCGCCTGGTTCCGCTTTCTTGCAATTGACATTGGCAAGGTCAAAAGGCAAGATATAAAATGATGACGGATTGCTTGGCAACATACGTGCAAGCATTCTTTATCAGTTCATTGCTGTTATGCCAAGGTCGATTGAGATGAGCCGACGACAATATGGTTAATTTCTTTTTCTTTTTAGTTCTCTATCACTAGACCTATATCAATAATTCTTACGATTGACAACCGAACCTTTAAACAAAACAAAATAATGATGTTCTCTGTCAGTTAGCTATTCAGCTGAATACTCATTCATTCTCAATCTATTTTTCATATGTATAATGATTCCACCGTTAGTTTCCTGTTTGCATGAATTTCTTTCTTTCTTTAATTTTATTGTTCTCGTTACCGTTAACACGGAGAATTCTCATTTTGCTTTTACGTAACTCAATAGTGTTAAATTGAGAAAAATCAATCAATCAAAATGAGTAAAATAGAATGACGAATGTATAAAGATAGTAAAGAAATCAAATATCTGGTGACGATTTGATTGAGTGGACAAGCATTTCAATTTTTTTATTTTTTTTTCTCATACTTTTTTCGTTGGTAGCTTATTATCAGAAAATCATAGATAGAGAAGGAAAGAAAGAGAGAGAGAGGCAGAGACAGAAAAAACCGTCATCGTTCTCATTAAGCACTTATACAATATATTTTTGAGTTGTGTTGCGTAGGTTTGATCGCAAGAGAAAAAAAAATACAATAGACATGTAGATGTTCAATAGTCTGTGCATGAATAGTTGCTATACATACATGGATTTATCGAACAAAAAACGATTATCAAACATGTCATATTGATAGAAATTAATTCATTTTCTTTCTTCGCTTTTTTCCTTTTCTTCTTTTGTTTTTTTCTTTTTTGCATATATATATTGAACTTATATATGCGTATACTATGTCGTTGTTGATGAGAGTGTTACAAATATATTTTGTTTTGAATGACATATTACATGTATAGGCTTCCATAGAGAGAATACTAAAGTTTGTCTTTGTCTAATCTATTACTCTCACACATGTACGTATATATTATGAGATGGATTGTCAAGGAAGTTCTTTCTCTTGCACAGATTACCATGATGATGTGATTGTTGATGTTATGTGTGTGTGCGTCCTCTTTTCATAATATTCATAGTGGGACAATGTTGTTCGATTATCTTAATGTGCCTACTCATTTCTTTGAGTTACTCTCTTCTCTTTCTCTTTTGTTGTATTATAGCTAGTTTATATAAACATTAAGTACTCTTAAGAAAAATGCTACTCATATTGTCAATGATTTTATAGAGGTAGCTGCTGAACAATGTACGAGAATTCTAGTGAACCTTCTTATACGAATGTATCAATTCGTCCATGTCGTATACAATATGGTCGTTGGTCAGTTGATAGACCACCAATTTTAAAACAACCATCAGACGAATCTACTGCACCACATTCGTCATCTTTTCATCTTCCTTATTCACAACGAATTAAACAAACACTTACACCAAACTATGTAAACTATTATCCATCAACATCCTCCTCATCATCATCATCGTCTCATTTATCTAATAATGAACGTCCAAAATCAACAATTCTTTGTAATTCAACTTCGACAAATCATTCAACATTTCATGTTAATGATCTTCGTCAACGATATGAATCTAAAGCTTTAGTTGGTATTGTTAAACCAATGATTCATCAACGATCATACACTCAATTAAACAGTCCTAATGATGAAATTAAAGTTCCAGATATGACAATGACAAATTCCAGTCATCATAGTTCAATACGTTCATTATATCCATCACCAATACCAACATCATCTGTTGTTTATCGTACACGCCCTACACTACTATCTCATAATAATATAAATGGTCAACCACCAATAGCACCACGGCGATATTCATCAATCAACACAAATAACCATGCATCATCTCATCGTTCATCAAGAACAACATCAACATCATCATCGATTGTTGGTATTAATGAACTTTCATCAGCAATATCATCACATGAAAATGAACAACAAAATGATGATAATATGATTATTGTTGATGTTAAACGTCTTGAAATGTTTTATAGTAGTGTTGGAACATTAGTTAAAGCAGCTCGTTCCATAGCTCGTCTTTATATAACAACAACAAGACAATTAGCTAATTTTGAAGATTGGTCATGTCAACAACTTGGTGTTCCTCTTTGGATTTACAATACAGTTTGTATCTTTAGATTTCTAATGTATTTTTGATTAGGTAATTTTTTTTACTTAAGGGAGCTAATTTAAAACGAACACGACAAGTACAATTAATGCTTGCACAACATGAAAGTTGCTTTGCTGTATGGTCGAGTTTAATATCTGATCAAGCT
The DNA here is from genome assembly GCA_905329745.1 of Rotaria sp. Silwood2. Lineage (NCBI taxonomy): Eukaryota > Metazoa > Rotifera > Eurotatoria > Philodinida > Philodinidae > Rotaria > Rotaria sp. Silwood2. The sequence goes on along the minus strand of CAJNSZ010000019.1, from coordinate 1,242,562 downwards.
GAATTACGTTTACCAAAAGATAATTATATAACATGTTGGTTACCAGAATCTAATATGCTTGCCATATTTAAATTTGAACGAAATGATGCATGTCGATTATTTTTTCGACATTATTATGAAATATTAGAATTTGAACGACGTATGAATTTAGCAAATCCACCTCCATTGCCAGCTGATAATAATAATAATAATAATAATAATAATAATAATTTACAACAAAATAATAATATTAATAATAAAGAAATTCCACGTCGTTATTCACGTTTAAGAACAATACCAAATAAACAAGATAAAGAACAAGAACAACAACAATATGAATTACGTCGTTGTCGAAGTTTATCAAAAATTCGAACTGTTAAAAAATCGGATATATCAGGACCGATTAATTTTGAACATGTTAATCATATAAATAATGGTTCTAATCGACAAAAAATACGACCATTATCAGGTTCAATAACACTTCGTTCATTACATTCTTCGATGTCACAATTACCTAATAATGGTACAATAATGGAACGATTTTTTAATCAGAATAAAAAACGTGCTTCAACTTCATTTGAACCACGAACAACAGCAGTTTAAATAAGTGATTATTTTTTGTCAAGTATCTTTTCTTTTGAACATTTTTTTTTTAACTAAATAAAAAGTTTTGTAAAACTTATTTTCTATTGTTAAGAAAAGAAACATTTTTAAAGTAAATTTTAACTCTACACTATAATTGATTTCATTTAATTTTACTGTTTAATTTTGAACAACATTTATTTTCTTCTAATGTGGACAATTTATTGATGAAAATTTCATTTTAAAAATGAATTTATTATTATCGACGAGTATTGTATTCAAATAAAATGAAAGAATTTAAAAATATGACAATTATATCATAGAATATTGTTTCTTCTCAAAGAAATTTTCTGTATTTTTGCATCAATATTTTTTAGGCTTGTACCGAATAGCTTCAGTTTGGTCAGTCTCGAATTTCTAAATTTTGTCTTTTCATTAGTATTTTATTTATTTTTGTTATGCGAGAATAATAGTGTGTTGCTTGTAATTTGACATTCATTCTTATAGAAAAAAAGGTGTATTCAAAGAAACTACAGTTCAAGATTCTGTTGGCATATAAGGTAGTTCGTATACGTCAGCTACAATAGTATATTGAGTTTTTTTCATGAAGATAGAATGTTTGCTCTACAGACATTTTTTATTTAAAAAAAAACATTCATTAAATTAGAAAAATTTATGCAAAAAATGTATTTCTGTAAAGAGCCACAGTGTAAAAAGGTAACATATGTCATTCAGCTGAATGAAAATAAAAGAATATTTGAAGAAAATATCGTCAAGAAACAACATATCAAGTTACATACTTTAGACTAGAGTATGTGGCCGAATCTAACCGAATTCGACTTGAAGTATTTGGGTACGGTAAATGTCTAATAATTAGTTGTATTTTTATTAATTTTAATGACTTTTAGTGTTTGTTTATCAAAGTTATGTTCAGTTTATTTAAGATTTTTAAATTAAGTCTGTTAGATATACAGTAACTTCGAAAGTTGGTCATATTTCAATTTTTTTTTCGTAATGGTAATTGGCATAAGTAAATGCAAATAGTGATTTGGATAGAGAAGTTCATTTTCAACAAGAATTTGAGAAAAATGAAACTCTCATTGTACTGTCAAAATCGAGAGTATCTAGAAAATCCAAAATCTAGTTTTCCAGCACTCAGAACTCCAAAAATCAAAGTTTGTTTTGATTGTACAGGGTTATAGAAAATTTCATTATCTAGAAAATACTATGTCTTCGAGCTTCTCACATCAATTTTTAGAAAAGCACAAAAGTCCTGTTTGTCCCCTTTTCCCCATAGGAAATGATGAAAAAAAACATTTTTGTACTTTTCTTAAAACCAATGTGAGGGGCTTCGGAACATCTCATTTTCTAGATAATTAGTTGCTTTACCCTTCTGTATAATCAAAAGAGATCCCTGATGAAAAACTAGGTTTGGATCTTTGTAGAGATTCTGAAGTTTTGGAATATCGTAAGGTTTTATTTTCCTTAAATCTGTGTTGAAAATAAATTTCTCTATTCAAACCACTATTTGTATTCCTTATATTAGTTCCCCTTATGGAAAGAAATCAAAATTAAATCTATATGATCAATTTGTGGGTCAACTGTAGATAACAATTACTTTTTAGGATTATTAGCAACAGAAATGAATGTAAAAAAATCAAATCGATGGCTATTCTAACTTTTAAAACTATAGAGTTGCTCTTAGTAAATGCTCAGAGTGGACACGTACCAAGGCAGAAATGTTGCAGAGAACGATGAAGATTTTTCTCTACAAAAAATTCATAAGACTTTTATTACGAACTACTCCACTTGGTTTTATCTAACTGTTCACTTTTATAAACAATTAGATGCAGCCAAGCTGAATAGGTCTTAATAAAAGCCTCTTCGTTTTGGTTGTCAAGAAGAATTTTCATCTTTTTCAGCGACACAGTTGTCTCAATACATATCTTGTTCAAATTTGTATTGACAACAGAGAAAAACTATAGCCTTGGTGAGCTTAATGCTCTCTGCAGACTTACGATCTATTGACGAACATTTCTCTTTTTTTTGTTAGTTTGAAGAAAATGAAGTATGTCATTGATGACATGTGCTCTTGAATCATTCAGAAATATTCACAGCAGAGAGAATAACAATACCAAAGGCATATACATATGAGCAAAATTATTCATTAGCAACGTAGCTTAGCAAAAGTAAAACACATAAATCTCGGGATCAGAAGCTTTCCTAAAGTTAATTGTTATATATTACATGTATGCTGAGTTATTCTAGTTACCGTGAAAAATTTGTGCTGAAAACCTTTGTTCAGAAGAGTTATCAGTAAAACACTAGCATTAGTGACGTGACACAAAAACAAAGACATTCGACATTCACTTCATGCATTTTACTTTAGAAAAGCTTCGAATTGAGAAAGTTTTTTTTGAAAACAAAATATTAAATTCTGTAGACAACTTCTGAGACTATAATTTTTCAGAAATACGATTTACTTTTCGTTGGCGGCATAGCATAGTGCGGGTATAAAAACGAAAAAATGTTCTTATAACCGAATGAGAAGTGTAAAACTAATTCCAAACAATACCATTTTTTTTAAGAATCTTTACATGATAGCAAAACAAACATTGCTCTTCTGAACTGGATCAAATCTTTAAAACATCTTTTTTTTAAAGGATGCTTCCGGAAGTACGATCTCACTGAAAATCTTATCATCGATGTGATTCATGTCGCAGTTTATCACAAAGTTTGCAGATTTTTTTTATCTCCTATGATTAGGCAGATATTCCCTAATTAGTTTTAATTAATTAATTCATTAACTACTGAACTAATTAGTTTTAAATGATGGTCAGCTGAAAGATCCAATATTTTTACATATGTCTATGTTAAAAAAATTTATTCAGAAAAATAATTCTTGCAAAGAATCAAAGTCAAGCGAAAGATGGGTAGGTGCTGTTTTGTCTCAAATGGCTAATATGTACTTTTAAAGCACTTCAATAATGAACTTCTTATTATAGAATATTTTCAGAGAGAGAATCTTTTACTATTTTGAAATGCACAAGTAACAACCATTGCAATTGATGCAGCAAAATTTATTAATAATAAAATCGAAAATTGTACCTAGTTGCCAATGCCTACAAATTTTGAAATCAGCTGTTTAACTTTGACTTTTATTAAAGTCCACGATCATTGAAAAATCTTTGTCTTTCTGATTATATACTCAGGTTGAATGTTTGACTTCGTTGATGAAACAAAAACCTATTTCTTGAAGGGATTTCTCTTCTGCTGTCTTGACCATAAACTCGATTTCGAACTGAAGATAATGACTGATAGCCTCAAATATCATGTGCAGTTAGAGACATCATTCGACCGTAAATGGTTTAATGTTAAATGTTGCAGAGTTACTGGATTTAGACAACTTTTTTTTTTCCATAGTAGTCATATTGAAATTCTTTGTGTTTACTTAGCGTAATGTAAAAAACTAGTTTTTTCAATCATGACTGCTTCTTGTAACTTTGTCCGATCGTGCTGAAATTTTAACCACAGATACTTCAAAATATTCTCCATAGTTAAAATTAGTCGTTTTCGTTTCGTGAATTTTTTTATCCGGTTTGATAAAATTCTGAAATTCAACAGCCTGGTTTTGACTTCGAATAATTACGTATTTCTCTCATCAAAAACAGACAAGAAAATAAATGCAAAAATACTTCTGACAGATATTAAAGAAACTTGTCAACTGGATTGGACAAAGTTTGATGGGGGTCGTAATATACTGATACTGAGATGTGATCCTAAGATAACATTGGAATTTTCCCAAAAAAATTGTGCTAACCCACTTGAATGTTTTTCCTGAACACGTCTTCTTATTTTAAGTGCTCTATCAGTGATAAAAATTTGAATTTGATCAATTGCACTCTCTTCAAGAATCAGAAATATTCAAAACAGAGCTATGGGACACCATCAACATAAAAATATGCATCAGAATTGATGTGGAGGATTTTTTATTATTTTTTAATGTTATTCTTGAATAATGTTGATTCATATTAATCGTTTTGTATCTTAACTCTAAATTAAACAATTGAAAAAAATATTTTTCTGTTGAAATTAACTTTTATTTTTCTTAATTATTCTTTGATTACAACATATTAATTATTGCCTAATGACGCCATCTGTCAACCTTTTGTGTCTATAGGCAGACTATTGAGTTCAATCAATAGTGATGAAGAAGAAAGTAGTTAGTACACTGAGACAAGTTACATACAAATTCACTTTATTCACTGTCAATAGTGCCAATATGAATGAGAACATGTCAAACGGACATTGTCGATAATGAGTAATGTGAATTTGTGTATATTTTATCACAATCAAATAGGTGACAGATAGTTATTATTAAATAGATATTGTTTTTCGTTTTCTCACTCTTACCTCTAACTTAAATCCGTCTTTTATTGTACTCTTTTTTAATCTGATTGAATTGACATATAGATTGATTTCGCATTAAACACTCTTCCGATACAAATCTGTATTTATTAAGCTTTTTTTCGGAATAAAAACAATATTTTGCAATATTTTGCAAATCTGTGAATATGGTTGATATATAATTGATCTTATGTCTTTTCTTTTTAGACATTCTTATGACCGGAAATGTTAATATGAAAAATAATGAAATTATTTTATTTTAATCAAATTTTTAGGTAAGTTTTCTCATTTTAGGATTATATATTACGTATTGATTCATTAATATTATATTTGTAATGATGTCATTCTGAGTTAAATTATTTTTTTGATAAATTACTTTAATGGACAATGTCCATATTAGATCGTATCTTTGTCAAACAGACCAATATATAATATTTATATTTTCCTATTTTATATTGATACATCCTAAGTGATGATCAAATATTGAAATGAACGAGAACAAGTTCATTGCAAAAGCGATCATGTCCTTGACTTCATCCATACATAACTACATCATGTCGACATTTGTTCATTTTTACTTTTTCTCATTTATTGTATTCATCTGTAATCAACACCGGCAAGCTGTTACTCTCTTTCACTCGTTCTTTCTTTTATTTATGAAAGGCCATTGGCGTTCAATGTAATGCCTGCACGAATGCGTTTGCATTTACGTAGATTACGTGATTAGTTTACTTCTGTCTCTATCCTCTCACTCTATCCTTTGCGCATGTGTATGTGTGTGTGTGTTTGTTGAGTTGTCCTTCGCATCTGTGTGTTAACGTCGGACGAGTAGATCAGTATGCAAAGAAAAAACCGAGAAGAGAAAAAAGTTTCACTCGTCCGCTACTGCTTAGATTCATAGTGCGTTCAAGACACTGGGCGAGTAGTGTGTTATGCGTGTATGTGTGTGTTGTCGCCGTCATCGAAGACCGAAAGGCATTGGATGAAGTAAAGAAAAGAATGGAGAGAAAACCGAGACAGACGTGCGATGCAAGGCTATGGAAGGTGTCCCCCGCCGTGCACACGCGCTTAGTTGCAGTGCGCGCGCTCTTGATATTTCTCCCTCTATCTTTCTTCGCTTGTGTTGGTCGAGTCTTCCCTTTTTCTCTCTCTCTCGTTCGACTCATGTTGATTTAATCTATGTGGATTACTTCACCATTACCATCGACCATCAGCGTAGTTAAAAAAAAGGAAAGCGAGAAAGAGAGTAAGAAGAAAAAGAGCACGAGTTGCACACATAAAAGGCCAACAAGATCGGGCAACAAGGACAATCAAAGTATAAGTCGAAGGAGAATGCAATTTCTCTTTCATCATCATTATTATGTCCGTTGAAGCGTTTTCTTCTTTCTCTTTTTTTTCTTCTTCACGGCAATTAGAAGGTGTTGTTTTTTCAACGAGAAATGTAAAGATAATTCGTTTTCTTATTTTTTATCGGTCATTCCAACCTTGATATCATACTCTTTTAAAGTTCTTTCTAAAAATAATATGAAAAAAACAAATATATAAATGCGCATGGCGTATAACGCACATCTACACATGCACACTCGACATGTTTTAGATGGACGTGCCGTATGCTCGCTGAATTCTGATGATGATGATGATGATGAGGATGAAGGAAAATAGGTTGTTGTTACCATGTTTGTCGCCATCGTTGGTCTTTTTAGAGAGAAAAAGAAGAACAGCGAAAAAAAATCGGGTAGTAATAGTAGTAAGAAGAATAGGCAACGTTATGTGGCTGGACAAACCAGATGTTGCATGCAACGCAAAAGAGTGCGAGAAAGAAATGTAATGGAAGAAAGGAAGAAGAGAAGAGAAGAGAACGTCGTCACCATCACCAACCAACACCCGAACGACGACCAACGGTAAAGCGTCAAATAATCGTCCGTTTGATTGTAATGCATTTTTTTTCTCGTTCTTTCTATCCTTGTGGTGTCCTGTCCCTTTTTACTCTCTTTCTCGCGCGCGCGCTTGCTTGCCCCTCACTTCGTCTTCGCCCGTTCGCCGCTCTGTCTCTCTCTCTCTCTCTCTCTTTCCGCACACATGCATACGCACGCACACGATCAGTGTGCAAGGACATAGCAAAATAAGAGAGTAGAGGACAAGAGAGGGGAGCAGAAAGAACGTTGTCATTAACGGTCACTTCACCCACCAACATACGTATACATTTTGCATTGACGACGACTGCAATTACATTATTCGAATACATGTGCTCGAAGTACGTAACACATATCGATGTCTCAATAAGTCACATCAACATCTAACTAAATAACACATATATTATGTCTCATCTACAATTCAACAAGCCATCTGTTCGATCTTCCTTCAATTGGTAAAACATATTTGATCTAATTGAGTTGACATTTGATAGGTTACCATATTGCTAATTTTCTAAGTGAGATATTGCCTGACCCGTCCAAAACCATCATTAATATAGTTTTCAGCAACATAAAAAATAAGTAGGAGAGAAAAAAAGAATGCATGAAAGATGATTTAGGCCGGATGGGGAGCTCGCCTGCGGACTACTATTTCATCAACAACTAGCTATTGCAGCGAGTGATGATGATGATGATGACGATGATGATGGTAGTGTCGTGATGAATACCAACGCCCGAGCGATTTTCTTTCTTTCTCACGCTTCTTTCTTTTTCTTCTACTCGTCATCCTCGTCTTGTTCCTTTTTGTCGTCCTCATTCTCCTTCTCTTTTATTTCCATATGGCGGACATACAAGTCCGAGACAAGAGACGACGACGTCGTCGACGGTCGGAGAAAGAGAATGCGAGCAAAAGATGATTGCATGTCTAATTTGCGTCATGGCGACTACGACTATGTAACGTTCGCTCGCGTCCTCCTTCTCCATTCTTTCTTCGCACAACCATCCTCTAATCCAATACGAAGGACAAGGCTATTTCTTCTCTCTCTGCGCGCATGTATGTGTGCACGCGCTTGTGCGTTTAGATATATATGTGTGAGACAGAACACTCAATCGCTTGCTATTATCCAGCGCGTTGAAACCACGTTCTCCTCATCTTTTTTTCCTTCGGTCTGCTTGTATTCATTTTATCACTTGCTATCATATAATGATATGACGTGTAACATAGGACAATTCAATAGGAAATAATCGAACTTGTTTTTGTATAAGACAAAAACACATACCTACGTGTGTCTCTCTCTCTCTCTTTCTGTTTTTGCTACTCTCGTTGCTGTTTTTTGTTGTTGTTGTCATCATCGGTTTTTTATATTTTATATTCAAGCGAGATGTGTACGCGTGTGCGTCTCTCAGTAACCATCATGTCTTCTCCATCTCTCTCTCTCTCTCTTGATTTTTCTTATCATCATACATGATGAATTTACAGAATTCAATAGATTATTATTTCTAGAGTGAATGCTCAACGGTACTGTTGAGCCACTGCTGACCTTGAACAGCAGCACTAATCGATTAATGTCAATGATGAAGACCAATGGCGATAGCAATACTAATAATAATGATACGTCATCAAAACGTTCAGCAATGAAAACACCATCATCATTAGGAATGATGTCTTCAATGAACAGTAATAATAATAATAATAATTCTTCAATGAATAATGACAATCGTATAAAATTTATCGATATGCTTGTATGTGGTTCATGTCAACAAGATTTTCAATTGTCGGATATCATTAAATTTATTGAACATAAAGCAATATGTGGTAATAAAGAAAATAAACGAAAAATTCCTTATTTTTTATCACAACGACGACAAAGAAAAGGTGACAATGATGACGATGACGATTATGATGATGATGACGATGACGATAATGATGCTGATGATGATGAAGATAAAAGTCAACAAAGTGCTAATTCAAGTGGAAATGAAAATGAACATCATATTCATCATCAACAATTATCAAAAAAACAATTAAAATTCTCCAAAGTACTTGTTAATACTGGTGCCAATACATTGAACAGTACAAGTAAAACAATTTAAAAAGAAAATTAAATTCCTCTTATAAAGCTTTTTTTTTTCTTATAGATGAACCATATAATTTTGAATGTAGTCAATGTGGTGATGTGTATAGTACAGGTAAAAATAAATAAAAAAAAGATAAAACAATTAAATTATTTTTTATTTATTTATTTCTAGCTTGGTATCTCATTCAGCATTATCAAAGAATGCATGGTGTAAAAATGTATACTACATGTTTAAATGAAAATCCTTCAGTTAATAACAATAACAATAATAATAATAATAATAATAATCATAATCATAATTCAATAGCATCAATGAATAAGAGTTCAGTATCCAATGACCCTGCAATGCTTAGTATTGATCTGAGTTTACTTGAAGCTGCACTTAAAAATGTTACGTCATCAAATCGATCGCTTACACCATCGACAACATTCGCTTCTAATCAATTGATTGCAGCGGCTAATGCTACTCGATCAGCACAAAAACAACAACAACAACAACAGTCACTTTCGTTAAGAACGACAACCGATAGTAGTTGTCTCTCGGCAGGTGCACATTCGAAGGTTAATATACCATTATCAACATTTAACTCGTCATATCCAAGTTTATTACAAGAAGTAGCTCATCGATCAAATTCAATTGTTAAATTACTTAATGAAGGAGCTAAACAACAATCATCTAAAACATCTGAAAAAAATAAAACTAATAATGATACAATATCGTTAACAGATACACAGTTTCTTACACCAAAAGCAATTGATATTACTACATCTCGAGTTAGATTCTGTTTTTCTTTTTTTTTTCAGCTAAAAAAAGCTTTTTATTATTTCTAGGTCGAAAATGATTCGAATAATAATGTACATAGTCATGAAGGTAAATTATTTTTATAAATTGAAATCTTCTATTCATTGTAATATTTTTTAAAAGGTACAAGTCATAATACACGACGTCAAAAACGACGTCGACCAACAGATTCAGGTCATAGTGATGAATACGAACAAAAGCGACCAATTCCATCAACAACTATTCCTTCACGTCGTTTATCAGCATCATCAACACTTTCAGTTTGTTTATCATCATCTGAAGATGAACCAGGAACATCGATTTATCAACAAGAAATAAATACAAATCCAACAAATATAAATGAAACATCTATACAACAAACTTCATCTAATTCACAACGAAAACGTCATCCACGTAAACCAACTCGATTATCAAATGGCACAAACCAACAACAACAACAACAACAATTAAATATTTCAGTTAAAAATGACCCATCAACAACAGATGATAATCGATCAATGATGAGAAAAAAATCTGGATTACTTGTTACAAATCGTGAAAATTCTTCCAATGAAAATTATCAATGGCTTCATCAAGCTTTTCGATCAATTGTACCACCAACTGACGTCGATTCCCCAATACAACAAAATTCTACTTCACCGCAATCAAGTAGAAAAACAGACAAACATTATCTTAATAAAAATATACATTTGTTTTCTTTTTCTTTTTTTACATTCAGATTCAATTATTGATAGTGGTACTGGTTTAATTTCCACACGTTCATCTCCATCATTATCAAGTACACCACCATGTTCTACATCTGTACTTAACTTATCAACAACAAGTAGTACTACTACTACTACTACTACTACTAATAATAATAATAATAATAATACCGGTGACCAAAATATGATTGATCATTCGCAATCATCACATCATGGAAAAAATTCTCATCAGTCAAGAGCAATAAATCAAACAAATATAAATGGTGGTCATGTATCTAGTCCTAGTTCTCAACGACTTATAAAACGTGATCGACGAAATGATACATGTGAATTTTGTGGAAAAGTATTTAAAAATTGTTCAAACTTAACTGTTCATCGACGAAGTCATACAGGTGACAAAATCAAAGTTTTTTCTCTTTTGATTGTTTAAAATTATTATCATTAATTTCTTTATTAGGTGAAAAACCATATAAATGCGAATTATGTGCATATGCATGCGCCCAATCATCAAAATTAACACGTCATATGAAAACTCATGGTCGCGATGGTAATGAAGCGTTTCATTGTCGTTATTGTTCAATGCCGTTTTCTGTTGCAAGTACATTAGAAAAGCATATGCGTCGTTGTGAACGTAATCCACAAATTCTTGCTGTATTTAAACAACAACAACAACAAATAAATTCAACAGGTTCAAATAGAAGATCAACAAATGATATTAAAAATGAATATTCAATTGATGATAATGATGAAATGATTGCTAATGATTATTCATCATTTGCTGAAATAATTGACGAACAAAATGATCTAGGTTTAGAAGAAGATGATGATGAAATAGATCTTAATGAAGAAAGTGAACATGCATCAAACGAGCAAACTTGAGTTTCTTTTTTTTTTCTTTTGTTTATTCAGATACCGTTGCCTCTCTCTCTCTCTCTTTCTATTTGTTGTGTGTATCTCTTTAAATTATTTTCATCATTGATTATCCATCATCCTTTACTTTTTGTTCTGTTCCTATATTCGGGTTATTTCTATATTTTTTTGCTGTCTCTTGTGTGTCCCCGGTTGGTTGATCTTTTTTTTTTTTTGTTTTTTATTCAACCGAACAAACACGGAACAGTTTTTTTTTGGCTTTTCGCTTATGATAGAGTACATGTGTTGATGAATCTGATGAACAGTCTCTTCTATCTATGATCTCTTTTTTTTGTCTTTACATATATATATATATATAAGCTTTTGTGTTGATTACTTATTTTCGGAAAGAAAAAATTTCTTTGTTCCTATAACCCGTGCATGTGTATGTATTTAGGAAGAGAAAGAACAGTTTATATATGTTTTGTTCCTTTTCTTTTTTGTTTCTGCTTTCTATTTGTATCTGTTTTTTCGTGTAACCGACGAAATGACTGAATGACTCTTTGTTTTGTTCTTATATTTTATTCTTAAATCGGGTTGCTCTTTATTATTTTGTTGTTCCGTATGTGTGTGTGTGTATTTGTATCTAAAGCGAGGTAAATGGACAGTAGTCGAAAAAACGACGACATAGAAGTGTCATTTCATATATATATGTGTCTCTCATTTTATGTTAACTGTATCTGTGTTATCTGTTGTAACGTTCATTAACATTACACGCCTCTTTTTTTTCTTTCTTTTTTTCCTGCTTGTTCTTCTCTCATTTTTTTTTCTATAATTGATAATTAAGAATTAAAAAAAAGACAAAAGCACATGTATTGAAAAATGATCTATTTTGATTGATATTGCATTATAATAATTAAGAGAAATGAAATAACTATGTTTTTTTTATTCCTTTACAGATAGGATCAGCGATCTAGTATTATCACTAATAACAAACATCTTTACAAAACAGAATTGCTTCGGGTTCTGCTGTCTTTATGACATTATATGTACGTGTAATAGTAACTAGGAGAATTATTAACAATTTGCCTATTCTTAATCTACCCTTTTGCCACAACAAACCCAAAAATAAATATGATTCAGTACAAACTTCGTCATAGACTATGTATAAAAACATTTGTCTTATTCATTAATAACATAAAAGAGTAATATAGTAAAATCAGTTTTTTGCAATTACTATATATATTTTTAACTCATGTTATTCATTCTGTTTTCTTTTTCAAGGTATTAGATGTTATCAATCAGTACAAGTAAAATAATATTTATATCTTTTATTATATATATATTTGTTTTTACTTGAACAAATGTGGGATTATAATCATAAGCATCAAATGTTACTTGACTGATGTTTAGAGACTCGTTATCTCTATCATCGAAATAAATTTCATTAAAATTTTTCTCTTCTATTACATTATATTGAGGTTATATGATGTATCAACAAGTGTATTTGAGTTTATGGATTTTATATTCTACGGTCTGGTTTAGTAGCGGCTTTATGTCTATATTTATATCATACAATTCTTGTTTACTTTACAAGATGTATAAATGTCAAAGAATTATTTTGCTATGAGGAAATGTTATATAGTTTTATTCTGCTCGATGTATGTTTATGTATTATTTATATAACAACAAATTTCACTATTTGAATTGGATCCAACAAAAAGATTTAATTAGAAAAATTATTCTATTGATAATTACTTTATATTATTAATAAAATCTTTAATTGAAGAAAGTTTATATATTTTTTTGAAAACGCACAGTACATACTCAATGTCATGATGTTCCATTTTGAATTATTTATTGATTGATTTATGAAAGTTTTCCTAGTAAAGAATTTTATAGTTTCTATTTTTATCATAGTTTATTCTATTCAATCTAATATAAATTTTGATATTTATAGAATATTGACATGTAATGCATTAGCTGGTAATATTGTAGCAACATTAACAACGTGCATTCGTATTGCCAAAACAGTCCGATAAATTGAATTTAGATGAAATCAATTTTTTTGGGGAACAATGAATGCAATCAATCAGTTAAAATGTTCTCGATTTTATTACATATAATTTGAGTAGAAGGTCACAAAGTTCTGCTTATGGGTATGTCATGAATACTTTTATTTCCATGGTAATTTATTAAATAATATTTAAGACTGAAATTTGGATTACTGAAAATTACTTTAGGTAAAAATTCTTTATAAATTTATATTTTCCTTATTAAGATTGAAATCTTTTTTTTCGCAATCTATGAATTCTTTTGATTATTTCTCATATAGACTTTTCTTTGTATAAACAAATTAAAACAAGGTTATGCTTTCTTTTTTGAAAAAAGAATTCTAACTGTGGCTGACAGATATTTTTTTATAATTAGAATTGAGAGAAATACTAATCATTCTTATTATCCTTCTTTCATTGAATAATCTTCACGGAGGAGAAAAAAGGTATACAAACTTGTAGAATATGTGATATTTAAAGTACATCAAATAAATCCCGTATACGGAAATTAGTTACTTTGATTGGAGAATTATTTGATCTATTTGTCAGAATATTGACAGTCATATTTATATCAAGTTCAAAGGCATACAAATCTTGGTATCATATGATAGACAATACTGAAGACGAGTGACCGCAACAGATTGAAAGTCACTTTAATTTAATCGATAGATATATGATGGCACTCTAGACAGTTTTTTCATATGTGACATGATTGATTAGAATTTGAAGTCAATTATATAAGAAATGTGGGTTTCATGACCTACGACTTTTTGTTTGTTCTCTTATCTAACTGAAGAAAAATCGATGTGCAAATTTTGTCTCACATGATAAAAGTACATAAAACAATACAACGATAAAATAGTGATTCGAAATGAGTAAATGAAGTTATTTTATGTGAGCCGAAATAAAATGCAAAACGATTATATATCTGTTAACCGTGATTTGTGAAATACAAAAACAAAATATCATTTTGATTCATCACATTATAATGTTGAAGAATTTATTTTAAATAAAAACTATCTTACGTTAAAAGAAACTGAATAATAATTACTTGATAATAAAAAAAATAAACGTATTCTTGATTGACAATATCATTTGGGTTTGATACATTATTATTAGCACGTCCGGGAGTAAAGAGAAGTTATCGGTCTTGATTTATCAAATGTTGCAATTGATAAAGCTTCTTAATCAGCTGAAGAGATTTATTTAAATGTTATTATTGAGTTCATTTGTTGAGCTATTTATGAAATAGAAAATTCTTTAAAAATTCATAATGAAAATGATTTATTTGACATTGCATTTACATCATATGATACAACAATATGGTTTCCAGATTTAAATAAATGAACACATATTATTGAAACTTATCGAAAAACCTAACGGTTCATTTATTATTGTAGATTTTCATTCAATCATTCGAATATTTGATGATAAATATGAACATTTAGCAAATTGTTCATATTTTAATAATGGAACAAGCATGAAGACAATGTTTTGTTTTTTTTATAGAAATTTTATATTATTTTTATTTTCTTTTTCAGCTGCTGAATATCCAAAAAGTACTTATACTGATCGAAGTGCTTCAATATAACAAAACTCAATATGTTGGCATCATAGTTTAGCCGATATTATGATGGCTTTAAGTGAACATCATATAAAAATTGATATTTTCAAAGAATTTCATAGTTTATCATTTAATTATTTTCATAACTTATGTTGAATATCGGATGATGAACAATATCAATTTAAAGAATTCAAAGGAAAACTACCATTGGCTTATGCTATAATGACAACAAAAAATAAATAATAAAGCTAACAATTAATATTTGACTAAGAATTAATATTTGTTAAAGGAAAAACAAAACAAAATAAAATATCAATATCATAATCAACAGAAAAAAAAATTATAGAAAAACATAAATTTTTGTATATACAATTATTGATAGAAGATAAATGTTAAAGTACCCGATTTGAGTTCGAAGGAAAAGAATATTCTTGGTGAATGAAACAATGATAACTAATGAGCAAACATCGTCAATTGATCAATCGCTTTCACAATAAAAGCTACTAGATTATAGTGCTATCGGTCATGCTGATTACGAGTGTAATAATAGAAAATTCCCTTAAATCTTCATATGTTGGTTTTCCAGACTAATAAACATTTTGTCAAAATCGCTTTGGATCTATTCAGACTACAGAGCATATCAATTTGTGTATAAGACAATAATTTTTCCTGTTTTTTCAAAAATAAGTTTTAATTAAAACAATATCCTTTTGAATGTTTTTGGACTGAAATGCATCTGGTGTATGCATTAAAATGACTGTAGTTTTTGCAAAAAAAAACATTCGAAACAGAAAATTTCCTGTTTTCTATGTAATTCGATATACTCTATAGTTTACATTAGAAATGGAATCGGTGTCGATAGATCGGTTATTACCGATGTGTCTTATTAATTGCTTTTGTTTTTAGTAAGTCATAGAGGATGTGTAATAAAACTTCAAAGTTGACTATGCCAATTATCACTATCCACAGATGGAATAGATGACAACTAGTCAATCCAGTGCTGGTATGAATCTTAGATCGATTAATCTGTTAGCGGCCAGTCGGTCAGACCTACTTAGATTCTGTTCTGGTACCTATCGTGAAAGGTCCAAACCTGTTTCATCTTTGATCTGCAGAAATCAAAAGAGATTTTTGGCAAAAAGGTTGTTCTTCTGGAAAACCAGTCTTTAAGAAAACCAGCATATGAAGATCTAACAGTATTTCTTACGGTCATATTCGAAATCAGTATGGCTAATAACCTTGGATTCACTGGCTTTATGTGAGAAAATGATTCATCAGTAGAAAACGTTTTCTCGTAAGTGTGACAGCTTTCATTTAATAGTTCATTAAAACTGAAGCGAAGAATTAGTGTTACTGAACATTTTATTGCAGATGATATGGATGTTTTAATAATCGTAAGTTAAACTAGAGAGAGATCGATAGTCGATATTGATTTAGTTATCATTGTCAAATGTCTTGTACTAACCTGAAATGATTATATCATTTCAATAATAATAGTGTATCCGTGAATAGTAAACGAAATACATCAAAGAACAATGGCATTCAAGTGAAAACATTTTTTTCGTATTTATTGTCTCAAGCAAAGACTTAGATTAGGATTCATAATTGTAAACCATTAAGAAAACATTTTTATTTTGATAACATTGAACAGTTCATGAATTGAATTTGAACAAAATTGTCATTTTCATTTTAAATAAATTCTATTTGAAGTAATTTGAAATTCATTTTTGCTAGTATTAAATGCGATATTCTGAAAAGATTATTGATATCCGTTTACTTACGACATCTACCGACTATTTAAGAAAAAGAACACTGGGATGGCATGATTTGGCTGGATATTTTTACATGCTAATCAACCTTATTCACCCATAGAGTAAAAAATGAGTGCTTCCTCTTCTTTTTATTCGTCTAAAATGAGAAAATATTAACAAATAATGATAACGTTGATTTTTTGCGTCGTAAGAAAAAGTTCAGACCACGTGCTTTACTTCTCCCTTTGTCAACAATGATTTGTGCCATTGTATTATTTCTAGGGTTCTATTTCTCTTCATCAAAAGAATTTAATACTTTGTCTATGAATTCATATAACACGTAAGTCTATGAAAGAGCAATACCACCAATACTAATATCATGAATTTTACCCATGATTTTGACTAGGAATTCGACGTTGAAATTTTTTATTTTACTTTTAATGCCTTTGTTTTCATGTTAGTTTTTGCTTTCAATATTAATTTATGAAATAACGAATAGTTCTTTAATTTAATTTTTTGCTGCATGTAATAAAAACTTAATAAACATTGTTAATGATAAACATTTACAGCTTTCTAGAAAATTAAAAATTATGTTACGTTCTCGTATATTATCTACCAGGAAAACATTATTTCAACGAACTACTGTAACTCAAACAAAAGCAGCTGTTACCAATGAAAATAATATTGAACAAAATGATAGAATAAGTGAAGATCAATCATCAAGTGATTCATTTAATCCACCACGAAGACCATTAACTCAACAATTTACTCATCAAGTTACAAATCAAGTTCCACCACTTGAATATATTGATTTATATAAAAGTGATTTAGCATTACGTGAATTTCTAACTAAAGAAAATAAAGGACAGATTAAAGATATGGGTGTTGAATTAGGCACTTTTCATTGGTTTGAACAAGGTCAACTAGCGAATCGATATCCACCAGTATTACATCAATTCGATCGTTATGGACAACGCATTGATGAAGTTCGTTTTCATCCGGCTTATCATGATCTTATGAAAATTGGAATGAGATATGGAGTAAGTTATCGAGAAAAGCAAGATAAATAAATCTGAAAAAAAAAATTAATTGATTTCTTCGAAAGATTATTTGATCCAGTGTAAATCCAGCGATATAGATCTGTCTCATGAGGACACCACTAGAATTGATACTCGTCGTTGGAGTTTATATTGAGCTTATAAGAACTCCTTGGTGAGACTAGCCAAAAATCTAAAACGGTTCATCCCTATTGATCTTTGCAGCTGAGTTACGACCGTTTTACTGAATTTGCGACCTAGCTTTAGTCATTCACTGAAAAATAATTTCAATGTGACATTTTGTTCATAACAGTATTTCTAATAGCAGGTGTACACAGTGGCAGCAAACTATACAAAACATCTTTTGTTTTCGACATACACGTTCCCATGCAGACACGAAAACGCTAAAACAGTGTTTTGACCCGTTTAAATAGAAAAACTCGAGAAAAATGCATTATAACTCATTCGCACCATGATTCCAAACATTTCACTCATTAAAACTGGTTACTTCGTATGTAAACAGGTTTTAATGGATTTGTTATGAAAAAGGTGATGATTTGATGCGTTTTAATGCGTTTGTGTATAGGAATCAGAATCAATGGACAGAAACTCGTTAAAACCTAGTTTATTATTATTTTTTTCGTTAACAGCACGTTTTAATGGTTGAATGTGGTCCCCCATCACCTACTAATGTAATTGTTACAAATCATTTAAAAAAAAAGGACCCAATATTTTTATGTACTAGAACGTAGATTAGGGAGCTGAAAGAAAAACATTGATCTAACAAGAGGAGAAAAAATCTAAATTCGTTCGGTAGCTAAATACACGTTTTGGGAAAAAAGATTTTTAATGAGAAACCTTAATTAATGAGCAATGTGATACCACAGAATGCGTCGATAAACATGATCACGTATCAAGAAAGTATCTGTTGTGGGTGTAGGTCTAGTTGTGGGACTTGTACTATGTGATATCCACCTATACACCTGTTTGAAGTGGATTTTGAATTATTGTAAATAATAGAAATTTTATAAAAGGACGGGGGTGGATATGCTAGCAAAATCAGCCTTATTTGAAAATTATAGGAAAACCCCGCTAATTTGTACCCCTTTTCTCTATTATTCGAATAGATACCGACGCCATTTTTTATGCATAGATAGTTCTTAGCATGCCCTAAAAAATTGTAAAGAGACGAGGGTTCGAAATGCTTGGGCAATACCTTTTCATAAAATTACAATGGCATTTCTATACCCAATACATTGTGGCTTTATGAAAAGGTATTGCCCAAGCATTTCAAACCTTTGTGTCTTTGCAACTTTTTAGGACATACCCAGAGCTATGTTTACACAAAAAATGGCACCGGTGTCTAGTCGAATGATAGAGAAAAGGGGTACACATTTCAAACAGGGCCGATTTTGCTAGCATATCCACCGCCATCCTTTCTATAATAAAATAATTCGTACTGTTTTAATATAAATATTTTATATTCCATTGAAAGAACATTACAATAATTATTTCAATTTGAATTACTCTTGCACAATAATTTATGTATATTTTTTTAAATCATTATTTAAAAACAATTAGTTTAGAAATGTGTTGGAAGCATCTGCTATCTTTTTCAGTGCATTTTAGCAAAAAATTATATAAGAGAACAAAAGGACAATTATATTTTTCTTTTTCTTCTTTTATCATTCTTTATTACTAATACAGAAGATAGACTTTAAATCATCTCGTCCAGTATTATTATCTTGTTTCTTCTTTCGTATCAATAATAAAGAGTGATAAAGAAAGAAAAAGAAAAATACAATTGTCGTGATGTTCTCTTATATAACTTATTGTTAAAATACACTGAAGAAGAAAGCTGATGCTTTTTAAACGTTAGTAAATAAGTTCACTTTTTTTAAATAATAATAAAAAAATATACAAATTATTGTGGAAGAGTAATTCAAGCTGAAATAAATATATTATATAAAAAATTACTAATAATAAATAATATGTTTGTAATAAAAAAACAGTATATATTTATATTAAAAAAAATAATATAATTATATTTATATACAAAAAAGGTATATATATATAAATATTTAAATAGTTTATTTTTTTTTAATATTTTTGTTTTTGTAAAATTTTTAAAGTGCCCGTTTCGAATTTACAAATCGCTTTTTTATTGGAACTTGAGTTCAGTATCGACTTCTATCAGAATAAGGAGCGGTAAAGTCTATATACACATACACATGAGTTTCGTTCAATATAAGTAGAAAATTTAGTATTTAAGAAGTAAGTTTAGTCTAGAGTTAAGTTGACTGTCTCATAATAAGTTCCTTCGATCAAATCTACACTAAGCCAAAACAAAACAAGCCAAAACATGTTTCTCGACCTAATACGTATCATTGGCATAAAAACGAGTTAAACTGAGTCAAAACAGAACAAGTAAAAATGTGGTTCGGTACCTAATTCTACGTATCACTGGCATGAAACTGTGTTATAATCCATTTATAAAAATTTTTTTTCTTCCATGGAAATGCATTAAAACGCTCTTCATCTAAACGCATTTCATATAGTCAAAAATGTCCGAATTTTTGCGTTTTTATGTGTTTATTTGAGTAATGTGTTTAAATGTTTGTCCCTTTTTCGTTCTAACCATCTAAAAGTTTAAAATATTGCGAATGTTAAAACGCCAAAATTCGAACATTTTTGACTGTGTAAAATGCGTTCAAAGAAAGAACGCAAGACGTTTGTTATAACGCGCCAATTTCACTTTTCTGACTGCTTTGGTATCTATGGGTAAAATTTTGCAACGGGATCCTGTGTTTTTTTTGATTTTTCGGTATATACCTGTGTTTGAATCAAAAATTCAGTGAAACGACTCTAACTCAGTTCCAAAACTGTATGTACACAAATCTTTTTAGAATTTTCCTAATCTGATCAATGTGTCCTAATAAGTCCAATATAAGCTCAAACGAATCATATTCCCTTGGATAGTTCCCTCGTAAAAGTATGGTTTAACACTTAGTAATAGGAGATGATGCATAGCAATAGAATGATGTTTTCAGGAATATGAAAATGTATTGCCATTATAAAAAAATAATTCATATAATCTTGAAGCATTTACTTACATTGAATATCATACTAGGTCAAAACTCTACTATCCTAAAAAGACAAATATACAGAAATTAGATTTGTTTACTATAGCATAGCAAAACGAAATGCATTTTCTTGTTAATTCTTAAATTTTTGTAAAGAAATGTTTACTAAAATCTCCAAAACACAAATTCATTTATATTAATTATCGAGCATAAGCAATTTCGTTTTTCTCTGTTTTAATAAAAACTAGATAAATACGAAATTAGATTTTCTATTTCAATAGGTTCATTCCGTTGCTTGGGAACCATTACCTGGTTCTACAACAAACTTTAATTCATATGGACATTTGCAACATGCTGTGAGCTATTTAAATGACATAACTATGATATATATAACCCTATAAATATTTGTTTTTCAAGGCAGGATTATATATTCTAACACAAGTAGAAGCAGGTGTTTGTTGTCCATTATCCATGACTTATTCCGGTTATCCAATTCTTCATCGTTATCTTCTTTGTACAAGCCAAAAATTAACAGATAGTTTTCCACTGGAACGAATCTTATCTCGTAAATATGATCAACGATGTTTACCAGCTAATATGAAAACAGGATTAACAATTGGTTAGGAAAAAGGTTTTTTTTTTTTTCAAGAAATATTTTTGAATTTATTTATTAGGAATGGCACTAACGGAAAAACAGGGCGGTAGTGATGTTCGAACGAATACAACAAGAGCTTTTTGTGATAATGCACAAGAAAAACGTTATATTCTACTTGGTCATAAGTAAAAAAAAACTATAAATAAAAAATTTAATTTAATTTCTTATGATCTATTAGATGGTTTTGTTCAGCACCAATGAGTGATGGTTTTCTTGTTCTTGCACAAATGTATAATGATGATAATATTAATCAATCATCATCTTATAGTAAACCATCATGTTTTTTTGTTCCACGTTGGTTACCAAATGGTCAACGCAATCCATTTTATATTCAACGTTTAAAAGATAAAGTTGGTAATCGTTCAAATGCTTCATGTGAACTTGAATTTAATAATACTCAAGGTGTAAGTGAATGAAAACAAAAAAATATTTGATTAAATAAATGAGAATTTTTTTTTGAAGTGGTTGTTAGGAAAAGAGCATGATGGTGTTAAAGTTATTATTGATATGATTAATGGTACACGTTTAGATAGCGCAATTTCAAGTGCTGCATTAATACGACAAGCTTTAGTGCAAGTGAATATTATTCACTATAAAAATAATAATAAAGAATGATTAAATAACAATGTTTGTTTCTTATATTAGGCTACATGGCATACTCGTCATCGTAAAGCTTTTGGTCGATTATTAATTAATCAACCATTAATGAAACAAGTCTTAATTGATTTATTACTTGAATCTGAAGCAGCTACAACTCTTGTTATGTATCTTGCAACACTTTATGATTTGACATATAATAATATGTATTCGAATAATACTGGTGAAACTAAAGCATTAGCTCGTATAGCTTCAGCTCTAGCTAAATTTTGGATATGTAAACGAGCACCTGAGACAACATATGAAGCATTAGAATGTCTTGGTTCTGCTGGAATTGTTGAAGAATCAATGATGCCACGTCTTTATCGTGAAGCTCCTGTCAATAGTATTTGGTAAATATTGAAGAGAGCACTCATGAGAATAGCAAGCATCATCTCAACATACGAAGTATTGGTCAGAATCTTTATTTTTGACTTCTTTTGTCCGTTCAAAAAGTCATCATCTAAAACTACAAAATCTAGTTTTAATTCATTTGAATATACCCTGGTAAAGCTAGCTAGTGTACTTACTTTTGAGCACTATCAAGAAAGTAGTCAAAAATCGTGCTATAAACTAAAAGATAGAGCATCAAGAGTAGGTGTGGATGTGAGTGTAGTGTAAGTGAAGACACACACATATAACTGTGGAGATAATTCATCTCTCTCTGTGACACAAACGATAATTTGTTTTCCATATTGTCTCTTCTATTCAAGAGAGAACAGTCCATAAATCGTTATAAGAGAACTTCATATGGAAATACCATATTTGATTTACGTTTGGGCATGATAAAAAAATATGTTTTTGTAGAAAGAGAATAGATATTACGATGATTTTCAGCGTACTCGATAGCCTATGTTTTTATGNTCAATGCAAAAAGACAATTCTATAACGTTGACTTTTTCGTTGCGAGAATGGCAATGAAAAATTCTATTGAATTGTTTTAATGATCTTCTTCTAAGGCTAAAACTGAAGCACTGTCAGATGATCAAATTTTCCATTATTTTGAAAGAAACAAAAATGAAATAATAATGATTCTTTTGGATATATATGTTATCACAAACAAATCATGAAACTGTAAATTATTTTTTTAAACATGCGTTGTAGAAGTTTCTAATATTTTTGCATGAAAAAAATCCTTTCTATTATGCAGATGGATTTTTTAAACGATAAAAGACAAAGACGTTCGTGATGTCATTATTGTCCATCATAACAATGAAGAAAAAAAGCTTCAGAAACCTCAAGTATCATAGCTGAAGATTAGTGGCCTCATAATGCACTAGACTTGAGCCTACTATATTACTGTATATGGCATCATATCAAAAAGAACATTGATTATCAAAAGATCGCAACACGAAAAGATTTGAAAAAACAAATACATGAAACACGCCAAAAAATTCACTTGAGTTATGTTTGTTAAGTGCTTGGCTCTATCCTTCTACGGGTTCGTGCGCAGTTAAACAATATAATCGTGATCATATTTTCCGTGAACATTCATGATTTTTTGTTTTATTCTACTTAAGCTTTTATAATAATATACAAAAATTTTTTGAAATAAAAAGAAATTTTTTTAATGTTTTTTTGACTTTTGTTTCTCTCGAAATAATGAAACATTTGTCCATCACACGGGGCTTCAGTTTTAGCTTTATAAGAAAATCATTAAAATAATTCAACGGAATTTTTTATTGTCATTCTACTAGAGAATTTGACGGTGCATCTTTCACAAAATAAAATTTAACCTTCTAGGATTTGCCTGTGTTGAGATAGTTGCAAAATACCCGATGTTACAATCATTTTGACTGACCTGATATATGATGCGCATAGTCTCGACTGGTAATCAAGGAACTTTTCTCATTAACACTACAAGTGCAGTGCAGTTAGAGATTTATTAAATCAATATAAATTGAGAGTTAGTAATTAATTGATAAAAAAAAACAAGATATATAAAAAGCTGATATCACCGAGTAAGATCATCATTTATTTCTCTGGGATAGTAAGTTGTTTTTTTCATTTTTTCAACTATAGTTTCAATCGCTTGTTGTCGAGCTTCAGAATATCGTTGTCGTCGAAGTTCTTTATATTGTTCAATACGATCATTTTCAAGTGTTGCATCACTTAATACATTCTCCCAACGGAGAGAAGATAAATCAGCTGGTGTTAGTGTATTAAAATCAGATTAATTTGCTAAATATAGATGATTAATTCAATTTTTATAGAAGAAAAACGACAATAACAAATACAAACCATTACAAGCATTTTTTTAGAATTTTTTGCTTCATTTTTTTCTGTTATTCGTCGTTTTGATTTTGACGTTTGTTTAAGAGTTCGTTTTTTATTTGAACGTTTCTTATGTGGTTCAGTATTATTTCCACCGATCGGCATGACACTTTTTTTGTTCTCGTTGGTATTCTATGACAGAGAAAAATCATCTATCTTGAAGAAATAAAAATATTTTTTATACTTTTTTTTCTTGTTTTAATTTCATTTTACATAACGAAAACAAAACAAAGAAAATTGTTTTTCTTTATTCAACTTTTTTTCGACCATATAACTGTTTCACAGTATTTCGTCCACGTCTTTTCTCCAAAAATTAAGTTGTTAATTCAAGACCATTGCCAAATTCAAATATATGACTAAAATTATGAAAACATTGTCGTGGTTTAATATTATTTGATAATGATAAACTATCAAAATGATTCTTTTTTTTCAATCTTTAATGATGATATTGATTCTTCATTTATTTTTTATCATTGATGTCAATTGTTTCATTTCTAAAAATAGAGGAAGGAAATAGTTAATAAAATAAGAAAAATATTTTAATTTACTCATTCAATTTTGTTGATTTATTTGTTTTTGATAATGAAGCAAGTGTTTCTTTTTGTTCAGTAATTGAATAATTATTTGATTCATCCGGTAATTGTTTTAAACCAAAACTTTAAACAACATGACCACGTAGGTGAAGTTAGCAACCGTTTTGAGTAATTTCAGCAGCGTCTCGCTCAGGATCCATTCCAGGTGTTCTCATTCGTGTTCAAAGGAGATTTCGACTTCTTCAATCAACAGGTGAAATCAAATTTATCATAGCTGGAGTCACAGTTTCACAAACTGAAAAATAATGTTTTTTTTTCTATCATACGTTGTAGGGTATGTGACAGAAATTTTCGCAGCGATTCGTTTGGGTAAAAATTTGGGGAGTGTTCAAGATATGTTACGAGCTTCTATCCTAAATGAATCAGAAAAGAACTAAAACACTCCTTCTCGTTCTTCACTTACTGGTCTTCAGAACTTACACCAAGAATTTACGTAATTTTTAGTTCATTAGTCATTGAAAATATTGTAGACTAGTATGTTTTGGATAAATTTACTTACTTGACATTATGTGAAACGACTATGACATATCCTATTAGCAACATGTTTTCATCGATATCACAAAAGCGCTCTTACATACATACAAGTCNAGTGAAAATGATGCAAAAGTAACGAAACTAATGCCGTAATTTTAATATTTCAAGAATAGAGAATTTAATGGAATAAAAATGATGCAAAAATAATGAAAGTACTGTAATGATTATGGTTTTGTAAAAAAATCAAGATCATCTAATGAAAATAATGCGAAAAAACTAAAACTCGTGCAATGATTTTAATTTTTCTGAAATAGACAATTTAATGGAATGAAAACGATGCAAAAATAAAGAAAGTACTGTTATTATTATAGTTTTTCAGAAAAATTAAGATTATCTGATGAAAATCATGCAAAAAAAATGAAATCAATGCAGTAATTTCAGTTTTTCTAGAATAAACAATTTAAAGCAATGAAAATGATACAAAGATAATGAAACTATCTGGATGAGTTTGATTTTTGCAAAATAATTAAAGTAACGAAATTTTTTTGATGAAAAGTTTGAAAATAATCATTTAAATGAAATTTTTTTCATTTTTTTACTCCCTGGGCAACGAAGTGTGTGAGAATCAGCAAAAAATTAAGAGAACTGATTAATGTGCCACGTCAGACGCAGAAATCTTCCGTATACCTAACAAATAGCTTATGGTGACAGAGAAAACATTGGGATTACAGGGAAATTGGTAAGAACCAGAGCAAAAATTCGTGAACTTTCTGTCATACGTCTAAGTGCCAATAAAACGCTTCAAGCATCAAAAAATGTCTGTGATTGAGGGCAAAAGTTTTATTATCACAAAAGAAGCCCTGAAAAGTGGAGCAGAAAGCTTCAGAAACAAACTATGCATCAAAGTACCCGCAAAAACTTTCGCGATATTGACCAGTCTCTTGGGATGACAATGTGAACTATTGGGATACAGAGAACTTCGCCTGAGGGAGAGGAACAAGTTACAGAGAACTGATTAATCTAATTGCGTGGTAGCGAGAACCAGAGTACAACAGACAAACCCGTTAGGGCAAGAGAAAAACAATTTAATGTACTGATGAAAGTGCTAAGTTGGCCATGAAAATCTCAAGACTGTCAAGCAATGTTTTTGAGTGATGGCGAAAGCGTACGGATAACAGAGAATTTCCTAAGAGCAACAGCATAATGCTTTAAAAGTCTACTCTCGGTGTACGTCACGGCAAAAACCCTCATCATTTGAGCAATTTCTGTAAGTGACTGCGACAGCTGTCTGATCATACAGGAATGCTTCAGATGGAGTGCAAAAATTTGAGAGAATCGGTCAATGTGTTAGGTACCTGAGAAAACCTTCACGATAACGGGTTACATCTCTAGGTGATCGAGAACAGTTATTGACCTCACTGAAATTGATGATAGGAAAATGAAAGAGAAAACTGTAAAGAATGATGACTCTGGTTGTTAAAGGGACATGAATGCGCTGAGAAGCCCACACTCAGATCCAAGTGAGAAACGACGGACTTCAAGTACAGTAAAGTAGAGTAAAGTAGCATCTAAAGTAGGATAAAGTACTTTAAAATTAGAGCAAAGTACTTTATAGTAGCTTGAAATGTTGTGAAGTAGCGCAAATTAACTTCAAATACAAAGTACGCTGTTTCCCCCTTGACCAGATCTCAGACTCACACTCATCTACAAATGCATTGCATGGGTTCACTTACGTCCAACCTTACAGAGAAAGGCTTTTAAGGGACACAAGTCATCATGGCACCTATTAATGTATAACACCTCCGCGAGGATCTTCAGCATACTGACCAATGTCCTCGATTGTTGGCGATAGCTTTCTCACAATGGAGGAATATTTCAGAGAAACCACGAGAATTTTCGAGAATCGATCAAGGTGTCAGGCGCTCAAGCAATTCTTCAAAGTATTACTGCATTTCTATGGATGCTAGGGAAACATTTGGGATGTCAAAGGAATTGCTGCGTGGAAAACTAAACAACTGCATCAGTCTATCATCCGTTAACACCCAGCCAAAGAACTTCGCTCTTCAATGAAGATAGGTGAGTGATGGCGACGCCTTCTGTTCACGGGAAAATATTTTAGAGAACTATCAAAAATACACAGGTTAGCAATCAATGCGTTCGGAACTGGAGAAGAGCTATAGTGCACTCGTCTATTTCTTTCCATGACGGCAAACACTTTCCAATCGGAAGACAGTTACTGAAATGAGAAGTGGAGAGCTTCAGAATGGTGGTTCTAGCTGTTGTGTAAGCAAAGGCGTGTGGCAAAGTCCCCATCTCTATCCATCCAAATCGCACATCCAACCGGTCGAGAATCATGCTTAACTCTAGTCTAGTATTACCAACTTGGATCCCTTTGGACCTCAGTGTAGCAAAAAGAAATTTAACGAGAATATTTTAGTATTTTTTAGTTTCGAAAAACATTTAGGATTTTTTATGATTTAAAATTTAAGGCCGACTATGAAAAAGGATGTTGATGCAAAGAGTAGACTGATAGCCACACCCATATTGGCATAATGCCTAAAATAGACTTGGTAGTGCTAGGGTTAATTTAGAAAATTTTAACATTCAAGATTTTTAAGAAAACAACATGAATACTAATTAACCTTGATGAAAGTATTTGCTAATTATTTTCCTTTTTGAATTTGAAAATTCAGTTAATAGATTAATATTTTACTACTCATCAATTGCTGATATTCGGAAAGTTCTTTTTTCCGACATATTTTGCAGTCATTATGCACGACATCTACATCTACAAAACTTCATTGAAAGAAAGTTTTTATTGAAATTAAATAAATGAATCATTTTTATACAGTATTTTTGTTTTCTTTTGTCGCCTAATACAGAACGATTAGAGTCGCATGAATGCTTTATATTTGTTCTTTTTTATTTAAATATGCACAAAAATGCAGACTGAAATAAACTCACCGGCGTTACTCGATTCACTAAAATGTCCAATTACGCATGAATTATTTCGTGATCCTGTTATTGGCGCTGATGGTCATACATATGAACGAAAGAATATCATAGCATGGATTCAAAAACATGCTACAAGTCCAATCACACGTGAATCAATGGATTTGCAGACATTAAGACCAAATTATATTGTAAAAAAGATGGTCGATGAATTTTTATCATTGTCATCACAAAAAAAATATCATTTTCGTCTTGATATTGATGTATGTAAAACTAAAGAACGGCCAATGTTTCAAAGTTCGAGTAAAACAATTTATGAAGCAAAATGGATGTTAAATCATGGGCCGCCTATTGTATTAATTAAGATTGATGGAGCTAGAGCAAAATGTGAAGCTAGCTTTTATGTACAACTTAGTTGTCATCCACATATTGTTCGAACTTATGGATTAGTTGATAGTGACTCACCGGATAGTATTATCTTGGTTCAAGAACATGCACCTGAGGGTGATCTCAGGCATCTTTTACGTAGTAATAATTTTCAACCGACTTTTGAAGTTTTACTTGAAATTTTCTGGCAAATTGTTGATGCTATGATTTGTTTAGCAGATAATCGAATAATTCATGGTGATCTAGCATGTCGTAATGTACTCGTTTTTCGATCAAGTTCTAACCAATCTACAGAAATATTAGTTAAACTAACTGATTTTGGCCTTACTCGAGCTAGTCCACTTTTTTCAGTATTTGACTCACCGACATCATCTACAATGACAATGATTCCAGTTCGTTATGCTGCGCCTGAAATACTCTGTGATACATCTTCGACTAGTTATTCGGAAAAGTCAGATGTTTATTCTTTTGGTATTCTAATGTGGGAGGCATGTTCAAAAGGTGCAATACCTTATGGAGATTTAAAAACAAGTGATAATGTGTATCAAGAAAGATTAAAAGGAAAATTACTTGAACGACCACATATGTGTTCTAGTGAATTTTGGAACATTATTGTAAACTGTACACAACAAGAACCGAATAAAAGACCTAATTTCAAAGCTATCCAAGAAGATTTACTCAGATTGCGATTTCAAAATAAAGGAGATTCGTTGAATAGAAGATATTTAACACAAGTAAGAGATAAAACGGAAAATATTTCATGAGAAAAATCTCTTTATAGGTCAATGATACTTCTCAAAAAGTGACGAAAAATATGTATGAGTTTTGAAAAAGATTGGTCAAATGGATCGTTGACTCTTTTTCTTTGCAGTTTACCAACGAATAATCTTCCAGAAAGAACTGGTCATCAATATTATAATTCTGAGCAGTCTTCTAAAGTAAATTATTTTACTTAGACAATCGGGGTGAATCTTATACTTCCGTTTCGCTTAGAACATTGGCTGTGAGAAAACAACTAGCGTTGGTTTTTACCATAATTTAGATAATTCTTCAAGTGAATATCGGTTTTCAAATTCAACTAATACGGATAAGTCATTATGTCAATATTATACACCGTGTGAATACTGCCTACAATCGATAAATATCGATGATTTCGATACACATACAGTACGTTCTATTCTCTTATTTAATACGAAGTCAATGCTTTTCCTCAATTTCATAACTACGTAGAAAGTTTGCAGTGTACGACGTCTTGTTAAATCGTTTGCCAAGTATGCGAAATTAAATTTCGTTTATTTATTTTCTATCTCTATATTCAGAGCTGCTGCTAAATTACCACCTTTAGAAATTACATCATGTCCAAATTGTGAAAATATGATTCCCTTGAATATGTTTAACATTCATCAGGTAATTCTCAAGACTAACAAAATTTTTATTATTCATTATGCATTTTATCTGAAGAACACTTGTGATAAAAAATCGACTTGCCTTTATAACATGTCTCAAGTGTCTTCACAACGACCACCAACAGAGAGTTGTATGTTGAAACTTAATCTTCGGTGCGATTATTATAGCATTGATTTTGATAGATGGAACTTTCAATTATTTGAAACCTGTGCCACTACCATGTCCACAGACTAAAGACAATTTTTATGAGAATACGGCAATAAAAAATGAACAAATACAAAATTCAACATCAACAGGTATGATAGAAACAATTGAAATACTTTACGATATAATTATCATGCACTTTTAGTTGATGTGCAATCCGAACTATCTAACCAAACTTCGACCCAATATGTATGTTCATATTGATTATTTGTTTTATTTTAATGAGGATTGACAGTAAATTATTATTTGATAGGAATCTATAGCTGTATCATCGATTAAAAAACCAAAGTATAATTTGATACACGACACTGTCTATGTATTTCTGATTAAATTATGTATTTATTTGGACTTTTTAGGTCTGGTTTTCGCAAAGCTCTTTCGAAGTTTAACACAATATTTCGCCGTAAAGATTAAACTTCGATTCCTATTCATACACGTATTTTTAACTGAGATTGTAAAACAAATAACTTGTCAAATGTCTATATGAATAAATAATGATAATACTGTCACAATACAATCAACAATCAAATATATATTTTTGAGAATGTATCAGCATAATAGATTAGTGGATTTTTAATATGAACTAAAAGGCAATGATGAAAAGGAACAGAAAATCGACTTACTGATTGTTTAAAAATTTGATGTACTTTAGTGTTTTTTGAAAAGCTTTTGATAGTAATATCATAAAGATCTATGGTTTTCACCAGTCAAGAGAGAAGACCGATGGTCATCAAAGTCTATCGAAATTTGACTAGTTTGCTATTGACCAATTAGGTGAGCTCCGGCTGGAAATTTTCGAGAATGATACTCTAAAGCTGTTTTGCCTTCAATTTGAATTTTTAATAAAACTGCTCGATATGAAAAATTTTCCTCTTTCGATCTACGAAAAGGCGACATTTCTAGATAGTTCAGTTTGAGAGCTATAAGATTTTTCATAAAACCTTGATTTTAGTCAATTGACCTGGAACCACTTGGAAAAGTGGCTAGTTTGAGGTAATTCCTCATGCTGAGTCAAATCTTCTTATTTTATAATTGTATAAGACTTGATGACTTGGAATATCATAGAGAAATAATGACAAATACGGAAGGGAAGAAAAAACGAACGAAAGTCGATCCATTTTGACCATGTCAGGGGCATCTACGAAAAAAACACTGATGTTCGTTAATCTCTATATTTTCTGTTGTTTCATTGTTTCTCTGTGATCTCACGAGTCACCAACTCTTATACAACAGTTGTTTATTAACCGTTAGCAAATGACTCACAAGATATACATTTCAAAAATGAAAAGAAATTTTTTTTTCTTTTAAGATATTATTTATATCATATATCGATAATGAAGAAACCTGCACAAGAACATGTATAAGATTTTTCTAGTGTCACTAAGACTTACGTCGAGCCAAAAAATGAAGCTGAAAGTCCGAAATCAGTTCAGGTGTTTTGCTCTTGATTTATTCGACTGAATAGAGACTAGAAATGTCACTTTTTGCGTCCCAGTCCCAGAAGCGTGAACACACTTCGCGTTCCCGTTACTATTGACGGAAACTTTCCGAGTTCATTGAACGAAAGGTAGTTTCCTAAAAATTACATTTTTTTAATAAAGTTTGACCAAACGTAATCGAGGTCCATGAACCCGAATCTATACTCAGTTTCTCGAAATTATGAACCTGATTTTTTTTGCGATAAAAACATTATTTTGCTAAAAACAGTATTTCTGAGTAAAAAAAACGAGACAGAATTTTCAGAAACCAATTACCTTTCGTTCAAAAAATGCTACAAATTTCCATTAAAGCTACGAGAACGTTGACACCCCTAACGACGAGTCTATTTAACCTGTATATTATCATGTATTTCTATGCTCTAGTCGGATGTGGACACATTCAATCGTTGTTGTTCAAAGTCATCTTATATTAGAATTCGACTATATTTTCGTTGCTATTGATTTCATACTCGATATATATATTTTGATAATTTATTTTAAAAAGTCGAATGTGAAGAGAGTTTCTTGAAGCGCAAGAAAAGTCGCATGTACACGACGTCTTTCATTCTTTGTCGACGGAACCGAACATGATGACTTTTCGTTCATTTTTTTTGTTTCTTTTTTTTTGTTTCTTCTTATTTTACACGTAATTCTTCTATAAAAGTGAGATCGAAGCAAAAGAAAAAAAAATTCAACATGCACTTTTTAACAGCGAACATTGACACTACATATTACTTACGATACCTTTCTTCACCATGGCATTAATTATATTTACAAGTCTCTTTGTAATCGTCATTATTCTGCTTTATATCTATTTGAAACGAAGTTACTCTTCATCACCAGATGATCTACCAGGAGTGAAACCACATATTTTTTTTGGTAATCTAATTAATTCCGGTATCTTGACGGGCAAATCAACATTTGCTCAAGTCATGTTCGATTATCAACGTCGTTTTGGCGACAAATTTCAATTTTGGCTCGGTTCACATCGATGTTTAGTTTTCTGTCGAATGGAACATGCTCAGACGATATTTGCCGATCATCATACTTTCGAACAATCACCATTATTTCTTCCAAACTTCGATCTTTTTTGTCCAAATGGCCTTACAATGTTGACTGGCGCTAGATGGAAACGACATGTACGAGTTTTGTTACCAATGCTCAAACGAGCAAAGATTATCGATCATTTGGATACAATTGTTGAATGTGCTGATCGGTTTATTGATCAAAATCTTCATCCTGGACAGGTGCATCGAGATTTGATCTCGTGCTGTCAATCATTTACGATGAATGTCATTGGACTCATTGGATTTAACTCCGATTTCGATATTCATGTTAACTTACCAATAAAAAAAGCTATTCAAGATATTTTGTTCTATATTCCATTGCTTATGATGACACCTTGGGTTCCTCGATGGTTAGCTAAAATCTATTTGAAATGTAATTGGAAATATCAACGAGCTTATCGATTGACTCAAGAATTCGCAGAAAAACTCATCGAAGAAGAACAAAATAAACAAATTGGCATGGAAGATGAACGACCAAATAATCTGATTGCTTCAATGGTCTCATCATTGAATGAACAAGCCAACGACGGAGATGTTTCATCTGGTTTAACACGTTCGGAAATATTTGACGAAGTTTTGACGATGATGCTAGCTGCTTATGAAACAACATCTACCGTTCTATTGTGGTTCATATTCTTTGCAAGTAAAAATCCTCAAGTGCAACAACGAATGAAAGATGAATTGCGCGAACATCATCTTCTGATGACGGATGATCTCACATGTGTACCACCACTTACACCAGACAATTTAGCTTCACTAACCTATTGTGAATGTGTGACAAAAGAGGTTAGGCTTATTTCGAAATATGAGATCATTTTTGTACTATTCTTATTTGTATTCAGGTCTTACGCTTGGCTCCTATTGGTGATCTCACAACCCGTATGGCCGTTCGTGACACTATCGTTGATGACGTGATGGTCCATCGTGATCAAACTCTTTTTATTGCTTTACATAACATCAATACTGATGGTCGCTATTGGCTTCATGAAGATTCTCGAAAATTTGCTCCAGAAAGATTTTTAGCTGAAGATCAGAATCACCACCCATTGGCGATGAACTCCTTCGGTGGTGGACATCGAGCATGTATTGGACAAGAATTAGCTTGGTTAGAGTTGAAAACGATCATCGTCCGAATGATGCAACGTGGTGTCAAATTCGAAGATGCATCGGAAAATATCGGTGATTATGATGAACGCATCACCTTTTTCCCGACGAACTTGGCAGTGCGTGTACGCTTCGATTGATCTTAATATGCTTCGCTAATCAGACTAGAACTGAACACAAAAAACTATCCAATTTTGTTTGAATAGTTATTATTTAATGTGGATACTTGCTTATTTATTTACATGAAAATGATGGCGAGACTCTAATAGACACTAGAGTTTATATGTTTGTTCTGATTTAATTCATCTTTCAAATACCTCTTCTGATTTTCTACAAAATTGATTATCGATTTCCAGAGTATCTTGTTTTTCTGATCATTTTGATATCATTAGCTACAACGTTTTAAGCTGATTATGAAGAAGCGTTTCAATCTTATCATTACAAAGTCTTTACTGTAGTCAATTACGAGAACTACAACAGTCTAGTTTTTTCTCTAAAAAAAACACAATTTTCTCTTTCCAACGATATAATTCACGAATGTCTCACCCCAACTAAATGCGAGCTTTTAGCTGCATTTTTTGTCTGCATGTTAGTCCTAGTGAGACTAAACAATATTTGAGAAGGTTTTTGTTTATTATTTTTCATTACCGACATACCAGCTAAATAATATGATAAAGGGAAGGAATTTTGTTTTTGTTTTTGAAATATATATCTTTTTTGTTTCATCGAAACGGGCCTCGGTAAATTCTGATCTAGACAGCTGAAAAAAAGTCTTTTACTTCAATAATTTCTCAAGCTCATAGTTTTTCTAACAAAAACAGTGTATCAAATTATAATTGTATAAGACTTGGTGACTTGTAATCTCAAACGAAAAGAATGAAACAACAGAAAAGAGAAAAACAAACGAACGAATGCCGATCCATTTTTATCATATTGGAGCATGTACAAAGAGCATCAATGTTCGTTAGTCTCTATGTTTTCTGTTGTTTCATTGTTTCTCTGTGATGTCACGAGTCATCAGGTCTTATACAATAACAGTTTGGTGAATTAGTCGTTAGCAAATGACACACAAGATATACATTTTTAAAAAGAAAAGAAAATTCCTTTTCATTTTAAGATATTATTTAAACCACATCTGGGTAATGAAGAGCCATACGTAAGAATGCTCATTAGATATTCTTACTGTCATTAAGACCTATCTAGAGTTCAGAAACAAAATTGAAGATTCGCAATCAGTGTCGGTGAATGTCTCTTGATTTATCCTGTTGAATAGAGACCACAGCTACACTACTAGACAAAAGTAACCGCTCCTTCTATCTTAATCTCCATGAGAGCTAAACATCTGAAAACTCTTCGGCACGCAGCCCATAGATAATGTAGATAAACGGTAACATCAGCACTTGATTGGCTCAGGCCAGACCAGAGTTATAATACGTTGTATCTACGATCACTGTAAACCCTGTAACTCGAGATTAGATAACCTTTTTTGGGTCAGTCAATCCTTCATTTTGTAGCCATACACTACGCTTACTTCTGATACAAGTCTTATTAAAATTCATCAAGCTATTGACGAACTAGATCACTTTTACTGAATACATGAATATTCATAAAAACCATAGAATGCCATTGAATGAACAATCAGTAATTTAACAGAAGTTTGATCGATCCATCTGAAATTTTCAGAAGCGAATACTTTACCAAACAAAGGTAGTGCATCGATAACCATCGCGACCGTGTCAAAACTCTAGAGTCTTCATTACTCAAGTAAATGGGCTCACCTTTTGGAACAATCAAGAATCATGAGTTGGGCTACAATTTCATGCTATAAAATCGATAACTACTCATGTGCTAATGGAAAAGCAACATAAAAATCAGTAAATCTATTTTTTTACTATTTTTCTACTAAAAGCAGTATTCGTCGTCATATATCAGGCTTTCGCCGGAAAAAGCGTTTTGGACAAGTCGAAGTTCTTGGAGAGATTATAAAGCCTAGCCACATTCGTTCAAACAAGTAGTATTGGGACTGAACTTGCTGAGAGTTATGTTTAAAACTGCCCCAGATCATTTAAGGGTAGTAATTGCTACGAAGCGTCCTCTAAACTCTTAATAATATAGTCTGTCTATAACATGAGACAAACTTTGTCCTTGTAAACCGTCATTTATTATGAAACCGTTGTGGAGAACTCTAGATATGTCTAAAGTACGATGATTTCTGTTGTTATACAAAACTCGACAGCTGCCCAAAACTTTGTTTCCAGTGAAATCTTGATATATGACCACGAATACTGCTTTTAGTAAAAAATAGTAAAAAATAAGGTTACTAATTTCTATGTTGTTTTTTCAAGTAGTACATGAATAGTTATCAATCTTCTAGCATGAAATTGTAGTCCAACCCAGGGTTCATAATTTTTCAAAAGGTGAGCCCATTTACTTGAGTAATGAAGACTCCAGAGTCTTGACACGATTGCGATGGTTATCGATACACTATCTTTGTTTGGTAAAGTATTCGCTTCTGAAAATTTCAGATGGATTGATCAAACTCCTGTTAAATTACTGATTGTTCATTCAATGGCATTCTATGGTTTTTATGAATATTCATGTATTCAGTAAAAGTGATCTAGTTCGTCAATAGCTTGATGAATTTTAATAAGACTTGTATCAGAAGTAAGCGTAGTGTATGGCTACAAAATGAAGGATTGACTGACCCAAAAAAGGTTATCTAATCTCGAGTTACAGGGTTTACAGTGATCGTAGATACAACGTATTATAACTCTGGTCTGGCTTGAGCCAATCAAGTGCTGATGTTACCGCTTATCTACATTATCTATGGGCTGTGTGCCGAAGAGTTTTCAGATGTTTAGCTCTTATGGGCACTAACAATGGAAGGTCACGTACTGCCAGTGAAGGAAATTGAACATATTCGGGTCAAATGAAAGCCCTCACCGCCAAACTAACAAATTGAAAATATTACATGCCCATAGCATATCTAGAGGAAGTTATTTAAATTTCAAGGAATGTGAAATCTAGATATATAAGTGAATCTGGAATAGATTTCTCCACTATTGTAAGGACAAAACATAGTGCTGTTCGAGCCAATTAGGAGATTTGGAGGGCTCTCTTTTATTTGGCCCGAATAACACCATGTTTTGTCTTTACAATAGTGGAGAAATCCTTTCCTGATTCACTTTTATATCTAGATTTTACATTTCTTGGAATTTAAATAACTTCCTCTAGATACGCTATGGGCATGTAATATTTCAAATTTGTTAGCTTGATGGTGAGGGCTTTCATTTGACCCGAATATGTTCAATCTCCTTCACTGACAGTACGTGACCTTCCTTTGTAAGATAGAACAGAGTGGTTACTTTTGTTCA
The DNA here is from genome assembly GCA_905329745.1 of Rotaria sp. Silwood2. Taxonomy (NCBI): domain Eukaryota; kingdom Metazoa; phylum Rotifera; class Eurotatoria; order Philodinida; family Philodinidae; genus Rotaria; species Rotaria sp. Silwood2. The sequence continues at coordinate 1,205,154 of CAJNSZ010000019.1, read as the reverse complement.
GTAGTGTATTTTTTTGGAAGGAAAACATACTATTGAAATTATCCGATTTGTTTCGGGTGAAAACTTGTACTAATGAAGTTGAACAACTAATTATTCTTTATTAGTTTACATAGTTTATCAAATAATATAGAAATAAGCCAAAAACAAGGTAGCATGAAAAGTTTGAACTGGATGCAACTCACAAAACTAAGTAGTGACAGTAATGATTACTTTGTGTTACCTACAATAAGTAAAGATGTGGTCACTAAACAATCCATCACTTCAGTTGTTTTGCTATAATAGGCGATTTATCACCATATTTTCGTAATCACTTGAGTTCTTCTCGATCCTTCACTTTTTCACTCCTAGGATTCGTATTTAGTGAATCAGCTTCATTCGAAAAAATTAATTATTTAACGGGTATGCTCAGATTGTGTCGTCAATGTTTGATTATTAAAGTATGCAGAATTAGAATACGTGCCTCATCCGCAACAGCGGCGGTGTATGTTGGTGTACGATCGCAATCTAGCAGATAAATAGATGCTTTGTTTTGGTATATGTGGAACACTTTTTCTAGAAGTTCATCGAATTAATAATAGGGTGATCTGTTGTACTTCAAATAGAGACTTGTTTGACTGCAATTACACTCAAATATGTCACTTTCTGTACATGATTGGTTCTGAAAAAGTTGTGTACTATTTTGTGTGTAATTTGTTTCCTTTATATAGATTTTTAGCATCAGAATTTTTAACTTCCAAAAATGGCGAACTTTGTATTACAAACACTTGATAAAATTTAATCCTTCCAAAATGTACACATTTTGTACATAGCAGGTTTTATTTTGCTACTTTGTTGTAGTTGCCTACTCTGAAAACAAAAAAGGCTTTATACGAAACTAAAAAAGGGTTTCGTGATATGCACGAAACCCTTTTTAGGTTTCGCAGTTTGTAACGAATTCGAAACCCTCTTTTGGTTTCGTATAGTACTACGAAACCCTCAAAACGGTTTCCTGTATGCTTTTTACATCTTTCAAAGGGTTTCGTAGTATTATACGAAACCAAAAAAGGGTTTCAAATTCGTTACAAAACTACGAAACCCTTTTTGTTTTCAGTGTAGAGATGCGCATTGGTCAAGACGTTCTCTGTCTAACCTGCCATGAAATTCCATTATTTATTTAATTGTACGTAAATAAGTATGTTCAGAATTCTTAGCCTTCACAACAAATGTGAGAAAATACAACAACCTTTATCTAGAAAAATAATGTCCGAAATTGCTCCAAATCATAGTTTATTCCTACAATATTTTTATTTTCACGCTAAGGTGTTTTCTATCATTAGTCTGGTTGATATCAGGAGAAGTATTATGAGTTTTTCCAGTCATAGCAGTGTGCATAGAAAGTTGAAAGTACTGCACAACTAAGAATCTGCTTCGGAGAAACTCTGAACAACAATGTTCGAAATAAGTGTTGTCGTATTTTCTCATATTTATGGTGAAGAGTAAGAATTCTTAACATTCTTGTCTTTGTACAATTGAATGGATAATGTGATTTCATGAAAAGTTAAATGGAGAATATGTTGAGCGATGTGCATCTCTATGAAACAAGAACTAAAAGAAGAAAGTAATTAGATAGCAGAAAAATATTATTGTCTGACCCTTTGTATAGGATGCTACACTGATTTTCACGTCGACATTAAGAAAAAAATAGTCGATAAAGAAACTATTTTAGGCTCTTATAATACTGAAGATTCAATACAATCTAAGTCATTAATATTAGATACGGAATATGTCTGCATACCGTATGGGCGAACAACTAATCGACAATAAAGAGTATACACTTTAATACTAGTTGAAGATCTCTGTATCTTTGTAATTGAATATGAGATAATAACAAAATAGACTTGTACTAGATAAGAATTGTTCATTCCTTTACCGCTTTGAACTGAATACTTTATGGAAGAAAAGAATTCATATATGTGTAATAGGAGATATTTATTGAATGTCAAGAATTGAGTATTTATTGAAAAAAGAATGCATGCATGCCTATTTAAATAACAAAGAGGATCTATCCTCTGTCATCACAGAATTATAACTACTTGGAGAAAAAATTTAGTACATGTATTTCAATACGAAGTTTTTTATTCTATTTCTAGTAGTTGATAATCAGAAAAAAAGAATTTTGTTAAGCAAAAAATCTGTTTCATGCTGAAAAAGAATTACCTTTTTAAACAAGTGGCATCTATCTTCTATTGTCACGAGCTAGCTGCATACAAAATGCATATGATCTGCAAAAAGCAAATTGTCCCGCTCTCCTCACATATTGGCAGACGAATAAAAAAGAAAAAATACAAATATTAAAAAATATCTCTCGGCCCGCAACAATAGAATACCAAAATGGAAAAAATGATCTCGCATTAAAAAGAAATATGCATATCCCTATTCCTACGAGTTGACTATGCGATGAGAAAAATATATGCATGTTGTGTCACAAATATTTATCTTCTATTGCTACGAATTGACTATCTGCAAGAAGAAATACATAGGCTTCTCTTGACTAAGAGGTTTACGTCTTTTATGGTTATTAGTGACAATGCCACAGGAGAGTATAGGAGAGCTCAGTCCCCCTGAATAACAATCCTGGCATCACTGCTAATCTTTATGAAGCTACTGGAAGCAGTGTTACAAGTGCTGCATAGATACTTTTTTGAAATAATGCTTATTAAACTTATTCATGATAATTATTTCAATATCAGACATGAAATGTCTGTGAATTAGTTTATTGCTTATAGAGAGTTACTCAATAGACCGAGGCATAACCATTTTCATAATAAATAACATTCGAATTCTATACCTTTCTAATTATGTCTTTGATGTATTTTGATCAAATAAGTCAGAAAGTAGATAACTGTTTAACTATGCCACAATTTTTTCTACAACGAATGTTTCCACCTGTAGATTAATTAAACTACTCGTGTGGCGTTTTTACGTAGCAGACTTTATCTTTCTTTCTCATCCACTAACTCGTCATTATACTATGCATCACAAAAAGAATATGTAAGACAGACAGCATCAATTCAATTACAATGAATAGTTTTCGTATTCCAATAAATTAGAAACAAGAAAAAAAAATAACGCTGTTACTCCTCTTAAAGTAGATGGTCAATTAACGCGAATTCTTAATGAAAAACTAAATCTACTTAGACGTGGAAAAAAGCTGGGTAAACAATCTTTAGTCCATAGACGCTCAAAAATTCAACTTATTGATGTATAATGAACATTTTTCCGTTACAATAATTTGCTAACCACTTTTCTGCATAAATCTACTAACATTGTAAACAAAAGCGAACAAAAAAAGTGAAAAAAATGGACAGGCAGAAAAAATCACTAAAAAATGGCTTTTTGTACGTTTTTTGAAATAACCGAAAAAGACCCATTATAATCGACTAAAAGCCGCCATTCTTGTTTAAATAATGTAAAAAGTCAATCTGCTTGTCTGCCTGAGTGACTGCAATCAATAGAACATCAATAAAACATGTAAGTAACTGACTCGCTTTAAATCATCAAACTGCAATAATTTCCTATCTTACTCAACTAAATAGGATAAGTTCCATACTTCTTTCGGGATTCTAAGTTCCTTCTCATACTCATAAAACCTTTCTTTCGCATAATTCATTAGTTTTCTTTCCATAGTCTACTTTTAAAAAAGTTGTTCAACATATAAAAAAAAGCTCGCGAAAGCAATCAATTCATCTACACGATAAGAAACGTGAGAAGTAGCGCTTGTGCTTGATATTTACTCATGAATTCCGTGCTCCAATAGACTCTGATTGAAAAAGGCCTAAGGTCAATCTATCACACTATGTTCTTTGAGAAAGATCACTACTTATTTTAACGATGACGCGTTTATTTCACCTGTAAAGGACTGTGTTTTTCTATGCACTAGTCAGTTCTAGGCATATTCTATTGCTATTCTTGAAACTCGTCTTATTTTATACTTCGACTATATTTTGGTTCCTAATGATTTCATTACCGACATATATATATATTGATAGTTTCTTTGAAAAAGTTAAATGTTAAGAGAGTGCTACTTTACACGCAACGGAAAGTCACATGTAGGCAACGTCTTTCATTCTTTCTCGGCGGAACCGAACATGATCACTTTTCGTTCATTCTTTTTTGTTTCTTTTTGTTTCTGTTTCTCTTTGCTCTATACATAGCTTTTATATTAAAGTGAGACTGAAGGAAAGAAAAAAAACGAAACATGCACTTTTTTTAACAGTGCACATTAACACTACATATTGCTTACGATACCTTTCTTCACCATGGTATCAATTATATTTGCAAGTCTCTTTGTAATCTTCATTATTCTGCTTTATATCTATTTGAAACGAAGCTACTCTCCATCACCAGATGATCTACCAGGAGTGAAACCACATATTTTTTTTGGTAATCTAATTAATTCCGGTATATTGACCGGCGAGTCAGTGTTTCATGAAGTCATGCTCGATTATCAACGTCGTTTTGGTGACAAATTTCAATTTTGGTTCGGTTCACATCGATGCTTATTTTTCTGTCGAATAGACCATGCTCAAACGATATTTGCTAATCGTCATACTTTCGAACAATCACCATTATTTCTTCCAAACTTCGATCTTTTTTGTCCAAACGGCATTACGATGTTAAGTGGCGCTAAATGGAAACGACATATACGAGTTTTGTCACCGATGTTCAAACGAGCAAAGATTATCGATCATTTGGATACAATTGTTGAATGTGCTGATCGTTTTATTGATCAAAATCTTCATCCTGGACAAGTTCATCGAGATTTGGTCTCATGCTGTCAATCGTTTACGATGAATGTCATTGGATTCATTGGATTCGACCATGATTTCGATATTCACGTTAATTCACCAATTAAGAAAGCTTTTCAAGATTTTGTGTTTCATTTCCTATTGCTTGCGATAGCACCCTGGGTGCCTCGATGGTTAGCTAAAATCTATTTGAAATGTAATTGGAAATATCAACGAACTTATCGATTGACTCGTGAATTCGCCAAACAACTTGTTGAAGAAGAACAAAATAAACAAAGTGAAAATAAAAATGAACGACCAAAGAATCTGATTGCTTCAATGGTTTCATCATTGAATGAACAAGCCAACGATGAACAAATTTCATCCGGTATTACACGTGCAGAGATGTTCGATGAAGTTTTGATGATGATTCTAGCTGGTTATGAAACAACATCAACCGCTGTATTGTGGTTCATATTCTTCGCAAGTAAAAATCCTCAAGTGCAACAACAAATGAAAGAGGAATTGTGCAAACATCATCTTCTGATGACTGATGATCTCACATGTGTACCACCGCTTACACCAGACAATTTAGCTTCACTAACGTATTGTGAATGTGTGACAAAAGAGGTTAGGTGTGTTTCAAAATATTACATCATTTTTGTAATATTTTTCTTTGTATCTAGGTCTTACGCTTGGCTCCTATCACTGCATTCACAACCCGTATAGCTACTTGTGACACTATTGTTGACGATGTGAAGATTTATCGTGGTCAAACTGTTTTTATTCCTTTGCATAACATCAATACGGATGCTCGCTATTGGCATCATGCTGATTCTCAACGATTTGTACCAGAAAGATTTTTATGTGAAGATCAAAATCACCATCTATTCGCGATGGTTCCATTCGGTGGTGGACATCGAGCATGTATTGGACAAGAATTAGCTTGGCTTGAACTGAAAACGATCATTGTTCGAATGATGCAACGTGGTATCACATTCGAAGATACGCCGGAAAATACCGGTGGTTACGAAGAAAGCATCGCTTGTTTTCCAAAAAACGTAGCAGTGCGTGTACGTTTTGATTGACCTTAATATTCGTCGGTAATTATGCTAGAACTGAAGACGAGAACCCACCGAATTTTGTTTGAATACTGATCCGCCTGTGTGAATGCGTGGTTGTTTATTCGCGTGAAAGTTATTGTGAGAATCTAATAGATAGTATTTTGTATATGCTTGGTCTGTTTCAATTGAGATTTCAAGTATCTCTCCTTGTTTTGTGAAGACGCATTGTCAACCCATGGATTGGGCACTTTTTATGGAGTAAAAGATTCGGTGAAATCAACCTAAGGTTATCTGGATGCTTGATAGCTGTGTGCTATCCACTAGAACGTAGATAATATGCGAAAGATCAACGTAAAGTAGTTTTGAAAGTTGTAGAGTAAAGAAGCAATTATGATTGGGACTATAATCTCTAACTGTCATACAATGGTGTCGATCGTATTTTGAGTGATGAAGAAAACATAAAGAAAAAGAGAAATTTTGACAGTTGAGAACTACATGGAAATTGTTTATTCATCTATGTAACTATTTCGTTGTCTCACGGTTAGTGAAAAACAGGCGTCAATCGCTGATTCTAATTACTGAAAATTGGCATTCGAACAGCTGACATGGGTTAGCTGCATTCTACTTTCCATACAACTTTCATACGAAAACGACAGTGTATTCTTATTAATGGAATAGAACGGATAGCGGACAGAAAAAGGGAGATAGGAGTAATCTCTACAATTACTGTAGCTAACTACCTGATATTTTGTGCAATTATGCTTCGCACTAGAGCCTAACTATCTGTGCTTATCGAGACTCTTTCATTCGTCTGATTTTTGAAAAATAGATTTGTTTCCTGAATATTGCAGCAAAGCTATTGAATTTCTCAGGCTACGTTGAGAGTTGATTTTTAAGTTTTGACTTGGAACTTTGCACAACTAATAGTCTCAATGGAACTAATTCATTAGGAAGGTTTTAATCTTTTTTGTTGCTTCTGTTTTCAGGTGCATATATTGAAAAATTTTATTGTGTGAAAAAGAAAATGGTGTACTTACGTTTGTATTTCATGACAGAAGCAACGAAAGAAGCTGAAATTTTCAGAATGAATTAGTTCCATTGAGATTAGTAGTTGTACACAGCTTCAAGTTAAAACTCCAAAGTTAACTTTCAGTGTGATCTGAGACGAAGTACAGGGTTTTGTTGAAAACTTCTGTGGAAATTCGATATCATAAGAACGAAGTCCCAAGAAACCAAATAGTTCTAGACTTTCTCAATGCTCGGCAGTACTCATCGAATGAATGCAGTCCCAAGTCAAAAAAAGATGTAGTACCTTGAGAGGTTTCTTCGCGAGTCGCCAACGTTTCTCTATTAAAGTTCCAAAGTTGGAAATCATCTATGGATAATGTTTAGAACCATACAATCAATGTAGAAATTTAAAAATTCGTTTATTTGAGCTTGTGTTATCTATGGAAAACCTGATAGACCTAAAATATAAGTATTTACTATACAAGTCACTCTGAATGAGTCTACATCGAAGGTTATATTTAAGACGCCATATCTCAATAAGGACTTAAGTGCGCATCTTTGCCAATTTATGTAACGTGGATAATGACATGCACTATCGGACAGTAAATTAATATTCAAATAAAAGTTGCATGAAACCCTGCGAAAAGAATCCCATCATTCATTAGTCCTTATTTTTTAGCATAGTGCAAAGAAGGTGTTTGGTTGTGTTCCAGCAGACGAAACTCCAAAAAGTCCGAAATGTCTGCAATATCTAGTAAACATAAAACGCTAAATAATTGCATAATATCTAATGAATATAATTAGATATTCAATTTGAAAGTTAAAATTTACTTGTAAGGTCCTATGTAAATTGTTTTCTTTTATGACTGTTGCTACGAAATCACAATCAAGTGTGAATTCAGAGAAAAGCTCTCCCTTATACTCTAGCACAACTATTATTTAAGAAAAATCCACTCGATCAAATAAATAATTGAATTTAGTAAACATCGCGAGACAGTTTGTTTATTTAAACTGAAACAGAGTTTTGTGACGAAGGTTCAACAACAAATGCTGATGACATTTTTGGTACAGAAAAGTTATGTGAGAATTTAAAGTCATTTAAAAACATCCACTTTAATAAACTGTATTCCTATCAAACTCTCAACTTCGATGATGAATATGATGAAACGACTGATGAAGCAGAGAGAACTGATGAAGGAGAAGGCACCGGTGAAACTGATGATTATGAAGAAAACCAACGCGCGGATATTGGTAACTATTTTACGTTTGAAGGCAGTGGAGAATATAATTGAATGGGTCGATGAACATACTAATTACAAATTTACAACTATTAAAAACAGGTTTCGAAAAACAAAATCCAAAAGTTATATTCCAAGATTTAGTGAATATATTGAAAAGAACGGTAGAAAAAATTTGAAAATCTCCAAGAAGTCAAAGAATTTATGTGCAACGAGTTCTATGTTCCAAGAACTATTGAAAAAGAAGCCGTCCATGATACTGACTCGAAACGTTTTGAAATACAAAAAGCAAGATAATTAAATTGAAATGATTTCAAAGCCAGTCACCAATTTATTGGAAAGTTCACGAAAGCACAAATTTCATCAAAAAGATGCAGCAAACTTATCACTCAACTCTCCTCAATCAGAAAAGTTTGAAGTTTGACAGGTATTTTAACTTTTATCAGAAGTTCGCGAATATTTGTCGTAATACGAAATATATTTGCATTTTATAGATACACAAAATTGAATAAAAAATCAACAACTTTTGTTTTCAACTTATTCTTCTCATAAACCTTTGAATAGTGATCATCGCTTATTTCAGCAAGAATACATTTCTTCAAGAATTCCCTCCTTTAATGATGAAACAACAACATAAGTTGCTGTAAGACAGAAGAATAATGTGGCACACTCTTGTACAATACAACCTATAACATCACCTGATGGTCAATTGCTACACGGAGCTCTTCTCATTATCAAACATAAAGAAAATAAATTTGGTTAAATGGTCCAAAAATATTTAATTATATCACCAAATATTAAGTATGAGCTTCAAAATTTGGAAAAGCAGCGATGAAAAACATTGCATCTTTATAAATGAAGTTCTATGGCCTTTGGTTGGGAGAAATTTTCTTCTTTTTCTTAATTCTCCACAAATTCAAGCTGATCTTCAAATGCTTAGAGCAGTATTTCCGAATCAAGACAGCCAATTACTCATTTTTCCTGAAGAATGAACTGCACTATAGAAAAAAAGGGTTTATGAATTTGCAATGGGTCACAAACCCTTTTTTTCGTTTTTAAAATATCTGATAAACGCTTTTTCGAAATTATAAACGGAAAAACATTTATTATCTTTGTCATAAACAAAAAAAGGGTTTATGTCCCGTTGCAAATTCATAAACCCTTTTTTTGTTTTATACTCTATCAAAAACGTTTTTTCCATTTATTATTCTGCGGATTTTTTTTACAGTGTGATCATATTCAACCACAAGATATGCTTTATTTCGTGCGTGGTGGTTTTTTTATAAGAAAATTGAACCTTATACTCACATTAACCAAACAGAAATGACTATCAGCAATCATCAATATTTTATAAATATGCATTCGGGTATCCGGAATCAACTGTCTACTCCACGATTCAAAAATTTTATGAAGTTTGGATTTGTACAAGCTAAGATAATCAACAAAACAATTAGCACCATTCATCAACCAAAGGATATTTGCTTCAAATACTATGCTCTGTATTGTTCAACTGTTAATTGGGCGAGCGAACACTCTTAGCATGTGCTTGATGCAAAAACACTTTTGTTACTATCATTTAATTGTAAGACTTCACCTCCATTTGTAGTAAATCTACTGGTATCTTATAAAGTAAAATCGAAAACGCTGCGAACCTATGATTTTTCATTAAAAAAATGCCAGCTTTTTTCACAGTATGATATCGGTAAACTTTCAGAAGAAGCGGAATCCTATATGAATCCAATGTGATCGACAAATATTAACAAGATTAAAAAAACTTAGTCCTTCAAAAACTCAATGATCGTATAAAATATTGAATATGAATAGTTTTCATATAATGATGCTCCTATACAGAAACGGTGACTATCATGAAAATTGAATATCTTTGTCGATGATCGCTATGGGCATGGAATATTTAAAATTTGTTAACTTGACAATTAGAATGATAATTTGGTCAGAACATGATAAATCTTCTCGCGCATCAGCACAGATAGTTACATTGTGAGAATCAATTTCACAAATTTTCCGTTACCCGTTACCTAGTAACGTCACTTTAGTAACGGTAACTCACTACTACCACCTTACTGAAAAAAATATTCGTATAGTAATGAACCCGTCAAAAGGGTATAACAGTTTCACATGTACCCTTTAAGGGTTTATTCTGTGTAATAAACGCTTCCATAAACCTTTTAGACTGATAAACCCTCAAAGCATATTTCATACGTTGCAATTTTATAAACCCATTAGGGTTTATCACTGTTGATATACCCTTTAAAAGTTCATTAATTTCATAAACCTTTTAAAACCCAATTTATTATTGTACTCTTCAGAAGCGTTTATGAAATTGACAAACTTTTAAAGTGTATAT
>CAJNSZ010000019.1:1142668-1194677 GCA_905329745.1 Rotaria sp. Silwood2 | reverse complement strand
TATGTAATATCCAAACATTTTATTAGAAAGTCGTGGCCTTCTAATATGACTTTTGCAGATATGACTCAGGGTGGCCTTCTAATGGGGGTGGCCTTCTAATATGGGGTGGCCTTCTATTCTGGGGGGGAGTTTACGATCGTTCTTGTGACAAAACGATCAACTTTTGACTTTTCCTTCACAGTGAGATATTCTAAAAACAAAACTCAATCAATTTTGCAGTAACAACGTTAAGAATAAAACCCTATTTTAAAATTCCAGTGAGCCACTTATGAAATACCAGTAGACTAACTAGTGGACTATAATTAACTTTTCACGGCGGTTCTCAAACATTACTCTTTTTCTCAAAAATATTGTATCTTGTGGTAGATAAACATAAATTTGTTACGGAAATCTGATCTTGAGTACGATTTTCAGTTTATATAATTGATCAATAATTTCAATACTACAAACTTCAGAAACAGACTGTAGAATTTAAACTCAATTCTTATCTTTGGCTTACTTATGAAGCTATGAGTTTCTTCAAAAATCTGTAATTTTTGTGAATTTTTCGATTTTTCTGGCTATGATTAAGTTTAACGATATTAATCTGCACTTATTCACGTCTTTTCCAAGAAAAAGAAGTTACAAAACATTGACAGTAGACATTTACAGTTGTTAGTACTTATTAGGTTTTGTCTCTGACTGTATAATTCAAAATATGAATTGAAACATTGTCATGTTGAATTTATTTCTTGATTTAAATTGAACTAAATTCTTAAATTCTTCCATATTACTTTGTGAAACTTGAACGTCATACTATTAGCATCACTGACATTCATGAAACAGCTGCAACAGTTGGGTATAGTCAGTTATCCTTAACAGAGTTTCATTACTAGGTAATGGAAAACTTGCGAGATTGATTCTTAGTCAAGAAAAACCTATTTTAGGAGAAGAGCGATCTTGTATAAAACTTGACTGAAGGTTTTCTGGTTTTTCTTCGATTATTCTTCATTATAATGCGAATTACAAAAATATATAAGACAAACAGCACCAGTTCAATAAGAATAAATATATATGTACGTTTTTTCAAATAACCGAAAAAGACGCATAATAATCGATTAAAAGTCGCCATTGTTTTTTCGAAAAACTCAAAAGATCGGTATCTTTGTCTGCCTGAGTAAGTCCAATAAATAGAAGAGCAATAAAACATGTAAATAAGTAACTCGCCTTAAATAATCGAATTGAGATAATTTTTGGTGACATTCTAAGTTGATCATCTTACTTACAAAAATGATTGTTCTCCAAATCCATTAGTTTTCTTTCCATATTCTATTTTGACAATTTTTTTTCAATGGATATAAAACAGATCCCGGGAGCAGTCTATTGATTTGCACAATGAGGAAATGCAAAATAACGTATGTGTTTGACATTTACTCATGAATTGCCTCTTCGAATAGATTCTGGTAGAAATACGGCTAAGAGTAATCGCACTACATTGTGTAAGACAAATCACTAATTCATTTATCGGCGAGGAGTCTATTTAATTTTAGATTACCATGTTTTTCTATACACTACTCGATTTTAGGCGGCATCAGTCGTTGTTGTTCAAACTCGTCTCATTCTACAGTTCGATTATATTTTCGTTACTATTGATTTCATATTCGGCAGTTATATAAGTTGATAGCTTGTTTGAAAAAACCAAATGTGAGGAGAGTTCTTCTTTACACATAAGGAAAAGTCACATGTGGGCGACTTCTTCCATTCTTTATCGACGGAATCGAACATGATCATTTTTCGTTCATGTCTGTTTCTGTTCCTTTTTGACTATTGCATACCTACTATATAAAAATAAGTCTGAAAGAAAGCAAAAAAATGAAACATGTGCTTTTTTAACGATGCACATTGACACTACATATTACTTACGATACCTTTCTTCACCATGACATCAATTATATTTGCAAGTCTCTTTGTAATCGTCATTATTCTGCTTTATATCTATTTGAAACGAAGTTACTCTACATCGTCAGATGATCTACCAGGAGTGAAACCACATATTTTTTTTGGTAATTTAATTAATTCCGGTATATTGACCGGTGAATCAGCGTTTCATGAAGTCATGCTCGATTATCAACGTCGTTTTGGTGACAAATTTCAATATTGGTTCGGTTCACATCGATGTTTAGTTTTCTGTCGAATGGAACATGCTCAAATGATATTTGACGATCGTCATACTTTCGAACAATCGCCGTTATTTCTTCCGAACTTCGATCTTCTTTGTCCAAATGCTATTACAATGTTGACTGGCGCCAAATGGAAACGACATATACGAGTTTTGTCACCGATGTTCAAACGAGCAAAGATTATCGGCCGTTTGGAGACTATTGTTGAATGTGCTGATCGTTTTATTGATCGAAATCTTCATTCTGACCAAGTTCATCGAAATTTGATCCCCAGTTGTCAATCATTTACAATCAATGTCATTGGATTCATCGGTTTTGACCACGATTTTGATATTCATGTTAATTCACCAATAAAAAAAGCTTTTGAAGATTTTATGTACCATGCCGTATTGCTTATGATGACACCTTGGGTGCCTCGATGGCTAGGCAAAATCTATTTGAAATGTAATTGGAAATATCGGCGAGCTTATCGACTGATTCATGAATTTGCCGAAAAACTTGTTGAAGAAGAACAAAACAAACAAAGTGACATGAAAAATGAACGACCAAAGCATGTGATTGCTTCATTGGTCTCATCATTGAACGAACAAGCCAACGACGAACATCCTTCATCCGGCATTACACGTGCGGAGATGTTCGATGAAGTTTTGATGATGATTCTAGCTGCTTATGAAAACACATCATCCGCTCTATTGTGGTTCATATTCTTCGCAAGTAAAAATCCTCGAGTGCAACAACGAATGAAAGACGAACTACATGAACATCGTCTTCTGATGACTGATGATCTTACATGCATACCACCGCTTACACCAGACAATTTAGCTTCACTAACCTATTGTGAATGTGTCACCAAAGAGGTTGGTTTTTTCTTTGAAATGTTAAATTATTTTTGTAATATGCTTCTCTCTATCCAGGTCTTACGCTTAGCTCCTGTCGCTGATCTTACAACCCGTATAGCTACTCGTGACACTATTGTTGACGATGTGAAGATTCATCGTGGTCAAATTGTTTTTATTCCTTTACATAACATCCATACGGATGCTCGATATTGGCATCATGCTGATCCTCGACGATTTGTACCAGAAAGGTTTTTAGGTGAAGATAAAAATCACGATCCATTGGCGATGATCCCGTTTGGTGGTGGACATCGAGCATGTTTTGGACAAGAATTAGCTTGGTTAGAATTGAAAACGGTCATCGTTCGAATAATGCAACGTGGTATCACACTCGAAGATGCATCGGAGCATACCGGCAGTTATGATGAACGTATCACCGTCATTCCAAACAACTTTGCAGTGCGTGTACGCATTGATTGACCTTGATATTCTTCGATGATGAGACTAGAACTTTAGACAAAGAGCTAACCAGTTTTTATTTGAATACTCATTATCTTATATGGATGTTTCCTTATTCATTTGTATGAATGTTATGGCGAAGCTCTAGTAGATATTAGAATTTCTATGTAATATCTGTTTCAATTCAGGATTCAGGTTTCTCTATCTGTTTTGTGAACAGCGATCGTCAACCCAAGGGATGAGAACTCTTATGGAGTAAAACAAAATCTGGTGATAGGAACCTAGGTCAATCTTGATGCATGGTGGTTTTGTATTATCCACCACGACAAGATAATACGGTGAAGACCGGCGCAAAGTAGCTTTGGATGTTGTACAGGAAAAAAGCAATTATGATTGGAACTAGCATCGGTAATAATCATGCAAGGCTCTGGATCGTATTTTGAGTGATGAGGAAAACACACAGGAAAATAGAAATTTAAGCGGTGAAGGTAACTACGTTGAAGTTGTCTACATAAGTACGTAAGTATTACCATATCTTAATTTGGACAAGAGTAGTCGTCAATTACCGCTTTTTAATAACCGAAAATCGTGATTCGCACAACTGTTAGGCTCCGGTGACATCTCATTCATCACAGAATTTTTTATAGCGGACAACAATCTATTTTTATTAATGGAGTGTGACGATATGGTATCCATGAGCGATGATAAATGTTAGCATCAAATGAAGAATTACATCGTTCCTCGTGTCTATAGCCAGTCTTCCAATATTTTCAAGTTAACATGGAAATATTCTAAGTTGAAACATCTATTTCATAATGATTTCGCTTTCTCAATCTGAACATGAACTTAATCATAATAGTAACAGTTTCAATATCTTTCAAAAACAAAACTGTTAGAAGGTATTTTTTGGATTCTTTCTTCCGAATTTTCAATATTCACTATCTAAATACGTCTCATGAAAAGCAGCTTTCGAGAAATCTTGTCAAATATGTTTCATTGGAAAGTGTATCTCAACATGAAATCGATTCGAAGTAATGCAAAAATAATTGAGTGATTGAAATGATGAACTTCATAGAATAAGTATGACAACTGTAGCATTGTTAACAATTATCAATATGATTTGATTGAAAGAAATCGGTTGCATCAATGGTTGTAAGTAGATGATGAGAAGACTCACACTGAGCGAGCATCACTATCACATAGATGACGTCATTTTTTTGTTTCAATTCAAGAAAGATTGATAAAAAAAATTAGGTTCTAATACATGCGAGAAACTTCTATGATTTCCTAGAAAATTGTTTTGCTTGGATAGAACATCATTCTATCTTGTATTAGAAAGTTATAATTTACTAGAAACATTGAATTATGTTATGAAATAAAACGTGAAAACCTTCAATCTCAGGGATGCAATAGATGGTATTAGACTACCGATTGAGAGTAATACTGTATTCATTGAGAGAGATCATATCACTTAATTAAGGTGTGCTCAGTTCAAATTTCCTCAGCACCTTATTTTGTTGATTATTTGTTTGTCATTCAATATAGCTTCCTAAACTGATTACGAATATCTGTTTTAATCTCATCATTACAAGTTCTTTACGGTAATCAATTCGAACAACTACAAGAGTCTGAGTTTTTCTCTAAAAAGCATAATTTGCTTTTTTCAACGACATAACTCACGAGTGTCCCACTTCAACTAAATGTGAGTTTTCAGCTTCCTCTTTTGTCTAACTGTATGTTTTAGTGAAACTAAAAAACATTCAAGAAGTGTTCTTGCTTATGCCTCTTCATTACCGAGATACCACCTATGTAATATCATCAAAGAAAGGAAATCTTCTTTTTTATTTTTGAAATATATGTCTTCTTTGTGTCATCGGAACATGTCTAAGTAAATGTTTATATAGCCAGTTTTAAAAAAACAGATGTTTAACTGATATAGTTTTTGAAATTCACGTTTTTTTCAAAGAAAATAGTGTATCAAATTATTATTGTATAAGAACTGACGACTTGTGATATCAAAGAAAAAGAATGAGACAATAGAAAATGGAAAAAAAGCAAACGAAAGTCGATCCTTTTTAACCATATTTGTGGCACGTATGAAAAACATCGATATTCGTTAATTCTTCTCTTTTTTGTTGTTTCATTTTTTCTCGGTGACATCATAAGTCACTAAGTCTTATACTATTATAATTCGATGTATTAATCATTAGTAAATGACAGACAAGATATACATATCAGAAATAAAAATAAAATTTCTTTTTGTTTTGAGATATTATTGAGATCATATCTCGGTAATAAAGAGCCGTAATCAAGAATCCTCCGAAGATTTTCTTAGTGTCACTAAGACCTACGTAGAGTTCAGGGACAAAATTGAAGGCTTGCAATTAATTCGGGTGGATTTCTCTTGGTTTATATAGGGTTATTAAAGACTACGGCTGTTTTTTGGACAAAAACAGACAGTTGAATTTATCCGAATTGTTTTGAATAAGAACTTGCACTAATAAAATTGAAAAACTAGTTGTTCTTTGTCAGTTTATCAAATTTTATCAAATAATATATAAATAAGCGACAAACAAGGTAGCGTGAAAAGTTTAAACAGGATGCACCTTACAAAATTCCATAGTAACGTTGATAACTATGTTTGTGTCTACTTCAACAAGCAAAGATGTAAGTACTAAACGATGTATCAATTCAGGTTTTTTTCTGTAATCGCTAATTTATCACTACACATTTATAATCATTTGAGTTCTTCTCGACCTCTTACCTTTTCATTCCAAAGATTTGCATCTAATGAATACACTTCATTCGAAAAAAATAACAACTTATCAGGTATCCCTTAGATTATGTTGGTGACGTTTGATAATCAAACTATATTCAACAAGAATACGTGTGTCATCAACGACAACAACAACAATGAGTGTTAATGTATAATCATCATCTAAGAGATAAATAGATGATTTGTTTTGGTATATGTGCAGTACCTTCTATGAAATTTCATCAAATTAATAGTAGGGTAATCAGTTATACTCCAATTCTTTGACTGCAGTTACAGTCAAGTATGTCACTTTTTGTACACAATTGGTTTTGAAAAAGCTGTGCCTGATTTTGTATGTAGGTTGGTTCGTTTGTACAGCTTTTTGGCGTCAAAATGTTTTATATCAAAAAACGACGGACCTGTTGTTACAAAAACTCGATAGTATTTAATACTGTCGAAATATACACATTTTTTATAACAGGTTTTACTTTGCTACTTTACTGTAGTTGCATAGACAAGGGCATCGGCCAACGCGTTCTCTCTTTAGCTGTCCATGAAATATACATTATTCATTGAATTAGAGGTAGATAAATATTATGTGCATAGAAAAGATACTGACTGTCTTCCATCGTTGCGAAATTGTTGCTGCTTGCAAAGTTACATGTTTGAGTTGAGATATACGTATATATACCTGATTGAAGAAAAAAATAGTGCATATATTTTAAAAAGAGATATACTTATTTCATTCCTATGAATCAACTGTCAGATAAAAGAAAACAATTTTGTTAAGCAATGAATCTCTGTCTTATACGGAATATGAATCACTCTATGAATGAAAACAATTACAGTTTTTTCAACAAGCAATGTCTATTTTCTATTGGAAAGAACTAACTGGCTGCATTAGAAAAAGGATATGATCAGTAAGAAGCAACATGTTCTTATATTCTTACGTCTTGTTAGCCCTATAACAAAGAAAGAATAGATATACATTGGAAAACAATATCTATTTGTCCGTAAAAGTAAAATATTAAACCGAGAAAAATGAACTCACATTAAAAAGAAGTATGTATGTTTCTATTCTTATGAATTGACTATTCGATGAGGAAAAATATGTGTTATGTAAGATGCATCAACCTTCTATTGCTACGAATTGACTATCTGAATGATGAAAAGGATAATTTTCTGTTAATTAAGAAGCTTACGTTTTCCATCTTTATGAAGTTATTGGAATTAGTGTCACAAGCATTGCACTGATACTTGTTTTCGTTATGCTTGCCAAGCTCATCTAAGATAATCATGCCGATTTGAGAAATGAAATGTTTATCAACTAGTCTATTTATCATAGAGAATTATTCAAAAGATCGAAGCACAATTCTGTTAAATAGAAGTAACTTTCAAATTCACTACCAATCTAAAGATGTCTTTTTTATCTTTCGATCGAATATATTTGAAACTAAATAACAATTTAATTGTGCAAAAATGTTTTTAACGATGATTGTTTGTACCTGCATGTTGATGTTGAGTAGTGGCATGACGATTATCAAAAGTAAACTTTATATTTATTTTTCTCAGACTCACAGCTAATATGGATTTGACTTTCGAATATTAAGAACTATGCGAAATCAATTTACATTCTTTTAAAAATTATTAAATTCCAAAATATATCTAAATTATACTATGTTAAATTTATTTTTTGATTTAAATTGAAATTAATTCTTATATTCTTCCATATACACTTTGTGAAACTTGAATGCCACACTATTAACATCATGTGTATTTATGAAACAACTGCAACAATTGGGATTAGTCAGTTACCCTTACCAGAGCTTCATTACTAGGTAATGGAAAACTTGCGAGATTGATTCTTAGTCAAGGAAAACCTATTTTAGGAGAAGAGCGATCTTATATAAAATTCAACTAAAGGTTTTCAGAGTCGAAGAATCCAGATCTATAAATTGTTTATCAAAACTTAAGAGTTCAATTTATTTCTCAAGAAAGACCCCTTCTTCGAATATGACGATGATTTGCAGAGGTAGCCTGAGTCGTGGAGGAATGCCTATTACGACCTAAAAAGTCAGCTTCACAACTTTGAAACACTATTTACAGATCCAATTTCCTCGACCCCGAAAACGAGCTTGATGAAAAATATTTACTTTCGTGACATAGATCTTTCTTCACTTAGAATCAATCTCGCACATTTTCCATTACATAGTAACGTAACTCTGATAACGGTAACTGACTACATCCAACTATGGCAGTTGCTTCATGAATATCAATGATATTAATAATACGATGCTTAAATTTCATAAAGTATTATGGGAGACTAGGACAATTTAATTTAATTTACATTGAAATCATGTTAGTTTAAAATTAAAATAGACTGACATCAGAATGCCACCCTATTAAACAAACTTTTATTTTCGTTCATTATTCTTCATTATAATCTTAATTACATAAATATATACAACAAACAGCACTAGTTCAATAAGAATAAATATTTTGCGTTTATAATAAATTAGATGAAGAAATCGACGGAGGATAATACTTCTCCTGTTAAAATACGCAGGCAATAATCAGAAAAAAGAACGAGAAAGTGTTACAAAAAAGTGAGAAACTAAAAAAATCAATAAAAACACGGCTTTTTGTGCGTTTTTCAAAATAACCGAAAAGGATGTATAATAGCTGACTAAAAGTCGCTATTTTTTTTTTGAAAAACGCAAAACATCAGTATTTTTGTCTGCCTGAATAACTGCACTAAATAGAGGAGCAATAAAACATGTAAATAAGTGATTCGCTTTCAATCATAAAATTGCAATGATGTTTTTAGGTTTGCCAACTTAATAGTACAAATTGTATCTTTTTGTCGCAGGCTAAGTTCATCATGATATTTATAAAAATTTTCGTTCTCGTAATTCATTAGTTTTCTTTCCATATTCTATTTTGACAAATTTCTTGCTGTGGATACAAAACAGATTGTGGGAGTACTTTATTGATTTACACAAACAGATAATGAAAAATAACGTTTGTGCTTGACATTTACTCATGAACTGCATGTTTGAATAGATTCGGGTAGAAATAGGGCTAAGAGTAATCGCAGTATATTTTGTCAGACAAATCACTAATTGTTTTATCGATGAGAAGTCTATTTAATTTTAGGTTACCATGTTTTTCTACACACTAGTCAATTTTAGGCAAATTCAGTCGTTATTGTTCAAACTCGTCTCATTTTACAGTTCGATTATATTTTCAGTACTATTGATTTCATACTCGACAGTTATATATCTTCATAGTTTAATTTAAAAAATTCGAACATGAAGAGAGTTTCTTGACACATAAAGGGAGATCACATGTACGTGATTACTTCAATTCTTTGTCGGTGGAACCGACCATAATGACTTTTCGTTCATTTTTTTTCTGTTTCTTTTTGTCTTACACGTACCTTTTATATAAAAGTGAGTCTGAAGCAAAAGAAAAAAAAATGAAACATGCACTTTTTTAACAGCACGCATTGACACTACATATTACTTACGACAATTTTTTTCACCATGGCATCAATTATATTTGCAAGTCTGTTTGTAATCGTCATTATTCTGCTTTATATCTATTTGAAACGAAGTTACTCTCCGTCACCAGATGATCTACCAGGAGTGAAGCCACATATTTTTTTTGGTAATTTAATTAATTCTGGCATAATGACGGGTCAATCATCATTTGCTCAAGTTACACTCGATTATCAACGTCGTTTTGGTGACAAATTTCAATATTGGTTCGGTTCACTTCGATGTTTAGTTTTCTGTCGAATGGAACATGCTCAAACGATATTTGACGATCGTCATATTTTCGAACAATCCCCATTAGTTCTTCCAAACTTTGATGTTTTTTGTCCAGGCAGCGTTTCAATGTTGACTGGCGCAAGATTTAAACGGCATATACGAGTTCTGTCACCGATATTAAAACGAGCAAAGATAATCAATTATTTGGAGATAATTGTTGAATGTGCTGATCGTTTTATTGATCAACACCTTTGTCCTGGTCAAGTTAATCGAGATTTGGTCTCATGTTGTCGATCATTTGGGCTCAATGTCATTGGATTCATCGAATTCGGCCACGATTTTGATATTCACGTTGATTTACCAATAAAAAAAGCTATTGACGATTTTCTGTACCATGCCGTGTTGCTTATGAATATACCTTGGATGCCTCGATGGCTAGGCAAAATCTATTTGAAATGTAATTGGAAATATCAACGAGCTTATCGATTGACTCATGAATTCGTAGAAAAAGTTATCGAAGCAGAACTTTTTAAACAAAGTGACATGAAAAATGAACGACCAAAGCATGTGATTGCTTCATTAGTCTCATCATTGAATGAACAAGCCAACGACGAACATCCTTCATCTGGTCTAACACGTTCAGAAATATTTGACGAAGTTTTGACGATGATCCAAGGTGGTTATGAATCAGGATCAGCTGCTCTATTGTGGTTTATATTATTCGCAAGTAAAAATCCTCAAGTGCAACAACGAATGAAAGACGAATTGCACAAACATCATCTTCTGATGACTGATGGTCTCACGAATGTACCACCACTTACATCAGACAATTTAGCTTCACTAACCTATTGTGAATGTGTGACAAAAGAGGTAGGTTTTGTTTGGAAATGTTAGACTATTTTTGCAATATTCTTTTTGTATTCAGGTCTTACGCTTGGCTCCTATCGGTGACCTCGTAAGCCGTACAAGTACTTGTGACACCATCGTTGATAATGTGAAGGTTTATCGTGGTCAAACTGTTTTTATTGCTACACATAACATCAACACTGATGCTCGCTATTGGCATCATGCTGATCCTCGACGATTTGTACCAGAAAGGTTTTTAGGTGAAGATAAAAATCACGATCCATTGGCGATGATCCCGTTTGGTGGTGGACATCGAGCATGTCTTGGACAAGAATTAGGTTGGTTAGAGTTGAAAACGGTCATCGTTCGAATAATGCAACGTGGTATTACACTCGAAGATGCATCGGAGCATACCGACAGTTATGATGAACGTATCATCGTTATTCCAGACAACTTTGCAGTGCGTGTACGCATTGATTGACCTTGATATTCTTCGATGATGAGACTAGAACTTTAGACAAAGAGCTAACCAGTTTTTGTTTGAATACTCATGATTTTATGCGGATGCTTGCTTCTCTGTTTGTATGAAAGTTATGGCAAAGCTCTAGTAGATATTAGAATTTTTATGCTGGATTTGTTTTAATTCAGATTTCAAGTATATCTATTTGTTTTGTGAACAGCGATTGTCAACCCATGGGATGAGAACTTCTTATGCAGTAACAAATCTAGTGATAGGGATCTAATTCAATCTTGATGCTTGGTGATTGTGTATTATCGGCCACGACATATATAATACACTGAAGAGCAACGCAAAGTAGCTTTGGAAGTTGTAGATTAAAGAAGCAATTTATGATTGGCACTAGCATTTTTAATACTCACGTAACGCTCTTGATTGCATTTTGAGTGATGAATAAAACACAAGGAAAAAAAAGAAATTTAGACGGCCGAGCTAACTGAGTGGGTGTGGGTGTGGGAGAATAGAAGACTGACGTTAACCCAAACCCCACACCCCACTTGTGATATTACAGAGAAGAAAGAAGAATCGTCCATACTGCTTAGACATGATGCACAAATGTCCACGATGGATCGACGTTTGTTCGTTCGTTCTGCTCTTCTCTATTCGTCATTGTTTATCTGTAATACCATAAGGGACCAAGTCTCATAAAGTTATAGTTTAATATTGTCAGCGCTAGCATAGCCATGAATTTGAAATTGTTACAGCAAATAAGCTACTATTGGAGCTGGCTATATAAATGTTTACTCAAACCTCTTTTGATGATACAAAATAAATACATTTTAAATTGAAAAAAACTTATTTTTTCATGGTATTATTTCGAGAATATCTCGGTAATAAAGAGCCATGAACAATAATGCTTCTGAAATTTTCGTAATCTGATTAAGACCTGTGTAGAACCAAAAGCTCGAAATCAGTCGGAATGCTTTCCTGATCAGTGATTTATCCTTATAGGAAAATAAGACTTCTTTAATACATCCATGTAGTCAAGATTTTTAAAAATGTTGTTAGTGTTTGACTGTTTGATTTTTTATTATCAATAATACAGTTGAATAGGAGTGGACAACAAACACTTCATTATGAACATGAATATGACTGCTATTGGTGAATTTATTTGGACATATTCTTACGTATTATATCCTCTATCATGTGTCTAAATTCTTTTAATCTGATTTCGCTGTACTATCGTGAATTTTTATCTGAGTTCAGGTATTAGTAGGCTAGTAATATGCATCTCGTTCCTTTATGTTATTGTTGTATCTGTTTTTTTTAGAAATAAACGATCTGTCGTGAATATATTACTTGATGATGCAACATCAACTCTAGTTGATAAGAAGGATTTATATGATATTCAAATTCTTTCTCCAAAAGAAACATTTAATTAAATCATTATTGTCATTTACAAAAAAAAAACGTTAAATTCGAGCTAGACATATAGCATTGATTCAATATGAGAAATGGAAATGTTTATTGATCAAAACTCAACTGAAAACGAAGCAAATAATGAACAAACATTTAATGATGTGACAACTGATATCACCCAAGAAGAAATGCAAACCAAATATACAGAAAATGTTTCTTATCTTGTATATCATATCATTTTGACTACTACAGATCTTCTTGATCAAATTAATACGTATGGATTACAGATAGACAATTCAACAGGACTCCAATTATGATGACAATATTTTGTCTGTTATGACATTTAATATCACTTATATTTGTCTTATGCAACAAGAACTTAATTAATATCTGACATGTTGACAATGACGTTTTCATCTCGCAATTAAAGTACGGAATATATGAGTTAGAAACGAGTGACTGGAAAGACAAACTGACCTTATTTTTGTGAGTATTGATAAAATACGTTCTAACTCACACTGAACGCTGTTTTACTCAGGACAAATACCAATCGGCAACGCTTGATATTTTGAGTCAATCGAACCTCATTCTGAACACAAATCTAAAAAAATAAATTCTTGGAAGATGAAGTCAAATGTAGCGTTGCAACGTATTTTGAACTTACTACTAAAGGCATCAGGCATTTACCATAACTTCATCTAACGCCATTTTTCCGAACATTAGTGCGTTTGAGCTTTTGGCTCCACGTGAGATCTAGTTGACTCAAAACCTCAAGCTCTATCGACTGGTATAAGTCCTAAGTACAATGGCATTCAGAATAGATCAAAGCGTATTTTACTAATACTCTCTGTTTGTGTTTTTTTTGTTTTTTGTTAGCACTCTGCAAGATGAGTTCTTGAAAATTCTAGTATCTTCTTTGACCTTCATTTCATATACTTAGCATAGTATCTTGATTTTCCATCCCAAGAAAAATCAAGCGTAAGCCGTCTTACACTCAAAAGCTATCAATTTTCGTGAAAAACATGAAAATTGAAATGCAGGTATGGGAAGACAACCCGAGGCCTAATATTTCATAAATGACATGAATTTTTATTTGACATCTAATTTTTTTTTTGAAAAATTTCAGTCATTTTCTGATTGAGAAATAAGGCTTTTTTCAGATAAAGTGTAAAATCTTTTCAAAACTTTATTGTAGTCAGTGTTATTTTTGTTTGAAAAACTATCTCGGGACACTGAACATGACAGAATCCGTTTTTTGAATTAAACTTTGTTACTATTATATACAAGAGTATTGTAATAATTATAGTACGATTTTCTGAGGTTTTTTTTTAGACATTGAAGTTTTCATCTCTATTCTAATCTTAAATAGCAAGGATTTAAAATAAAGGCTCTGTCATGTCCTACATCCTGACAAAATTCTTTCAAACAAAAAGAAAATTAAGTTCATAGAATGAATGTCTGCATAGAACTTTAGTTTGCCAAATGAGCAATTCCGGACAACTGCCAGTTGAATATTTTCCGAAGACATCATGGTATGGAGTTGAAAATTTGATCATAGTCTCTCCACTACAGTTTCAATATATCTTGGAAATTTCATACGATATGAATATACGTGGGTCAAGATCGATTTTTGAGATGGAGACCTTAGCAGGTTTTTCAAAACTATATATATATATATAAGTCACTATCAGCTCTAATTACTGTTAGACAATCAATAGAATTACAAGTCATATTCGATTTTAATAATTCCTAAAATCATTGTAATATAATGAAAATTTCCTAAACATCATATAGTATTCTTTGATGTACACATGTTAATACTTCATTATTTTTATGTCAACCTACTCATATTTCACTGAACTATATTAACAGTAAGAGAAACAAAAACAATAGAACAAGAACTAAAAAAAAATAAACATATAATCGTACAATGAAATGAAAAGATAGAAAAAAATTGAAAGCTAAATGCAAACAACTCACATAAATTAGAGATTTTTTATATAAAAGAGAAAGATAACATCTTACTCTAATTCTATTATATGTTCATTATTCTTCCATAGAAAATGAGAACATTTATCTACACACATTGTATATTGAAGAGAAAAAAAGGCAAGTACAGAGAATTTCATATAAATGTTAACCATTTTACACGTTTTAATTAAAGATTAGTTGTTGATACTTGTTGATCTAGAGAAGAAAAAGTAATCCCTACATAAAACATTAAAAAAACACCTACCAATAAAATCAACACTTTTACTGTTTATATCAAGTAGATGTGAAAATATTGTTTCAGAATTCATTTCATTGATAATAGGTTCAATATGAATAATAGTTGGTAATGTTCGTAATGTTGTTGGATAATTTCGTTCATTATACCAACGTAAAGATTTTTTGTCAAGCACAAGTAATTCAAGATCATGATGTTCCATATGTAGTTTTATTTGATTTAATATTGTTTCATAAGTTAATGTTTGAATATTTATACCATTGATTTCAATAATATGATCACCTTCACGTAATCCACAAAGAGCTGCTGATGAATTTTTTTTCACATTAGAAATAAATATCCGACTAAATAAAGAAATGTAACATTATTAAAGAAATAAAATGGATTTCACCCTAATTTTTTTCGATCACCACACAGAAAGAAACCATAGAAAGGTGATGAAGGAATTTTTCGAATACGACAAAGTCTTGCAACAGGTGCACCTTTTTTACAAATATTCAATATTTCGGTACTAGACTTTTCTAATTATCAATAAAGAAATAGAAAATTCAATTTAGGAGTAGATCAAACAAAACTTACTTTCTGATGAAATTGACGTAAGTTTTGCTGTACGAAGATTTTTAGGCGAAGCAGTGATTCCTGAATAAAAAGTTTATATATATATATATATTATTCAAGCACATAAAAAATCTATTGCTTATTAAAACCTGTACTAAGTATTGGTAAACTTCCATAGAAACTACGATCGATAATCTTATTTGAATTTTCCGATTGATCTTGTAAATTAAGAAAATTTGCACTCATTGTTTGCTGACTAAAACCATCAAATGGACTAATTGTATGAGTTTTATCCAATAGATTATTACGCAAAACAGCTGTTGTATGTGTTGCAATCATTAAGTTATTATTATTATTATTATTATTATTTGTATTATTGCTATTCAATAAATTATCAGTGCTTGTTCCGTTATTTGTATTGATTGATGATAGATAAACACCATTCGACCGATTATTAACAACACATATTTCAATTGTATCGTGCGTTTGCATGGCAGAAATAAGTATATCAACCACCTGAATTCAAAGATTAGTCTCGTTATCAAATCAAATATAACTAATGGATCGAAAGTTTTCAGACAAAATGCTTATTTATTTTTGGTTACCTTGAAAGTGTTGTCGAGGAGTCGAAAGCTATAGAGTATGATCAGAATTTTGTGCTCTTTTTGAATATAGACTGAGGATTGTTTTTTAGACCAAGGAGATGATCTTTTAAAAGGTCCAGGCAACAACTTGGACGGAAAATCTTTCCGTAAACTTCTATGCTTTTCTTATTGGAACTCAAAAGTAAATGTTGACACTTTTATCAATACATCAGTTTGTAGAGCAGAAGCTACCCTATGAAATGTACTATTGGAGTTTTCTTTTCTACAGATCGCTTCAGTTTTCCTTTCTCTTAAACCGTCACTTTTAAAAAATCGACTTTTTGATTAAAAGATATTTTGTATTAAAAGGAACTCTTGGCAAAGTGTCCATAGTTTTACTTAAGTAAAAACCACAGTTTAGTTCAGTATGACATTTTGCAAAGACGTATTTGCTCAACAACATAACCGACTTCAATAATTTTTTGCCACATTTGAATAGAAAACTTAAAGTCTACTGATTCAATATTCCATTTAATCTTTTGAACCTATAAAGAATTCCTTCACTAGTTTCGAACAAAAATAGACACACTATTTCTAATTTCAAACATCAAACTCTGATCATCATCCATAGTTTTCGACTTGTTAAAGATGCTTTCAAGTAAATCAAAATGAGCCACCATTTGCATCAGAAACTTCGATTCACATTTTTCGTTCAAGCTCTTATTTTGAGCCCTTCAAAGATTACTTCATTAATGTCGAACAAAAGCTGAATTAAAATTTCTAAGGTCATATGTGAAGAATGCACAATATGCTGGTCCTAATCCATAGCTATTGAATCTACATAAACACTTTCAAGGAAATCTCACAACAACAAATATATTTTATCAAAACTTTCGGCTCACCCGTCATATAAAATTGAAAATATTTCGCTCATTAGTTATAGAAAAAAAGTTAAGAACGAACCTGTTCATATTTAATGTTGCGCACATAGATACCATTGATTTCGATTACTTCATCATTGACTTGTAAACCAGCAGTATCAGCTATAGAATTCTAATTTTTTTAAAAATAAAAGGCAAGAGAATAATAGAACTGCAATCCCCGTTTTTTCTTATGTATACGAACTTTTTCAACAGCAGTAATTGTATGATCATAATCATTAGTGGCACTAAGAATAAAACCAAGACCTTTATTATGTTCTATTTTAAGCACACAACGACGAGGATCTCTAATATAATCATATGATGCACTAGATTGATTTGAACAAACTGTATTGCGTGATTGTGAAATATGTCGAACGTGTTCAGAAAGATTTTCATTATGGTGAATAATCGATGATAATGATGTTTGTGTTTTTGAATTCTTTATTCGGTCGAGAGGAATATCATAATCAGCTGTAAAAAAAAAAATAACACAAAACAACTGCTAAATTATATTCTATATATCTTAGTTCGAAATGTATTCATTACTAAAGTTTTTTTTCAATTATCTCACTCTTGAGATATAAACATAAAAAAGTATTGATAAAAGTTAAACATATTGATAGTATGAAATTAAGTTTTATTATTAATAAGTGAAATCAAGCAAGCAAAGTAGTCTATTCTTGAATAGCTAAATAACCTACTGTATTTGTGATTTTTCTAAACGTATGTGAAGGTATTAATTAAATAAAAATATATCTTTATGTTCATCTACAGTAGGCTTAGTAATATAAAGTATTAGCATGCATTTATACTGTATACAATATAAAAGAAAATGTGAAAGAACGACACTACATTACGTTCAACAACCACAATGGTGCAAAGAAGAAAAAAAGTTTTTTTTTTTTTTTTTAAAGAACTGTCAACATAGCTACATGCAAATAAAGAAAAAAAGCTGATCACAAACGTTTAGTTGATTTTTGAGATCCAATACGTTGAAAAAAATTATTAATTGTATGTGATATAAAATCTTTTATTGATTGATCAGTTGATGTTTGACTTTGTTTTCTTTGTTTATTTTTACTAGATAAATTTTGATCTGTTAAAGAATTATTCGTTTGTTGTAAGGAATTCACTACAGGACCAATAGATGTAAATGGTATTTCATGAGTAAAAGAAGTACGTATTGTAGTAGTATCAGATGGGTCATTTGGTAATGGAATATCAAAGTTAACTGTTGATTGAATATTAGGTGACATTACATCATCTTCTTCATTCTCTAATGATATTTCTTTTGGCGTAGAAAGACGATGAACATTAAATAAAGAAAAACCATGATTTAAACGTTCTGTACTATCTTGTGACATAAGTGAAGATGTTGTAGCTATTGAAGGTAATTTTAGAAAACTTGCCGATGGTCTACTTTTTGGAAAAATATGTTTCACTTTAATATCAGGTTCTTTGAATTTTTTGTGTGTTAATTTACAATAATCAAATACTTCTTTATCAACAACAAGAATTTCTAATCGACCATCATGTTTAGCTTTTTCAATTGCTTTTTTAACTTTATCAAAATTTAAACCTTTTGTTTTACGATCATTTACTTTTAATAATATATCTCGTGTTTGTAAACCAGCACGTTCACCTGGTAATTTTGGTTCAACATGTGATATTATTGGATATTCATATTGAAGATCTTCAGTTATTTCAAAGCCAAATGTTGTTGCTGGTGTACCATCAGTATTTGTTGCATTTAGATGACAAAGTCGTAATGTGTAAGATAATTCTTTACTTCGTTTTTCTAAATATACATAACCTATTCAATATAGAAGCAAACGATATGATAAATTAAATAAAACTCGCCTCGAACATGCCCCATATTCGTTTTCTTTCTTTTTTTTTATCGAAAAGAAATTTACCTCGATTTTAAGTAATGTATGAAAGAAGAAGTGATTTTCATTTCAGCTTAGACAATGTGTAAAAGATAATATAAGTTGACTAATCCTACATTCATTCACTACAGTATTAGCTTGAAGAATAGTTCACAATACAAAACAAAGAAAGAAGAATGATTTAAAAGAGACCAATATTGATACAATAGAATAAGAAGATAAGAAAAAGAATAAACATAACAAAAAAAAACTATTTCTATACAAAGACACTTGTTTGTGTCAATAACTGACGATCAAAGTTTAAATACAAAAAGCTAGGCAATTAAAATGTGACACACAATAAAGCTAGTTTTATTGTAAATAAAAAGATTCTCATTTATTTTTTTTTTTTATTTACATACTTTGATACTCTTGTACAATATTTACTGCACCGTGATGTTGTTCTTCTACTCCACTGCTTCGAACATTGTTATTTCCACTACTATTACTTGCTGATGATTGACTTTTCTTTTTTGTTTCATATTCTTTTCTTAATGATTGTTGATTAACAACAAATTGAACGATTTTTTGTTGAAGAGCTTCAGTAATTATTTTAGTAGTATCTTTATAACTTGTTTCAATAACTGATTTTCCATTAATGGATAAAAGTGTATCATTAAGTTGCAAACCAGCTTTTTCTGCTGGCGAATTTTTTTCGATTTTACAAATGGTAAATGGTGGTGAACCAATATTATTTAGTATGAAGCCAGCTGCACAGTTTGTCGATGTCTCTAAAAGACAAATACGGCTACCAGCGGGCAGAGACTGTGTCTGTGATTCACATGGAATATTTGATGGATAATTATTAACACAACAAGGTTGCTGTTCAGCTAAAACAAAATCATATACACGGTTGGAAAAAATATTATTCCAGGGGGTAACGCTATAATTTCAAATCGGTGATATGATGAATTTTATACCAAATGAAAGCCCGTGAAAAATGGGATTTATTGATGCTAAATAGTAAGAGTTATGTAAAACTTTTAATATCGAACTTAAGAAACTTTCAGAAATTTTATACATTTTTGGGAGTGGAACAGGAAGATGCTAGTAATTCAAAAATGGAGTAAAATGTTTTTCTTGGATATTTTTACATGGTTCGATAGAGCTCGTCGAGCTCTACAAAACTGTATATACTAAAAACTTTTAAACAGGATTCTTAGGTTGAAATTCACTGAAAACTGTCTAAAGAAAGTACCCAAAAATCGGCATTTTGTACAGCTTTTATAGGAGAAAAAAGTGGTCTTTTTTACAATAAATTCAGTTGTTTTCCATTAGTATCCTTATATAATATGTTTGAAAATATATTCATTTGGTGCAGTTTTTCACGCTGCATCGAATGGGTATATTTCGAAACGCCTGGGAGGGGGGGGGGGGGGGGGAGGAAAAATGATCAAAAAAGCTAATTTTATTGCAAAATCGAATGTTTTTCTTCCATATCAAAAATATCAGTTTTTTTAACGTTTTTNCATTATTTAAATCATTCAAGAACATTTAAAAGAATGCATATTAGAAAATGAAAATATTCTCTTATCGGATTATCTTGTTGAAAGATAAATAACAGAAAATAAATCATATGGATTGCATTATGTTGATAGCTAACACTTCAGTTTCCAATAAGAAGTTATACGATGTCATAGGTCTTATTGATAGAAAGGCGATTATTAGTTACACTATATTGTTGTAAATATACAAATTATATTTTAACTTGTGATACGTTTAAACTAAGTCGAAGTTATCAACTCTGTAGAACAATAAGGCAATAGTCTATCTAACAATGGAAGATTTTCTACTGTTAATAAAGAGCATTAGAAATATTCGAGTCAAATTAGAATTATCATTACCAAACTAACAAATTTCTAATGTGAGCTATTTATGACGTTCACCAAGCGACATAATAGATTTTTTAGGTATTCACAGTCATTGATTGCAGAACGTTTTGAATCTAGAGTAGACTCAGCAACATTTATAAGATCTTCTCTAGGAAGCTAAGAATAAAGAAAATGGTAGAGCGGAGTGAGTGAGTCTATTTATATTGTTTAGGTGAAATATAACTAGTAGTACTTATTTCAAAGCCACATTTTCAACTGTATAGAATTGATACGATTTAGAAAAAATTTGCAACTTGTGTCAAAAGACATGCACTTAAAGAAGCACACGAACATTTATTTTTATTTGATTTAGGCTATGTGAAGAAGAGTTCTTCGATCTCCTTTTCTGAAAAACACAATGATAGTGAAGCAACAATGTTTATTTGAAAGAAAAAGCGATTACATTGTCGGTTTAGTTAATGTTTCATAGGCATGTAAACTTAGCTACTGAATGCGAACAAAATTATCGGTAGTTTTCAGTCTATCTAACTCGAGTTTCCCGTATAATTCTTCTTCACTTGTAACGAAGAAGTACTACTTCAAGTCGTTGGCAATGTAACATCCAACATTTAGTTATACCAAATCGAATGCTTGATCCTCAATAATGTTTTCTAATTCTACTTTCCTACGAAAATGTTACTATTTGCCATCAAGGCTTTGGAACATTTTGAGAGTTTCCATGCACTGCATAAATCTATCAATCCAATGAAATGAGAAACAGATTTTTGAGCCTATGTTAACAGTTTATGTAAGATATTCATAAATCAACATTTCAACACTATTTATTTTTCTTATTGCGTAAGAAAAAGTGTGTTTGAAATCTAAAAAACAAATTTTAAAAGATTTCAAAAACCTAAGAATTTTGTTTTAGTCTATTTGCATTATATTTGAAGATGATAATAAGGCCTTGGACTTTCTTCATTAATTTCTTTTAATTCTGTTTTGATATTCGAAACTTACTTTGTCTTATGCAACTCGACGTGCTCTATATCCAATAATCATGAAACAAGAAAAATATATCTTATGCATATTGTAAATACCTAAACGATCAATTATCTTGATCAATGCACGCCATGAGCAACTCATATATTAAATTTGTTAGTTTGACAGTGAGAGCTTCAATTTGACCCGAATATGTCTAATGTACTTTACTAACAGTATAAAACCATCCAGTGTAAATTAAAATAATAAAAAGATAGTGCCATACATATTATTAATTAGAAATATTTTCACACAATTTATCTTGAGGTAGGCGAGATAGAGTTTTTATGAATTAAAAGTAAACCATAATGCTTAATTTAATAATAAAGATATTATACAACAATGGACAAGAGTTTCTCCTCCTTCTCTACCAGATTTCAGCTTCCATACATGCAGAAGGTAGGGAAATTTGTGTACACATACTTCATTGAGAATACCTATTTTTGCTTCCAGCTTTTCTAACCTGAAAAAGTTGTCTGCTATATTTCGTGCTACTCCTTATCAAAATGCTAAATGACTACTGTTTGATATTTTTATTTTCAAGTGAAGTCCAATATATGATCTTTCGTCCCTCGAAAAGTGACAGTAATGTGACCATCATTCTAGCAAGGATTTACAGACTAATAGCGTGAATAACTGGAACTAATGAAGAACCGAGTGATCCATGAAGCGTTTTTCTTTTCAGAAGTATATAGTTCAAAGGAAAAACAAGTACTATCCATTACCGTGCATCATAATTTCTGTTGTGTTTAAGTAATAGAGATAAGTTAGTGACTCTGATCTACACTTTTTGGTGGATTATGTGGACACAAATTTCTAGACGTCAAGTACCTATGATACATGAGACTAGGCCGGAGGGGGGATGCTTTTGTTCACTACTGTATATAATCAATAGAAATATTCCTTGTTTTTCTTTAACTGCAATTTCTTATTACAAAATGTTTCATAAGAATATGACAAGTACCATTGAGCTAATAACTTAAGGTAAAAATAAATCATAGATTCAATCGTTTATTTTATTGTTTAAATAAATAAACAAATAAATAAATAGATAAATATGTAAGTTATTTCTATAAACCCATAATTGACCAATCGATTAAATCTTTCTCTTGCAATTTTTTGTATCTTGGAATATGAAGTTTTGATAAAACAGTTAGTTCAACTTGATTCGATGCTAATGTCATTGCTCGAATCATAACTTTAACATCATCATGTGTTAATTTTTCTAGATTTTTTTTTTCCAACAAATATAATAACATCATTTTCATGTAGACCGGCTCGATATGAAGGTGATGCTTCTTCAACAACACCAATAACATGGAGATCTTATTGAAATTTCAATATTAATCCATAGCCATCATATTTTTTACTTTTACGTAAATAACATAATTTAGCTTTTAATGGTTCTTCTTTAATTGATTCATCAGATTTAACAATATTAAATATTTCATAACGATGTGATTTTGTTGAGATAGTTGATTTTGATGCAGATGATACCATTGTTTCAAGTACTGGATTTTCTCTTAATTCAAAACGACTTAATTTGACGACTGGTTGTATCATAATTTGTCAGTATTGGAAGTTCTAAAGAAAACAAATAAACTAATTGATTTCTTTATTTGTTTAAAAATTACCTGGTAGTTTTTCTTCAATATCAACAACTGGTTGTTGAAGAATGAGTAAATATTTTGGATCATTTGCTACTGTTAAGATAATTGGAGTCATTAATTGCATTAATTTTCGTACATCTTCATGTTCAAGATTAGTAACATTAATTCCATTTACTTGTAATATACGACGATCTCCATCTTTAAGACCAGCTAAATCTACTTGAGAACCCAGCTGAATATTACTAACAAAATGTACTTGTGATGTTATATCAGCTTGTGGAATAAATGAATTGAAATCAAGACCAATAGCTTCTGAAATAGTTATAGAACGAGTTTCACTTTGTTCTATGTCTAATTTTGAATTTGAAGATGAAGGAACAGAATTTGATGTGTCTCAATAAGAACAAAAAAAATTAAATAACAGAGAAAAAAATAAGATTCAATAATTACACTAACTATCATCATCATCATCATCCGTTTTTATGGAGGATGGATTAGGAGTAATCGAAAGACTAGTCATATTCTAGAACGAAAATGCTTCGATAATTTTATGGGAATGTGCAACGACGCAATTGATTAATCACGCGTGCGTGAAAAAAAAGAAGAGGATCGTCTATTTTGCTAGGTGTCCAAACACTTTTGTACTAACTGTAAGAGTGCAAATCTATATTTAATAATGTACCTATAATAATAAATATAATCAAAAATATCGTTCGAAGGTAATAATCAAATCCTTTCCATTTACTAAAAAAAGGAACCAATATGAAAATTTTAAAACTGAAAAATTAGAATTAGAAAACCGTTATGTATATAAATACGGCAAAACTATAATATAAAATAAATCTATACACAATGATGAAATATGCCAAATGCTTGTTATTATAGAATAAGGAATTGTTTGATGAGAAATCCTATGTCATCTACATGTACCTAGGAATAGCATTCTACTAAATGTATATATTCGAAAAAAAAATATCTATGATTACACGACCTTTTATTTATTTATTTATTTTTAATTGTTTTTATTATTAAGAGTACGAGTCAATAGTTAACTTATGTAAAAATCAATTCAATTACTAAACAGTTTGTTGATGAATATGGTCGTAAAGTGATATTTCATCGTATTTAATGTTGTTTAATAAGGAATTACTAGCTTATTCAGTAATATTAATCTCTTTTAGTTCATAAAATTCTTTTACAAATGATAGCCTATATATACTTCCTTAATCAGGCTTTAATGTTTTTTTATTTTTAAAAAATAACGAATGAATATTAATGCAAAAATCAGAAAATAATATTAGCCAAGACAATTGTAAAAACAAAATTGTCAATAGCTACAAAACTGATAGACATAAACATAGTAGTTATATTTTATTTGATATTCATCAAGATCTGCTTCTGTAACAAGAAAGCATCTAATTAAATAACAAAACAAGTTCGTCAATGTAACGCTGGAGTTATTTTCAATCACTTTCAATATCATACGAATACCCAATGCAGATTATCTTAAACTTAATGAATGTCTTAATTATCCTTTTTTCAATATTATTCTTACTTAAAGTATACTCACTGGTTTTAAAATATTATAAGTAGATATTGTTTGTTTCATTTTATATAAATTATCATGTAGATGTGGTAATGGTATAATTTATGAGTTGAGAAAGCCAAGGAAAAACGAAATTCGACGGTATGATATTGACAAAATTTAATACTCGTAAAAATTCAATACGATTGGAGGTATTAAAAATTATGAAACGCGAGAAAGTATCGGTAGATTCTTTCTCCAATAAACTAGGAGCTTGCCGAACATTTAGCTTGGCGTGCATGTGAAGAAAACTTTTATTATAGCTCTTGCTGGAGAAAAATATCAAAACATTATAGAAATATCTTTCTTATAAATGAGAAAGTTTCAGCAATATTTTTTATGGTGTATGAGTTATTACGTATTCATGATGATTAATTCTTTCTTGCAATATATGAATGATGACTGATAATAGACTCTTTTCTCCGTTTAGAATGCAGTGTTTATGTATTCATTGATCATGTAGGTAGGACTCATATACTACGAACTTGACGTTTTATTTCCCGATGATCAAAATTTGGAAACAATTAGAATGAAATGCTCATTAGCCACATGACTTCAATGATACATATACAATAGTAGATCAGCAACTTCATGTAATTGCGCCAACCTAAATGATTTATCAGAGAAGACTAACATCAACTATTCACTCGTTGTATAAATCTCATTACACACATGATGAACGTCATCTTTTTCTTTAACATAAGCAAATAATTGAAAATATCACCAGAATTAATTATTCAAACAAACATAAGTTCATTTGTATTTCTAGTTGATTTATCTACAGTTTGTCCAAAATCGTAGAAATAAAACAAGACAAGAAATATCTTGCTCTTTTGAGTAACGTTCGTTATAATAATTAATTGTAAACTTAGTGTTTTAGATTTCTACAAAATCCAAGTAAAAACAACAATATAAAACAAAATCATATTTCCTCTAAGGATTAAATCCAAGATTTATGAGGAAAAAAATTATTTTTCTTTCTCTATAATGTCGAATCTTTCATTAATTAACATTTTTTTTTCTTCATAAGATTTCCTTCAGTAATATACATGTGTTTAAAATGATCATCTCAGTTATTTACTGAATAATATCATAAAACTAAAATAGAAAAAACACGAGATATACTTCTCACTGTTCTCTTGCTAAGAATAGACAAAGTAAAGAAAAGAAAAATTAGTACAACACACACCGAATAATTAATTCGTAAAAAAAAAAATAAAGATTAATAATAGTTTAAAATATCTGGAGTAATTATTTTTAGCCTTTTATTTATACGATCAAGATAAAAGAAAACAACAAAAAGAACGACATGAAAATGATAACAGTAGATAAATGTCATCTTTGCCAATGCACATAAAACAAAGCCATATAGAATGTGATCTATTATAAAAAAAACAACAAACACGAGAGAATAAACGACTACAGATTCTTGATTTTTTTTCTTTTTGGTTCATATCTAATGGATAATAGTAATAAGGGAGACTTTATAGTGAAGTAGATAAGAAGAATTTAAACGATGATATCACATTTTGTGATGATAATAATAATAATAATCATAAATGCTATTGACTAATTATTTTTACTATTCAAAATTTGAATTAATTCGCGACGTTGCTCATCATTCAATTGTTCGATTATATCTGATAAAAGAGCAGGATGCATTTGGAATATTCTTTAAATATAAATCATAAATATATTTTCTAAATATATTCAAACATAAAAACATACCGATTAATATGTTCAAGAGCATGTTGTTTTTGTAGATTTTTAATGCGATTATTAATTAATGAAGAACTACTAAATTCATCGAGCCATTGAACGACCATTCTATCTTTTGTCCATTGAAGTGTCTATTATATGAAATTATAAATAATAATCAATAAATAGAGTGTAGAAAAAAGTTTAGAAATGTAGTAGTTTTGACTTTTTCCTTAACAATAATAACTAGAACAAATTAGAGAAAAGATTTGAGTTACTGAAAACTATTTCCTGTCAGAAGAAGTACTTGTCATTTTACTATTAGCAAATTTGAATGAAATGCTCCTGGAAAATCAAGCCTCTTAAAACCAGTTTTCTGATTTCTATCAAGAACACTCTACAAGCAGAATCTATGACCACTAGTAGCAATGCTGAAAAAATAAAATTAGCAAAGGATTTCTTAGCATAATAAAGAGATATCTCAGAGAGATTTATAATATAACTAATAATCTATATAAATACAAGGATCATTATATATGAGTATGTGTACGAATGTTTAGTAAACTCTTCTAATTGACCATGAAGCCTTACACAAGAGTAAGCAGTAATTGCTTTAAAAATTTCCCATAATCCATATAATTTTCATTTGTTTTTTTCAGCTTCTGTCTGCTACGGTTTTTGACATTTGACAATGAGTATACTTTTGTCTTTTTCGTAACATTTCAAAAACTGCAAAATATGAATGTCAATATTAAATAACTATTTGCCAGCGAGATCATCTATGAATCCATTACATAGGATAAACTATCATCAACATTATAACTAATTGTTGCAGCGCCCAATAGACGTCGGTTAATTGTCGTTCGACCAACTATTGCTTTTCCTTGTAAACAAGTTCATCTGATAGAGAGGAGATTTTTGAGCTCACCATGTTCTATCTTTATGGAATTACACTCGTTCTACGAAAGACTTCAAAGTGTAAAATACAGTAAATTTATATTGAGTTACAAACAAATAAAAACAAACAAAAAACAGCCTTTTAGGCCTCTCGCAGAATGATTGGCGTTCACTGAAGACTCGCCGTGAAGAACGAAAACTAGTTTGGGGATTCTTAGTTTTACCGAGATTTTTCGCCCAAATCTGTTAATGAGAATTCGATAAGTACTTCTTCTACTAGGAAATTATTTTAGTTAATCAAATCTATCTCTTTGATTTGTTCTAGTCGCTATTATTAAGGAATAAATTCAAAAATATTTCATTTTTTAACTTTTTGTCTTTATCTTATTTCATTTTCATTATCTTACATCATCTTGTTTATCTTCACTAAACCATTGTTGAAGATAATTTAATCCATCATGATAATCTAATGATGGATTAGCAGTTAAAATAGTTTTAATTGCATTATCTTCTTCTAAACGACGTTTTAAACGCCAATAAAAAAATTCTCGACTTGTTCGCCAATCAAGAATTTCCTTTAAACGAAAGAAAGAACAAAAATTTAATTTCAAGTAACAACAACAAAAAAAAAATCTTTTTCTTTTATTTCAATTAACTTACTCGAATAACACCTTTTTCTAACATTCTACCTGGTGTATCATGTAAATCACAGAACATAACAGCAGCTTGTTGATACATTGGTAATAAATGTTTTTCTCTTTCAACTAATTGTCTTTCTAAATCTTCTTTCATTGTATTTGTTGTTGTTGTACATAAACTTATATTTATTACTAATTCTCGACAAATATGATCAAGTCGATGTATTGTACGTATGAGATCTTTAGTACGATATTTTATTTCAACAGTACCTTCAGGTTCAAGTACACCACCACGACTCATACGATCAGCATACATTTCCATACAACGTAAATTAATTGTTGGATCAACAACAACCCATGCTCCACCACGTAATTCACCATTTGGTGGAATATAAATGAATACAGGTTGATTATATGTACGTAAAGCATCAACAATATAAGCGCCAAATTTAATTATTTGATCATACATATCTTTCATTCCACCACTAAAACCACGCCAATTAGCAAATATCATTAATGGTAAATTTTCACGTTTGAAATCATTAATTGCTTGTGCTGTTTTAAATGCTGAATCAGGAAACCATACTTGACCAGCTTGCTGAATAGTACGTGCATCCGAATCAAAATTAGCTGGATCAGCTGGTTGTTCTAATTCAACTGTACGAGTTTCAACAGCAATAACACCCATGGCTTTAAGAAATGATTGAAAAAAAGAATTTAGACAAACTTAATATTAACTACAGTACATGCCAAAAGTTTCGCACTACTTTTTTGTTTTGTTTTAAGTCATGTATTTTATATACATGACTTTCATTTTATTCGACTATATGTCTGTATAGTAGAAGTCAAGTACTAATCTACATGCACATACTCCAACTTCTAAATAGTGTGTTTTATAGGTCTACATCGTGGATAATTTCTGAGAAAGTCTAGCATCCAGTTACATCTTCTATGGTCGACAGTATTGGAGACACGAAGACTCACCATTAGTGAAAAGCAGTAGTAAATTATTGAAAAATCTCATTACTGTTTTTTTTCATCAAAGTCAGTATGATCGAAGATGATAAGTATATAAGCTTTTAGCCCATGAAAAGTTCTATTATAACCGTAGAAAAGAATTTTTTTTTTACAAACACTTTCCACTAACGCCAAAGACTACAATGATCAGTAACTTATCATGCGTTGAGTGTATAGTCGTCTATGAGTAAACGTTATTTCTCAATTAAGCACATAATTCAACAGGGTTTTTTATAAGAATAATATCACTTTATCTTTTTCTTATTGTATTTCATATTCAAGACTTTGTCGTATTCAACTTTTACTATACAGAGACATACAATCGATTTAAATTAACCTTATGAAGTTTAAATACTCGACTCAAAACAAAGTGGTACGATACTTTTGACACACACTCTACTTACGAATTCCACCAAGACGAGCTCGACCACAAACAACAGTCTTTGCCCAACCTTTCATTATTTCTATAAATGAATCTCGATCAAAAAAACCCGATTGAAAATGTGATGTATTTAATACATCTATATCATTATTTTGATTTATTTGTTGTAAAGAAGTAAAATGTCCTCCTTGAATCATATGTCTTGGATCATATGGTGTTGATGTTGGCATAAAATCAATTTGGCGATCAATGGGATCATGAAATTCTGATAATACCGGTGGTAAATGAAGCATTGTTTCAGGCATATAAGAAAGCCATCGAAGTACAAGTAAACATCCATCAAAATCATCTTTAACAACATCATGTGTAACACCATTATTATACATAATTTGTATGCCACCTAATTGATTGTTACTATTATAAACTTCTCTACCAAGAACTTTATTAAGTGCAGCAGCACCGGTTAATATTATATGAGAATTTTCAACTTGTATTACACGAGAACCTAATCGAACAAGATAAGCACCAATACCAACTGCTCGACATGTAACCAGACTAATTGTTGGCTAAACAAAAATTCAATTTTAATAAATTAATTTAAATATATATATATATATATATAATTACTTACAATGACATTATATGCAAATGATGTTTCACCAGCAATCATACCTGAACCACGTAAATTTTCTACACCTATACTATTTTCTTTTCCAATAATATCAATAATTTTATATCTTATTTCACCATCATCATGATGAATAGTTTCTGTTCGTACACAATTCATATGTGATACACGTGCATAATCTTCTGATGTTAAATATAAATATTGTATACCTTTATCAATATCTTTTGGATCATTCCATGCAATACGATAAAGAAATTTAAGTTCTTCAGCAAGACCAATACG
Source organism: Rotaria sp. Silwood2 (assembly GCA_905329745.1). Lineage (NCBI taxonomy): Eukaryota > Metazoa > Rotifera > Eurotatoria > Philodinida > Philodinidae > Rotaria > Rotaria sp. Silwood2. The sequence continues at coordinate 1,164,164 of CAJNSZ010000019.1, read as the reverse complement.
TGCACCACTATTTGCCGCTATATAAATACGTGGTACACGTTCTAAACGTGATAATTCTGATGCACGTTGAAATAATAAATCTTCTTCAATACCAAATGAACCAATTTTATGTGTTATATCATTAGCAATAACAATTATTGTACGACCAGATGGACATTCAGGTGTTTTCATATGAATACGCCATGCAACAATACCACAATCATTTTCTGCTGGTGAACGTGTACGTGTTAAAAGGCCACATTGTTCAAGATATTTATTTGATTTATTACTCTTATTTGGAGATGTTTTTAATGAATTAGATGTTGGCGATGATGAAATTTTAGTTGGTGATAATAAAGAAGGTGAATCATTAAGATTTACTAATAAAAATAAAAATATTTGTTAAATTAAATAAAGAAAAAAAAAAAAGAAACGAACAATTTTTTTTCTTACCTTGATTTGATGTATCAAGAATAAGTTCTTGATAAATAAAAACATCTTTTGATATTATATTTTCTTTAAGTTTATTTCGATCTGAATATTGTTTCCATATTAATAATAATGCTTGTCGAAACATTTCAGGAAAATCATAAACATATGTTGTATTATTTGATTGAGCAGTAAAACGTTTATATTGTAAATGATCTTTAGTTACATATGGATCATGTAATGCACGACCATCTAATGGACCTGTTTTGCCAGAAGTATATGATTGAAATGTTGTTTGTCCTGTTGATGAATTTGTTACTTCACGATAAAGAGATATATCAAGATAATAACCACTTTCATATGTTAAAAAAACTCGAAATGGTATACGTTCAGAATCAGGTGTGATACGTATTGTCATTTTTAATTCAGCTTGAAGAATACGAAGTTTCCATAAACGAATACCTTTAAATTGAAAAGAAATAAGAATATGTATTCAAGTATATTTCGAAGAACTTTTCAAGGAGAAGAAAACTGATCAAAATATCTGTCAGTATTTGAATTCTATCATGTTCGAATAGTTCATCTATATGTATATGAGAGTATGTATAAGATAGATATGGACAAAATAGTTTCAGGATCAAAAACAACACTTTCTATTTGAAGTAATATCTGTTATGACTGTGCAAGACTTGCATAAAATATCATATTCTCATAACTCATGTACTCTAAAGATTTGCGGAAATTATTGAGTAACAGTCACGTCAATATTTACTTTTACAGTTTTAATAGTAAAAGTAATTCTTTTCTTCGTAAACAAAAGAGTTGTTGAACACATAAATGCAGAATAGATTAAGTATGAATGATTTTTGAAAAGGCAACCAATCTTCAAAAAGAAGCGTATTAGAGATTATTGGGATGGTGCAAGAAGTCTCGCATTCATTGACACTTCTAGAAAATTATATCACATTATTTTCTAGTATATGTATATCCAAGTGTAAAACCAGAACTAAAAACATTTCGTCCCGCTCATCCCTAATATAACTTGATAAGCTGTTTCAAGTCAAACAAAAATGAATGTGTACAAATACTTACAGTTTGAGCTTGGAACATATTTATAGATTACTTAAAGACTTTCTTATCTAACGAGAGAACTACTCGAGCAGACAAAACACTTTTTGAACGAAACACATATTACTAGGTGAAGTCTACTTAGAGTAGGCAATACACCTCATGATCTTCTTACTTCTTTCTTTTCTATTTAAGACCGTTATACAGAGTTTCTGGCCTAGTGTAGAGATTTATGATAAAAAGTCCAATGTTGCCATTTCGACCATATTAAGATTTTATGGTCTCTATCATACACAGAAAGTTTTAATTAGAACGAATATTTTATTTCTGAGACAATAGATTTTTAACCGATGCGCATATTTTAGAAAAGATTCAAGAAAATTCAATTTTCTTGCAAGTATTTTATCTCAAAAAAAAAAAAAAACTTTTGATATATGATAACGATCAGGGAAACCTCTTTATGATCAAAACTTCAACTCCAAATGGCAATAGTGAGCTTTCTATCACGCACTCTAAACTAGATCAGAGACTGAATAAAACGATCATAAATCGAAAAGAAAGCAATAAGAAAACAAACCATTATTAATTTTATTTATTCTCAGTAGACTCTACCTAATGATATAAGTCTCGTCTCAAGAGCCTTTATATCTTCTAGAGCATTGCTCTTGGAAAATGCGCAAGTATACATCATCGATTAAGAATTGAAATGTAACTAATTTCATAATAGAAAAAAAAATAAGAAATCAGCTCATTTAACATTCAATAAATTAGTCATAAATTAATCTAAGCACTCAAAATTACTTTAATAATATTCATAACAAAAAGTCATTTCACTTAACATTACTATGTGTTTCAATATTAAATCAAAAAAAAAAAAAAAGAAACAGATAAGATTTTTATACGATTATGATAATATAAATTTCCTAGAACACTATTTACGGACAAAACAATCATTTTGAATATACAGAGTAGAAATTTGAATCTACTCCCACAGATCTTGACAGATATTTTAATAGTTTAGTCTATCTAACCATTAAGGAAAATACAACTCATATGTATGAAGTGCTCTTTAACAAGTACAATAGATCAATCATGTTTTATATTTTAGAATTAAACATACCATAACGAAGTACCATAGTACGAACACTTTCTTCAAGTTTAGCTGGTTCAATACAAACAGTTGGTACGAAACACATAAAAACATGATTACAATCAGTTTTATTTGCTAATGGATGTGAAAATGCTATTTCTAATTCATCCATTGCTTCAAGTAATGTTCGTTCNAGAAAAAAGCTATTGATGCGTCGTCCAAATTAATTTTTAAGACCTTTCAAAGATTTCTTCACTGCTCTTGAACAAAAATAGATACAACATTTCCAAGCTCATATTCAGAAAGAACACAAAATTCTGGTTCTAATCCATAGTTTTCGACTCGTCTGAAATATTTTCAAGTGGGTCAGATATAAACAAACATTTTGTGCGAAAACTTTCGATCCACCCGTTATTCTGCATCAGAACTTTCTGGGCATCATGTTTCAGCATTTCTCATCCAACAACAATACATGTAGGGGTATAATAGACATGAGCAATACTACGACTGTCTAACATGTACTGACGATGCTAGAACTCTACGGAACAACGAATAATCCCTCTGTGATGTTTCTTACCGTGTCAACTCTCAAATTTCTTTCATCCTGTCTAACATCGTGAGAATTATTTTATTAGTAAGGATCGATGATTCATATCTTGGATTTTGATACGATTGATCATTGGTCTCGAACTGCATAGAATATTGACATGTCTAACACTCCGAACATCGAAGAGGTTTCAAGTTCTGACATTTCACATCTTTCGTATGACAGCAGGTAAACATAAGAAAGAATCAACTAATATTCAAAACAATTTCCCGAAGTGACACATTTATTTTCATGGAAGAGATCGAGATGTACAATTTGGTCAAGATCGTTTGCCCATCTCACAAAGGAATTTCTAGTAGGCTATCTACATGATTATTAGATAAGACTTGAACAGTATGTAGCTATGGCTTCAGAAACAGTCTATGTTCAGCAAACGTGGGAGACATGTCTTCTTAGTTCATTATCTGATCGCATATATTACAAAATGATGAGCTTTAGAAAGAACATCTGGTTTTTCAATCATTTGATAGTCTGAGCGCAATATGACAGATCGTTCTCTGTCTTCCAAAGATTGATACATACATATCTTATATTTTCTGTCGTTTTTGTAATAAGCCGTGCAAATCTATAACAAATGGTTCCATAAGACATTTTTCTACACTACTTGAATGTATCGGTGTTTCGAAGAGTTAGTACGTATTTCGAGACGAACATGACATTCAGCTTTTCAAGATCGGATATAAGTAAAAAGAAGACCTTTTTCTATATCATAAATTGCGCCAGATGTGATTGTTGGATACGTAGTTGACCTTCAGTTGAAAAAAAAATCAATTTTTTGTCGCACTTATCAAATATTGAGGGTATCATGTATAAGTGTACGTGCCAGGAGGTATTGATCAATTTTCCAAGTATGTAAAGATGAAAGAGAATCACTTTTAATGGCACTATCATTAAAAAAAATATTCTAGCAATTTTATTTATGAACAATTATAATAAGAATAAAGTAGATCTGAAATTAATTAACTTTTTACCTTTTAAAGTCAGAGTTTATCACGAGAGAAAGCGAAAGACTTTCTACTCAAACAAAAGATACTGGTCGATTATACTTATTGTTCAAGTATCAGCACCTTTTCGAATCAAATTTTATTCATTATGGCAGAAATACTTTGTAGATGTACCCGATCAATGAAATCATATCAAGGTTCGGTGCACAGGGAGTGTTCACAATTTACAAAGAAGATTTGTGCAGAAGCCTAGCAAAAGAAAAGATTCGCAAGATTTTTGAAGAAAACCAAACAAATTAATGAGTAGATTACTAAATTCATCATTTCTTGTACGTACGATATTCAACTCATTGCGCCACCTGCATATCGATCGATTTATATTGTTCATTGGTTAGATGAATATAATTTCGAAGGAAAAAAAACTAATGGTTTAAATCATTGAAATTCATAAGAATGTCGAAATTATCAAATACCCGTTCTGTTCGATCAACATATACTAGTCTTTTATTACTTATTGATTACGGTTTAAGTGAAAAAACTATTCAAGGTGTTTGCCATGGACTTGATCAACTATTTAGTATTGTCTCGACATATGTTGGCGTACAACGCATACCAATGTTTGGACTCATTGTTAATGGACAACATCAAAGTGAAGTATGTATATTCGTTATTAAATAAGCTATGCTAAAAACAGTGCTGGATATTTTTGAATTTCTTATAAAAATATTAAAGAAGAGTTCTCTCTATATAGTCTGATAGTAGAAGCCATGCTCTACATTTCTCTGATATTTTGATCATTCTTCAACTAATATCATAATAATAAAATTTCGATAAGAACTATTTATGATAACTTGTGACAAAAATATTAGATCCCATTTTGTTTACGATGTGTATCTTCTTTTTTTTCTCGTGTTCTCTAATAATATCTAGTCATCTATAAATATTAAAATATACAAAAAGTAGTGCCGGTAGAACAAAAAAGAAATACAGAAATAAACTCATCGAATCTTAATTTTATTAAACGTTCGAAATAATTGTTCTTTTTATAATAGGCGAAAGATACATGACACCGCACTCGAAGAATAACTTCAGTATAAACTTGATGAGTTTTTTCCTTTATTTCTATTTTTATTTTACCGATACCACTTTTTGTATACTACAATATGTTATACACAATTAGGCATTACATGACGACAAGCAAAAAAAGAAGATGCACAACTTAAACAAAATGTGGTCTAATATTTCTGTCACTTATAATCATAAATAGCTCTATCGAAATTTTATTATTATCATATTAGTTGAAGAATGATCAAAATATCAGAGAAATGTAGAGCATTGTTTCTACTATCAGACCATATAGAGAGAACGTTTCTTTAGAATCTTTATAAGAAATTAAAATGTCTTCATCACTACTCTTAGTATGATCTAAGTACTTATTTTTTTTTTCAATATGATACTTACTCTAGATTTTTATACCACTATCATTAACACATAATAATCATATGGAATTACAAGTAGCATTGTGTAAATTACAACTACTTGCTCAAAAATGGTCAATAAAATCAAATGCATGTAATATTTCATCAGTATCATGGCAATCTGCTTTACAGCTAGCTTACATTGAAATCAATTCAATTGTTAAGAATAATAATGAAAATCAAGTGAGTTTTATTTTAATTGTAATCTCGTCTTTGTTATTATTGCTGTTGTTTCTTTTGAGTCAAATGTAATACAGATCGATAATTTACAAAACAAAAGAACAATGGAAATGAGAAATCATGCCAGTAGAAACGTTGGCAGATGTAAATATATATACTTCACAAGAATGATTGAAAAAAAAGAGAGAGATAAGTGAAATGGCAAATGTAACTATCAGAAAAAAACGATAAGAAGATTAAAAAAAGATAGGTCTTTTTACAATTTTTATCTAACGTAGGAATCTCTTCATATGTCAAATCTCTTTTCGATTGAGACGACGTTCATTCAATGAGTAATAGAAAAGTCTACAATGGTTTGTTTTTCTAGGCTTTCGTTTTTGAGATATCGAAATGCTACTGTGTTTTTCAACAAAAGTCTGTAGTCTCTCTAAGAACACATAGATAATCAAATTTCGAGTTTCGACCTTGATCGTTGTAGAACACAGTTCTTAATAAGATTAATTGATTGTGTAATTAGTAGTTCCTTTCTGAAGATGTGAATATATGAACCAAATACACTTAGTAGATTCCCGTTCCGTCGAAAACTTAATTGATTTTCCCGTTTCGTCGAAAAATTAAAGTGTAATGAAAAAAGTATAATTAAAGTGATAAACTCAATTTCTTTGATTGACTTAAACTATTTCCTTAAAAAGAAACTAATTGATATCGCTATACTAGGTAGTAATCTGTGATTTTACAAAAGTAAATATATGTGGAGTAAAAAGGAAAAATTCATTTTTTTTTGTTAAATTCATTCATTATTACACAAAACGATGCTATCTGTTGTTGAAAGTAACCGTAATAAACCAACTTTATTACTTGATACTTTTCGCTGCATACAAGATAAAATTTAAAACACAACTGTTTATTGGAAATGTGAAAATCGTTCATGTCCTGGACGTGCTATACAATATAGTTCCAATCCAGCAAGCATGAAGAAATCACATAATCATGATGCTGATGAAATGAAATGTAAAAAGGAAGAATTTCCAATGAAATTAAAACTTCTCTATAATAATTTTGTTTTTGACAAACTTATCTACGAATAATTAGACACTATTCGTAATTAATATGACGAAAAAATCTCATCAAATGATATAATCTATTATTCATTGATAAATTAGAATTTTTTTTTCGACGAAACGGGAATAATCGTTTTTTCATTTTCGACGAAACGGGAACAGTCGTTTTTTTCACTTTCGACGAAACGGGAATGGAAGAAAAATACATTTTCGACGAAACAGAAAAATCAATTAAGCTTTCGACGAAACGGGACCTAGTCATACACTTTTACAAATGAGAGAATTTTGTATATTGAATATCTCAAGATAGCAGATACTAGAAAATTTATAAGTTCTTTAATAACCTAATCTCATTGAGAAGTATATTCATGTAAAGTTGGAAGTCGAAACTCGAAAGTCAAATTTTTCACGTGATCTGAAGGGGACCAAAGATTTTTGTTGAAAACACCCAATACAATTTCGGTATTTCAAAAAAAGAATGCTAAAAAAATCAAGTAATTCTAGAATTTTAAATTAATCGCGAGCACTCATCAAATAAACATCAGCAAGTATTTAGAATATGTACATCTCTATAATACTATACAAATTTTCTCAAGGACTTCTATGAATTACATCATGGACTCCATCCAACGAATTGTCTAAAAAGAATGCTATTTAATGAATTATTCTCGATGCTTTCGATGTGTAGAACATAATAGAAAATGGCTTTTAATCACATTTGTCGTCGTGTATCAAAGATAGGCAACTTCAAAACTAAGTTAAAGTTAAGTTTTGCTTACCAAGTTAAGAAAAATCGACAATGAGACAGACGTCTATACGTGATTTACATCAGCTAGTTATTAGAAAAATTTACACGAGATTTGTTTATACAATATTGAATACTGTCTCTTTATTTAATTCATCATAATGGACATACTTTTGCATCAGAAATTATATGTTTTCGATATAGAAACTATGAAAAAAACATCAGATAAGACGTCAATAGAGAAAAAATAACATTACAGTTGAATAGTATTGATGTTTAGTTTGGATATTATATTCCAAATTTGTTTTGCTCATCAAATAAGGTAATCATCATTTTTGAAAGACCTTGTCATTATTGTGGTTTTTGTTTCATCAAACGTGACACATTTTACTTGAATTAGTCCAAAGTCTAATCATTTCTCGTTACCTGTATGATTACATACGATAAAAAAAACACATGAAGCATGACTTTATTTTGATTATTGCTTGAATCGACTATCTCTTCGTAATATTTTGGTTATCGATTTTTGTTTGTGGTTTTTTTTCTCAGGGAAAGGTAATAAAATGTAGTTGAAAATAAATCAAAACACCTACGACTTCGAAGGTGTCAGATCGAAAGCATCGAGTGATTGGACTTCAACCTTATTATATTCTTATGTGCGTAATGTATCACACCTTGGTTCATTCTATTTCAATCTTATGACGAAATGATTTTGCGTAGATGAATTTTATTTAAGAGAAACTCTAAGTTTGATATTACAAAAAAATATATTTATATTTTATAGATCATATCGAATAGTATTAATCATTATTTTCAAATTGTTATCTTAACAAATCGAATATCAGATTCAATTCTTTCAGATATTCATCGATTCACTGAAAACAACCAGCTGGATAAAAAAGTATGTATTATATAAACATATTCATATGACTGCCAGTTTACCTTTTACCCTCAAGTAATTTCTTCTCTACTTTTTTTATCTTTCTATGTCTCAATAGAGGGGGAGAAAAAAATTATATTTGCCTACAGAATACTGTGCTACATTCCAAACATTTCTTAATTAGTAATTTTTCTTTTTTGTTATTCATATATAATAAAAAACAAATGACGTTGTATGTTTAATACCGATTTTTTTTCTGTTCTTCATCTATTTCATACAATTACATACAAAAACAAGAGGTATAAAACGTCGGTATTTTTGTACTGTGGCTTATTTAGAAACTTGAATTAGTATGTGTTAATGACGATAATAATATAGAATCCTTCAAGCGTAACTCATCATCATTAGATTTGATCAATATCAAATATGTATTGGAAAGTAAGTTATACTAACGTTTTATTTCTTTCATATGAATTATTTTTATATTTATAGATAAATATTCGATTGGTCTTTATTTTAAATCATGGCTATTAAATAACGATCATGAAAACGAGCATCTTCAATTGTATATACCACCAATTGAGACAGGTAGATTATTGTTTTCTATTCATTTCATAGAAACGAGGTTAAATAATAGAAATGTGTATGAAGATTTTTTTTATCCACAAGCGTCTTCATCTGCGCCAATTTTTTTTTCGTTTGATATTAAATTAGAAATAGAAGGATTATGTTGTGAATTGAGTAATATAACAAAGGATATTTCTTCTATTGAAAAGAGCATAATGTGTAGATCAGCTACAACAACGAAATATTTGTGTTTTTGTGATACAGAACGGAGAAAAGTACATATATAGAGTAAATGGGGGTGAATATTTATAGAAATCATCTCAACAGATTTTCTTGAACACACTTAAACTCAACTTTTAGTAGATTCAGAAGGAATTTTAAGATGCTCACTACAGAAAAATTGTCCAGAACGATGAGGTTAATAATTCTAAACTATTTCAAAAAGTTGGTTTTAAATTTTCATGTGCGGTTTTGTGACATGGATAAACGTTGAAAGGAAAATAATATAATAGGGCATTGTTTTGCCACTGTTAATACATTAGGATGAATTATATGTAAAAATGTTAACATTGTGAAAGTATAGATAAATCAATGGAATTCGAAAGCTCGCGACAAATTATTTTATTTCGTATCTCTCATATTATTCTCGTTTCAGTAAAAAGCTTCACTATGTTTGCATTACGTTACTTGCTATTAGTTATTGTCATTTCAATTGTATAGAAATTACTTGAGTGTGATTAGATGCTCTTGTCGTTAGTATGTGTATATCTAGAGAGAGAGTAAGAAAAATTGGAGAAGCAAATTGCGTGATTACTCAATGTAACTTGTTATTAAATATTAACTTCACTACTTCATGACGCTGTTTACCTAATTAATGACGTCAGTATATAATCAGTTTTTTGTCTTTAAGTAAAAAAAAAAAAAGAATAGCAATTACCATTAAATTCATTTAATAGCTATTAAATAACTCTTCAGTAGCGCCCATCGAGTTAGTATTGAACTTAATTTCGGAAACTTTGGATCCGATGGATTCTACTCTCCAATGTCGTAAGAATGAACTTCTTTTTATGCATAAGAGAAAACAAAATAAATTATGAATAGATCGACGTCAATATGATTCATATTTACTTGTCGAATAAAATACGTCATGTTTATTTTTTAGCTGAGTACATTATTGATCACTCATGGCATATGATTCGATGTGATTTACAAGAAATATTAATTGATCCTCATCATCAAGTTAATCATGATAGATTTGTAAGTTTCATATTGTTCATTTTTATTATTATAAATATATTTATAGTTTATTTATACTGAACCATCAAGAATTTCATCTTTAACTCAAAATTCTTCATCATTATCATTGCCAATTTATCAACTAAAAGCATTGAATTTTATTAAACAAACAAATTATTGTATATCATTGATATTTGGCATGGTAAATATAACTGTAAAAACAAAGAAAAAGAAACTGAATCTATTTTTCATCTTTTTGTATTAAAGCCACTTCTTGTAATATCATCAGCATGCTATAAATATGATATTGAATCAATTGAAAAAAATGAAATTGCTTTTGATACTTTAACGGAATATTTACGTCAAAATGTAACTTATTATAATCTTATTTATTTATTTTTATTTATGTATACACTTAGGAATTAATGTTAATTTGTCGTTTAAATGATTGTTCATCATCATCAATAATGAATCAATCATTTTCTGGACATTTTATTCTCTCAGTTGCTTCACAAGGTAGTTTATTATTACGTTCAATAGCTTCTAGTGAACTTCTTTTACCATTACCAAACTTAACAACACGTCAAATAATAAAACATGAACAAAAACAAAAAGATGAAAATGTATTCAAAAGTCTATTAAATGTATGTATTCAATTTTAAAATTTATTTATTTATTTTAATTTAATTTATATTTAAGATGAACATTGAGGATGAAGAATATAATCCCTTATATTATGAAGCTTGTAAGAGTAAAATAACTTTAAATAAAAATCTCATTTGATAAAACTTTGTTTATTTTGTATAGCAAAAATTAAAAAAAATAAATAAAACATGTGATTTGATTTTGTTTTTGTAGATCTATCATTCTTGTTTCGTTTTTTTCCTTCTCGTTTTACCATTTTGTATCATCATCATCATCGTCATCAATGGCTGTTCGACGATTACAACAAGATTTTCGACAATTAATGAAAAATAAAGTGGATGGAATTGATGCAAGTCCATCATCAGATAATCTTCTTCTCTGGAATGCTATCATTTGTGGTCCAGAAGAAAGTATCTATGAATCTGGTACATTTCAACTTCAATTAAATTTTCCAGAAGATTATCCAAATCGACCACCACAAGTTCGATTTATTACAAATGTCTTTCATCCAAATGTTTGGTGTGACGATGGGCTTATTTGTGTTGATATACTTAAGGATGGTTGGTTACCATCTTATGATGTTTTAGCAATACTTCATTCAATTCGTCTACTTCTAATTGATCCAAATCCACTAAGTCCAGCTAATTTAGAAGCTGCTTTACTTTATCGTGATAATCGAGTTGAATATAATCGACGTGTTTTAGAGATGATTCAAGATACACTCGAGACCGATGATGAAGATGATTATGACGATGATGATGATGATGATGATGGTGATGATGATGATGATGATGGTCAAGTTGAAGATAGTGATGCACATCGTCAAAAGACAACAATTCTTCGTCAAAGCATCACCGAATGAATATTCGATTGAATTGACGACATAATTCTTTTTTTCTTTGAACTCGTTTCATTTCATTGACATTTTTGCTTCATGTGTATTTGATGCATTTTGTTGGTTTCAATTATTGTTGTATTTCATTTTTTTTACACTACCATTTATTGTATATTGAGTGATACTATTGCATTTTGATTTATTGTAATTTCTTTGTTTCATTTTTACGCTGCATAATTGAGTTGATTTTTTTTAAACACAATAAAATATTACTGAGCAACTTTTTCACCACGACAAAATAACTTGAAGATTTTGAACGAATTTTTTTTTCAGTATGAAAATGTTTGTATGAAGACGACTCAATTTGAATAGCTCAATAATACAACACTGCCAATTTCAAATGTATAGAATTTTCCAAAAATTCGAACAAAAAACAAAATGTGAATAGCTTCTCAGCAATTAAAGAGTTTAAGTTTTCTTGTTTATAGTTTGATCACAAATTCATTAAGTTTTTCGAATAAAATGTCTGCATCTACAGAAGTTAGAAGTAAAATACTTTTATTAATAGCTAAATTCAAGTCAGTTATCATCTCAAAACGAAAGCTACAAGCCGAATTCGGTAAATACATATCAACTGAACCACATTTCAACGATTTTGTGAAACTGGTACGGTCAAAAATCGATCACGTTCTGGAAGATCTACAGCAATTACTGAAGAAAAAGTCAATGAAGTTAAGGATACTTGTAAAAATGAATCAGGATCAAGTATTCGATCTATTGTACAAGCTTGCTCATCATCACACATAAAAAAATACCGAATTATGATGGAACATCTCTTATTAAAGTCATACAAGGTACAGTTTGTTCAACAGTTGTACGAAGAAGAGTTACATAGCCCGAACACTTAATTCTGTCTTCTTGTTACAAGTATCTTTAATTTCATTGACTTTTTCTTCGGTAATTACTCTGCGATCTTTCAGAACGTCATCGATTTTCAACAGTACCAGTCTCACATGATTGTTGAAATTTTGTTCGGTTGGTGTATTTTTTATCAATTCAATTTGTAATTAAAACTGGAGACACATTAGAAGACCTCAGGTTTTTCATTCTGTCTCATCGTTTACGAGTTACAAGGGAGTGTTCTATTATGTTCCTAAAATAGTCATATTTTTTGACATTCTCAACGCTATAGTTTTATAAAAATTTTCTTATCCCGGTTATGTTGTTAATAAATGTTTATTTTACTTTTTCTATGCTAGGACAGTTCACAAAAATACTCTATATTCTATTTACAAAAACATATTTCTAAAGTGAAGCTTACAAATATACACATATAGAAAGAAAAAGTATATAAATAGTAAGAGAACTAAAAAATTAACTATAAAAAAGAGTCTTCTAATATGTTGATGATTTTTATTAATTGAAATAAAGTCTATTTTGAAATTTTTCTTTTAATTCAGATGCATTTTATCTTAATCGCTCAGATATTCTTCTTCTATCTAATTGTGGTATCCCTGAATTACATTTTCTTGTTGTATAAAATGAAAATCATTTATGCCTTGTACGAACATTACTTTGTTCATTAATTGCATTTGAATTATTAAATTATCATATTGATTCAGTCTTTTTAATTAGTGATATGCTTATAAGATATTAAAATTAATATTGTAACATTTGATCACTGAATAATTTTATTGTAAGTAATGTTATTGATATTAGATTTGTTTTTCTTTTCATTTGATAGTGATTTAAGTTTTTGTTCTTATTGTTTGTACTAATCTTGTAAATATATATCTAGATGTTTGACAACGCCAGTCATATGGTAAGAAGAATGAAAGTATAATCGAATTAATGGCTTTTATATCCGTTTCTTGAGTTAGACATAGGTTTTGAATCATAAATTATTAAAAATCTTTTGTATTCGATCTGATTGACAAATATTTATGACTAGATATTTATGAGATGTAAAAGTTTTCATTCAATAATTGTTTTCTTCTTCTTTGTGTTGCTTGGTCTGAAGATGCCCAACGTTATTGCTGCACTTATTATATGTCGTCCTATGCTAATTTATGTCGCTCAAGGGGGGAAAAGCGCGACTTCAGGAGTGCGTACTCCATTGATACTCCACTGGTACTCCACTGGTATTCTGAGAAAATTTTGGAGTACCAGCGGAATACACTCCAAAAAAAAATTTGGAGTTCTAGTTAAATACCCTAGGGAGAAACGGCAGACTTTTGCACTCCAAGTTACTTTATGCTACTTTGAAGTCCTTCGAGCTACTTCACGCGTATTTTGAGTTACTTTACAGGTACTTTGACTACTTTGAGTTCCCAAAACAAAACAAAAGTGTTCTGTTATGGGAATGATATTCCCCAAAACAGAACTCTTTTGTTCTGTTTCTGGGATCCATTCTCATAACAGAACATTTTTGTTCTACTTTGGGAACCATTCCCATAACAGAACAAAATTGTTCTGTTTCTGTGAAACTTTTCCCAAAACAGAACACTACGAAGCACTTGGACGTAATTTTAAGTACGTTGTCGTAGTTTGAAATACTCTGACGTAATTTTAAAGTACTTTGACCTACTTTGAAGTACTTTAAACTAATTTTGTACTTTGTTGTACTTTTCCACTGCAAGTCTACCGTTTCCCCCTAGGAAATACCACTGGAGTACGATAGAGCACCGATAGAGCATCAGTAAAATACCAGTGGAGTACCATGAAATACTAGTAAGTACCTATGGAGTATCATTGGAGTACCGGTGGAGTCGCGCTTTTCCCCCCTTGATGTTGTTACATTTAATCTATACTCGACATATCATATAAATTACATTATGACTATAATGTTCGTTCTTATTATACTATACTTATTGTCGAACCATATATATTGAAACTGTTAAAGTAAAAAAAATGATATGGTAAAGACAGTTCAACAATAATGAGCATTTTCTTTTTTTCTGATCTTAGTTGTTGGATTTTATTGGTCGAATGGATTCGGGAAATAAAGCGATCGTTTTGATTGATCATAAATCGTCGTAAGTTAATTTGATGTAGTTTCACATGATCTAGATGTCAAGTATTTTCCAGTTACTTAAAAAATTCTTTTACTTCTGTAGATCTTCAGATTACTTGTCAAACTTTAATTTAACGGAATTGAGAGAGAACACCGCTACATCTGAAAGATTTCTCAAGAATGCAAAGTGAAAAACTTTCAGAGACAATAAGCTTCTACGAGTACAAGAAAACATATCATAAACTCAAGTTTTCCCAATATAAAAGCTGTAAACAACCTGAAAACTCATCGAAACATTCATAGTACTTATTGTTTGTAAAATTTGGATTTATCCGAGACAGGTAAGACCAAATTCGGATGCATATTTCTTTGCTTGAAAACATTGCTTTAGACGCTTAAACATAAAAAAATCTTCGTTTCTTTCCATGGTTTTAATTTTATAAAAACCCATCATTAAACATACTGACTCAAACAAGTGCGAAGGCTAGCACATCAAATATATCAAACAATTTTAATAGATGTCACTAGCATCAAATCAATATACAAATTTTTTAAGAAGAATTACATTTAATGTATAATTTTTAACCTACTGTCATGATAAATATCTCAAAATAGATAAATGTAAATTTGAAAATATTTTTTCAATGAAAACCCTTGTTACGATGTTCATCTAACCATCCAATTTTTACTTTATTTTGTCCAATAAAACCTATTTCAATATTAATAAACAATAATGTTAGTTTTCGATAAATGATATTACATTCAGCTGTTTTTTTTTGTTCTTCTATATTTTAGATCTAATTAGATTTCAGTAAAAAGAAAAACAACTCAAAAATGTTGATGCCAAAAAAACATCGTACTCTTATCTACGAATATTTAATGAAAGAAGGTGTCGTTGTTGCTGAAAAAGATTTTGGTCTAGATAAACATCCGGCTATTCCAGTACCAAATATTCATGTTATCAAAGCACTTCAAGTTTGTTAGATTTTTCTTTAAATTCGAGATCTAAAAAAAAAAACGAAATTCTGTGTTTTATTATATTTTTAGTCGCTAAAATCACGTAATTTGGTTAAAGAACAATTTGCCTGGCGTCATTATTATTGGTATTTAAATAATGAAGGTACCAATTTCTTACGTGAATATCTCAATTTACCACCTGAAATTGTACCTGCAACACTCAAACGACCAACACGTCCCGAAGGTGCTAAAACAGCTAAACGAGGTAAGAATAACATGAAATATAATTTTACCTTTTTGATTATTAAAAAATGTTTTAGTCGAAACTGCTCGACCAACATCACCATCTGCTGATCAAAGTCGACAAGAATATCGTCGTGGTGGATTTGACAAACAAGGTGAAGTTGGTGCTGGATCAGCTCGACCTGAATTTGTAAGTTGGATGATTCAAATATTCTTTTTTTTTGCTAAGAACTCTCTTCTATTTATTTAGCGTGGTGGTTTTGGCCGAGGTCGTCAACCTCCTGGTAATCGTGGTGGTGCCGAACAACAATAAACAAACAAAAAGAAATAAACATAGAAAAAAAATTTGTTATCTTCATTAATTTGTTTTTGATAACAAAAAAAATTTCTTCGGCTTAAATAAAAACAGATATTGCCGAAATACTATTTTATTTCTTTAGCAAAAAAAAAAAAGAATAGAAAGAATCAAAAATAACAATATGATTACCATTTAATTGTTTTAGATCATAAATAATTAAAAGATGGCAGCGACATCGACCAAATTACGTCCTTTGGTCAAAGGAAAAATTCTTAAAAAACGCACAAAGAAATTTGTTCGCCATCAAAGTGATCGATACATTCGTCTACTTGTATGTCCTTTTTTTCGAAAATTCATCTAAAAAAAACTCTCTTTTTTTCGTTTAAAATATTCTAGCCAAGCTGGCGTAAACCACGTGGTATTGACAATCGCGTCCGTCGACGCTTCAAGGGTGTCTATTTAATGCCTTCAATTGGTTACGGTTCCGATAAGCGTACACGTCATATGCGTCCAGATGGTTTTCGCGCATTTCTTGTTAACAATGTTAAGGTAATTGAATTGAAAAATAATATGTTTCATTTTTATTCTTTCATATAAAATATTTTATAATTAGGAACTTGAAATGTTATTAATGCAAAATCGTAAATTTGCCGCTGAAATATCTCATACAGTTTCGGCACCAAATCGTAAAAAAATTATTGAACGTGCTCAACAATTAGCTATCAAGGTTACAAATCCAAATGCTCGTTTACGTGCTGAAGAAAAAGAGTAAACAACAAAAACACAAGAACAGCAACAACGAGAAATATCAACATGCATTATTTCTTGTTTGTCTGCATTTTTGGTTTCTCCAATATATTAATAAAAGATCTATGAGAACCAACATATTTTTTTCTTTTTAAATAATTTTTCATTTGTAAGAACTTATGACAATATTTATCTTCTATCCCTATTCTTTATTTGATGTGAATATGGTATAGAGTTCATCAAAATGTCATTATATTTTGTCAGAGTAACCCTTCTAATCGGTATAAAGAGAAGTGTAGTGAATAAGGAAATTTAATGAAGAAATGTCTCAAGATGTCAAATTGTTGTTCGACCAAAACAATATTCATTTGATGAGTAATAGAAAAATTGATTTTTGAGATTAGTTGATTGTGCAACCAGTATTTTCTGTTTGGATATGTAAATACGTGAACAAAATATGCTTTTAGACATGAGAGAATTATTGAATATCTCAGGATTGAAAATAGTAGAAGATTTCCAAATTCTCCAATGAAGTAATTTCTTGAAAAGTCTGTTCGTTCAAATTTTGAAGTTGAGAGTCGGTTTTCCATGTTAACTGACGAAAGAACGTTTTCAAATGATCAATTTCTTTTGAATTCAGATCCTATACACAAGGTAGATTCCCAGTGAGTTACGAAAAAAATTCTAAAAAGGATAAGTCTTTTGTCTTTGGTTGTAGGGAAAATCTCAGGTCGAAATATCATCATTCGATTTGTTGATATATACAATGCCAGAGACTAAAATTTCAGTAAAATGCCTGTAACTCTGAACAGAAGGCCTAAGAGGACTTATTCTTTTGACGTTTTTCATATCTTCTGCGGTATACCTTATGCACAGAGTCCGAATTCGAAAGAGATTAATTAGTTGACAACGTATCCTCGGGAGAGAAGTCACAATTTTTTGTTGAAAAACTCAGTTAAATTTCGATATTTAAAGTACGAAGGTTCAAAAACACGAAACCGTTCTAGACTTTTCTAGTATTCATCAAATGAATATCATCTTGATCGAAAAGCGACTTGATATCTGGGGAAGTTCTCTCTTAAACTTTACTTATGTTAAACATTTTCGAAAGTGAAAAATATGTTAAATTTATATTGCAACATTAATGATAAACTAATTCTTATTAGGGAACAGAAGATAAAATCCTATTAAACAGATTAAAGAATAAAAAGTCGTTTGTGGCATTGATTATTATGTAGCATTATTTTAACTAAAAGTTATTCATGTTCTTTGAAGAAATTATTTATGTGTTCTCCATATGATAGGAATAGGAATGTTTCTTTGAAAGTTTAAACTAACGACGTGCCAGTTTTTTTTATCTTTCTTCTTAGAAGGGAAGATCCCAAGATAATCAAAAGTATTTGAATCTATAGATTAGAACAGGTTTCGAAGAGTACGTGCTAACGTTAGGATTTGATCAATAAATTGACTTTTTAGTGAATTTTCTCTCTATGGACCCAATATTTCGATAAAATCCTATTGTTAAGTTTTGTCCAAGTGTAGGTCTCAGTGATGCCAGCTTATGCACAAAACAATTCAGAAGTTTTCGATCAAGAACTTCTAAGATATGCAACTTTCAAAATATGCATGTTTTATATAATATCGATGAAAAATTGCTTGAAGTCTGATAAATGTATATCTCTTATACACATGATTGAAAACTTCTTAAATTTTTTGTGCATGTGCTAATCTCACCAAGACCTTCATCTCGACAAAACTCTATAATAAGGTTTTATCAAAAAAATTGAATTCATACACAGAAAATTCACTAAGAAGTCAATATCCAGACCAAACCTTAACGTCAATACAAATTCTTTAGAGAGTATTCTAGTCTATCGATTCTCTACAACTAGAGCTCAAAAGTGTTTAATCATCTCAGGATCTTCTCTCGTCCGCTTTAATTATAATTGATATAGTACAAGTTGAAATTCATTCTGAAATTAGATTTACATTCATTAATCATAGAATTAACACTATTAAGATGAATCTTTTCTGTCAATAGAGGATTCATATAAATTTTTTTACCATTGCTAGTAAAATTGAAATACTAGACTACTTTTTATCAATTCTAAGTCCACCGTCCTATTTATGTCGAAATTAAAATTAGTCTTGAAGATCTTTTGATTACGTCGAATTATTCTCAAACTAATCTTGGAAAGTATTTAGCAAAAGATGATAATCTATTTCATTATTATTTTAGATGAATCGTTTATTATTACCTCTCACACGTTGTTCTCTTTCATTAAATGTAATTCCGTATCGTACTAAAACACATACATGGCTTAAATATAAAGAAAATAAAAATTTTATTCCCCAACTTAATGCAAATGATATTGGTGAACATCAAGGTTCCCCACATGTACAAGAACGTTTTTTTCGTCTTGCTTGGGGTGGTTATATTCATCCACAAAAACAACGACGTTTATTTACATTTAAAAAACCTGATGAACAAAATCAACGTGAAGATATGCATGTAATGGCAGCTAATCGTCGATGTAAAATTCTTGATAAAATGTGTGATAATAAATATAAAAAAAATCTTCATCTTGTTGATTCACGATGGAAAATCTATGAACCATATCAACGTCGGTGGAATATGAGTCATATACCAGATGAAGAACGTGATCGACGACAATATCCATAGAAAATTATTTTCATTTTTTTCTAGTTAGTCTTCTTCATTTTTTTTGTTTCTTTTGTTAAAACAAACCTTCGTTCTCTGTTACTATATAACATATATATATATAAAAGATAAAACTGAGTGTGTTATCAGTATGTGTTGTTTTTTCATGCCTTTGTACACAGATTTATTATTATAACGGAGTGACTAACAAGAGCAGAAAATGAAATCAACATCTTTTGAAAGTAAGAATTTATGTTAAAATTTGTAATTAGAATTTTTTCAAATTTTATTTTAGATTAGTTTTCATTACAATATATTGTTTTGATTATAAGAGAATAAAAAAAAAAAAAAAACATTGGACTCATTAAAATGAAAAACAAAGTCCTTTTTTTTTTCTATAAATATACGAACAAACTTTAGCAAATATCGAATCATCCGAATGAATTTATACTATTCTTTTAGATATAAATTAATTAGCTAATCTTCAAAAAAAAATTAGATCGATGCTTGTAAGTATTTAAAATACGTTAAAGATAATATAAATATTTATTTTGTAGGAAGCAGCTAGTAGTACCGAAGTAGCCAGCAATAAGGTAGATAATTTACTTCTATGTAAGTTCTTTATTTAAACTTCTTTTTTTTTTGTTATAAACTAGCAACGTGCTGATACGGTTGATCTTAATGAAAATGATCTTCAAATTGATATTTCGGATGCCTTAAGTGAAAAAGAAAAAGTTAAATTTACTGTTCATACAAAAGTAAGAAATTAGTTATTATTTACTTAATGTTTCTAATTAATTATCAACAGACTAAATTACCAGCATTTCAAGAATCAGAATTTAATGTTTCACGTCAACATGAAGAATTTATTTGGTTACATGATCGTTTTAATGAAAATGAAGAATATGCAGGTTTAATTGTAAGTATTTAAAAAAAAAATGATTTCATTACTTATTTGAAAAACTTAAAAATCTAATATATTCGCTATTAAATCGAGATGATATTTAGAAATAAATGCTAATACTAAGAGACTTCCGCTCTTTCGACTTCTGTACTAGAAGTCAATAAGTGCATATCTAAAAGCATAGATAGTGGTTTTGATGTTGTCCTTAGTCTGTGGTTTGAAACAACTTCAACTCAACATTATCTGCATGGTAGTTGTTCAATTTTACCCTAGAAAGAAATTCTGAATACATATTATGAAGGAGCAAAAAAAATCTGATTCTAACTAATTGCTCTCCTGGCTTTTATCACTTGTCTTTAAGTTTTGTACTAAGACTTTCACACCATAAATCAAAGGAAAAAAGAAATTATTCGATCAAATGATTAGAATTGCCTTTAAAGTAATCGTTTTCTTAACAAAAACATTAAAATATAGCATTCAAATACTCAAATAAACTCTTCTTGTTTGATTGAAATAATCTTTTTGTTCACGAGTGGTATTTCTATACTTTCTTTTCATAAAAAATACGAAATAATGTACAGTTTTCGCTAATTTGATTTCCTGCTCGAGTTTTTTAATGTTAAAGGATAATTTTTGCATTCCAAAATGTGCTCAGAAGATAGATACTAATTCAGATTATGATGAGCACGAAAAACAAAAATAATAGTGATTTTTATACATTGATTGATTCGATTTATTATATCACTCATTTTGTTATTGATATTTAGATTCCACCAGTTCCACCACGGCCTGATTTTGATGCGTCTCGTGCTAAATTACAAAAGTTAAGTGATAGTGAAAGTGTTCTTACAAAAGAAGAATATGATAAAATGAAACAAGAACTTGAAGCGTAAGTTTAAAATACTAACTATTGTTTGTGTTTATTTAA
>CAJNSZ010000019.1:1034023-1142642 GCA_905329745.1 Rotaria sp. Silwood2 | reverse complement strand
TGCATCGGAAAAATGTTCCGTGCCAAAAGCTCTGTTTTTATGAGTAAATTGAGCATAACTTCTTAATTATCAAAAATTATTGGTTGAAATTTTTATCAAATGCTAGTTATATTAGCTTTTATATTTCCTGAAATTTTCATCGAAATCTGTTGTATCGTTTAGAAGATAGGTTTCGGAGTGGGGGTTCCCCCTTAAGAGAATATCCGGAAAATAAACAAGAGACTATTGAAATATGAGTGAGTTCGGAAGAAAATAAATTATGTAATTTAATATTCTCACAATTAATCACTTGTTATCAACAATCAAATGACACAAACAAATAATTATTCTTCTGTCGCGATCGAATAAATACAAAGTAATTTGTCGGCATCATTAATTGAAACAGTTCGTATTTAAAATTTCAATGTTGTCTTTTTCTAATCGAAAGACATCAGTGACATCTGTTGACGAAGTTTGTTTATTGGTTATATTTTGACCGAAGACAAAAACTTTCACGTCACACAAATACGTAACGTACAACGTGGACAAGCGATAGACCACGTAGTAAATCAAATACTTAATTCATCTAAAAATGGTTCTAATGACAATGATTGGCCGTGTGGCCGATGGTCTACCTCTTGCTGCATCTGTTCATAATGATATGCGTGATGAAGTAAGACTTTTTTTTATTTATTTACTTTTGTTGATTTTCTGCTTGATTTTAAATGATCAGTCGGGTCGTAGTGGTACGGAATATCAAAATCAAGCAAAAAATATACTTCGTCGTTTATCTTCAAATTCTCCATCAAAAGCAAGCATTGAAAGCGATCCATATGTTTTTCAGTATATACATATTTGTCATTGAAATTCTGTCATTTATTTTTTTATTGAATTTTAGTTGTTTAATTGATCATGATGTTTGTTATATAACGTTATGTGAAAAAGCATTTCCACGTAAAAATGCATATGCATATCTTGAAGATCTTGCACAAGAATTTATTGCACAATATGGACAAAAAGTTCAGTTAGCTGCTCGACCATATTCATTCATTGAATTTGGTTCGTTATGAAAATTTTCCTTATTTTTTTCAAATGGAATATATTTTTTTCTTAGATAATTATATTCAAAAAATGAAAAAACAATATGCTGATAGTCGAACATCTCGTGAAGCAATGAGTCGTTTAAGAACTGATTTACGTGATGTACAAAATATAATGGTTACGAATATTGAAGATGTTATGTCACGTGGTGACACAATACAAGGTAATAATAAGAATCTTTGTTTTTCTTGCTGTTTAGTAGCCGCAGTATTACGACACGTTCCAAATCGAACTAACACACTCGCAAAAGATCGTAAATCGTCTATTATGGGATATTACATGGCTTCGTATTACTATTGTAATACTGTGCCTATCAAATGTCAGTTTAGAGTTATTTACTACCACAAACTGTATGAGACTTTCGCTTTTCTCCGAGTAGATGAATGCAATTATCTGTATTTACACTATAATACTGTTGTATATTGCCTTTCATGACCTGATACAGCACGTAAACGGACCGTGCTTTCACTATTTACGGTTGTTGCATATGTACGGTGAGCTTATTATGGTACATCAGAATACGAATCAAGTCGTTTAATCTGAGACGCCAATAAGACTTCTGCCACCTATATTGATCGATACATCTATGTGTATTTTTATCGTAATTTTGCCGTATAGAGTCGTTTACAATTCCGTATGACATGTAAGCGGATAGTATTCTCTCGTAATTCTTCGGACAACAATATACAGTGCTATTTTGATGACTATAGTCATTGTCCTATGATATATTTAATATGATTGTTTTTTATTTAGATCTTAATCGAAAAGCAACAAATCTTGCGTCTATGTCTCAACAATATCGTAAAGACGCAAATTATTTAAATCGAATGTCATCATTAACAAAAATTGGTTTAACTGTTGGAAGTATTGTTATATTATCTCTTATTGCTTATGTTTTTATTTTTTAAAACTTCTTTGTCTCGTTATCCTCTTTGAATTTTATGTTTATTTTATTTATTTCTGTGTATTCGTTATTATCCATTTAACAAAGATATTGAAGAGAAAAGAAAAACAACGAATTGATTGTAGATTTTTTTTCTAATTCACTAAATTTAATTGATGCTCATGTTATTTCGCAGAAAATTTGAAAATCTTAATAACAATTGTACTTTTCTTATAGAATTAGACATCATAAACAGATTGTTAGTACTCATCAAATTGTCATTGAATATATCTATTAATTACATTCGATGTTAATCGCTCATATTTATTTTACTGATAAATAACATTCACAATGCAGTAGTACTAACAAAAGTTTTCGTGTATTTTCTATTTTTGTTTTTTTTTTATCAAAATATAGGTTTCAGCGTGTGTATTATTATGAAGAGTGGGTTTTTTTCTGCACAAAATAAAACATTAAATGTGAACTGTTATATTCTAAAAGTCAAAGAAAGAGCAATATTAATATGTCTAAGTGTTCATTTTTTGTCTGATGAATTAGGTGTAGTTGGTGGCTTATGCTCGTCGTCATTTGAATGTTGAGATATTTGTCCTTGATCTGGCATTGAAGACGATTGATTTTTATCAGGAGAAGGTAGAGGTGGATCATACTGAGTGCCAACTGATGCATTTTCTACAGATCTAAATTGTTCATGATAGTACGGTAAACTTTGTTCATTAGTATGAAATGTTGCAACTGTATTAGATTGTTCAGTATAATATGGTTGTTGATATGAATGAGTGTTAATTGGATTAATTTTATCCGGTGAAACCATTCGACCTACTAATCGAATAGGAACTCCATTTCTAATACCAAAATGACTTAATGGTTCATTTGATCGTGAATGTAATTCTTGTCCTTGAAAGACAAGATTTTGTAATTCACGTGGTACACGAAAGTTATGTTCTACTGCATTCATTAAATCTGCAACAGTTGGTTCAGCACCACCATAAGCAGGTACAGATATTTCATGTACATCACCGCCAAAATGAACTTGAAGCTTAACACAAAAACTTGTCGGATGATACATAACTTTACTTGAATAATTTTCTTATAAACGTACAATAATAAATTAACAGTTTTATTCTTTTCAACTTTTTTTTTGTTTCACTTTGCAAACAAAACGTTGCTAATGGAGTTAAAAGGGGGTTAAAGCAAGAAAGAAGGAATGTCGATGCTTTTATTTGATCCTATAAAATTCTATTGTTTAAAGTTGTAACAAAGACAAACGATCAAAAGTTTCTATTAGAAGAAAAAGTAGTAATGTTTATACAATCAAAAATCGTACTATAACATAAGAGAACGTCCATGTCACTTTTTTGCTATGACGTAAGAAAATTGATTTAAACAAAAAAAAACAACAATTATGTTTTTGATCATTATTATCTATATAAATGATCAACTTGTCTAATTGTTGCTATTTCAACTTTCCATTTATCACCATTTTCAAGAAGTTTTTATTATAAAGTCATTCTTTACATGTTTTTGTTTAATACTCAAAATTGGAAACCTAGAAGCAAAGTAATCAAGATAAACAACGAGAAATAAATTATATTCTAAGCTGGGCAATAGCATCAACAGGATAGACTTGTTAATAAAAACTACAAGAAATACGTTTAGTTATAATGATATCATAAAATGTTTTAGTCTATACAAACATTCGATATTTTCATGTGTACCATGTCATTATAGTCAAGAGAAGAGTATATCAAATCTACTTCTCTATATGATTTAGAACCATTTATAAATTCTTAACTAAAATTTGTTACGCATTCCTCAAAATCTACTATAGTACTGGTTAAAAATATAAGACCAGTGTACTGCTGATTTTTTTCTACGATATTAAACATTGAATTCAAATCCAAATAGGAGTTTGAAAAGTCAATGAAGTTCTCTATCAAAAGCATTCCATACAGAAATTTTATAGATGAACTATGAGAACAATGTTTCTCAAAAGCCAAATACAGTAGTTTTTAGACCCCTGAAGACTGTATGACAATTAGTTTTTAAGAATACCATCTTGGAGAATACAAAATCCTGAATAGGACATAGAGTTGCCGTATTTCCTACGTAGGAAATGTGACAGTCTCTCATTTTATTTAGGACTTTATACTCTTTCAAATGATACTCTTAACAACTCATTTTCACAGTATTTAGAGATCTAAAAAAATAAACTGTTTGATTTTTCAGAAACATTCCTCTCATAGTCCATGTATGAAACTTCAGTATGAAATACATTTGATGAAGAACTTCATTTGTTGTTCAAACTACTATTTGGATTTGAGTTAAATGCTTGATATCGTAGAAAGAAAATAAAAAATACACTGGTCTTATATTTTTCACCGGGATTATAGTACTAACTCGATTAAAAAAATATTTTCAATTTTTCATTATGTATACTATAAGAAATCACCTATTTATGCTGAACAAATAGCTTCACAAAGTTTACATGCAATACAACGTTTTTTACCAGATGTGTAACATCTCCAAGTATGTTCACCTCGAAAACGTTACAAATAATCATTTCAGTTCATAAGAAAGATCAACAAAACAAAAAAAATATCTTATTGACGAAAGTGGATCTATCTCCAGTGACTGATTGATTCACGTAATAATCAACCAAGGACAATCATAAAACATAAATAATACACTTAAATGATGCCATTAAATCTAATAATAAACCTTTGAATATATCAAGTGATAGTAATGGTTCACTGATATTAACTAATTTTTAAAAAAATGAAAATAGATTATCATATTTTCGAAAGCAAATAGAGAAATGTTATGCTAACATTTAAGAGTTGGATTGTCATTGACTTTATATTTTTTCAAGTGTTCTTTGTCGTTATTTTTTAAGATGCATTGGAATAAAACTTTTGCATAGACGTTGAAGCCTCAAGGCTACTCTAAATTCATATATAGTATTTTAGGATAAGTTAAAACATTATTTTCTTCTTCTATGAGATTGATAGATTTGAGCAGCACATTACTATTCTTGTACAAATGTCAATAGTTTTCGCCGCCTGAGGCAGCTAATAATAACATTTTCTTACTCAGACCGACTGAGAAAAGATTGAGTTTTGTATAAATATTGAATCATACATTGGCAATGACTTGAAATAAGGATCCTTTATTATAGGTGAAGAAAAAAAATGTACGAAAAACTTGAGTAAAATTAACAAGAATTTGTCACACATTTCTCTCACTTTCGATGATTAAGATTATATGCCTATTAAAATATTTTCAACAGTGAATAAAAATCACAATGAAATATTATATTTTTTTTGTGAACATTTCTTCTTCGCTATTAAATTTTATTTTTAGTAAAACAAAATCATGAACTTTTCCTTCGAATGGATATAAATCTTCGTATGCTTCTTTGAATGCATGTCTTTTTACGTAAGTTGTGAAATTTCTTTTTCTCAGTTTTAACTTCCAGGTTTCGATCTTATAAAAAATGTCAAGTCTGCTCTTAGAATAAAAAACTTCCGCCATCTATGAACTTTTGAATAGTTCTCAAGAATGACATTCATTATTGTTGTCTCGAAAGAAAAATTGATCGAGTAATAACCAAACTTCAAGAGAAGCTGCCAATGAAAAATAAATATATTAATATATGTTTAGAAATGAAATATTTCGTAAATTACCAATACACAAAAGCTTAGTAATAGTTGATGTGATAATCATTTTTTAATAAAAACTTTTTTTTCTAACAAAAAAACTCGAAATGAATATTTGATTGTGGCGCCCTCGTATAGAAAAATAAATTCTGTTTTCAAGTAGATTTGTGATTCTATTTAAGATTTACTTCTTTTTTTTTTCAAAGTTCAACATAAAACCAATAATGTGTTTGTTATTACTTTCAATTAACTTACAATTGGTTAAATAATCAAAGACAGAAAGAAGCGGAGAAAAAGACGAGAAAAAGAATAAATGACGTCTTTTGAAGCAAAAGCATATTCTCATTGATAATTACTCGTAATTTCAATTATCTTAATCTAGATATTCAATAAGGAAATTTGTTGTTTGTTTTTATTTAAAAAAAAAAAAAAAAAAGAAAGAATTAGAAATAGATAAAATAATTTCATACATAAATCTATTTATGGGTTTGTTTATTTACAAAAGAAAAACAAAAAAGATCTTCTTATCACATAAATTTATCTCATTTGAAATGTCAAAAACCAAGATAAAGTAATCGAACTAAATTCAAAACAATGACTCATCGAAATCATTCTAATAATGGTCAAATCTATTAATGACTCATACAGAGTTTGTTTTCTTTTTTTTTTTTCAGAAATAAACAACAACAACCAGGGTTATGTCATCTGAATGGCCCGATGCACAACTATCAAATATACAGAAGAGTATGTAAATAAAACATGTCGAACTTTTTTTTGTTTTGATTTTCGTTTTTTTTTTAGCTTTGCAAAACAGTTGGCAAATTCCATATATATCATTATTTGCTCGTATATTTTGTGATGCTTTTCAATTATTTGATTTTCATCAAGAAGAATTAGAAGATGCTTTATTATCGGATAATCCAAACGAAATACATCCATTTTTACAAGAACTTCTCATATCTCTTCTCTCCGGATTGACACGGTTACATGTCAAGTAAAATAATTCTTTGTATAAGAACATAATATTGAAGAAATCGTTTTTTTGTTTCTAGTTCGAGTAATATGTTTGTTGTACTTACCAATGCACTCAAACGATGTGATCTGAATATTAATTTTTCGACTCCATCAACTACAATGACAGTATCTGATGATTCAATAGCAACAACAGATTGGCATGAAATGTCTATTTTTGAAAAGGTTACTGTACTTCGTGCTTTATGTGACGCACGATTAAATAAAGCTGATATTGATCAAGTAACTGAGGTAAGAATATAATAAAATCATAATTTCTGTTCACTTTTTTGTTCTCTCTTTAGAATATGCCAGCTGATTCTCTTCGTTTTGAACCATTTGGTGAAGATTCACGTGGAAATAAATTATGGTATTTTGGTGATACAAGACTTTATTGTGATTCACGGAATAAAAATACTGAGTAAGTTTAATAAATTTTCAATATAGATACTATGAGTGGCGTAGCCAAGGGGAGGTAAATAGATAATTGCCCATTTTATTTTAAGAGTTGCCCATTGTAATTTTTGAAAACTAAGATTTTGTTCATTGAATTTTCTAAATTGTTTAGTTTTTTCCTGCTGCATATATCTATAAAGATCTCAATATAAATCCAGATGAAATATGCAAATTATATACACAAATGCATCATCATAGTCTTGATTTAGGTGTTTGAATTTGGAATATAAATCTTATAAATAGAGACATTCAAAATAGACTAAGCACACATGACTCAGTCTTAAAGTCTCTCCACCTTCAAAAATCAGTATCAGTTCAGGAACATTCGGAGAGTATGTTGTAGCAGTAGTGGAAAAGCTATGGTAAAACTTTCAGTTCTATACCATGATGTTTAACGGAGATATCAACCAAACAAAGTTCAAAAATAGCTGATTCGGCATTGCAAATTTTGTTGGCACAGGATCTTTATATTTATTTAGTCTTTTTGTTTTGGTTGAAACAACATGTCAAAATGCAGGACACCAAAGGCTCATTTTTTTTTTGTATTTTTATTTCTTGAAAGGAGAGAAGGAATTACAAGTTTGATGAGTCAAAAAGCTCTAAAAATGGAGCTCAATTTATAAAAGTGATTGTACATATAGCAGAAAAAAGCTTAACTAAAAAGAAAGACTCTTTGGTGTCGCACGTTTTGACATGCTGTTTCAAACAAGAAAAATTCAATGCATACAGGGTGGTCCAAAAGTAACCGAGCAGGCTTTGATTGGGAATAACTTTTGATAGGAACAAGATAGAGAGCTTCGATTTTTATTGTATAAAAGAGAAAACAAACTGCATCGAATCTTGAATACCGGATTTTTATAAGAAAATTTTGTCATGGTTTTCGGACAAGTTTCTTTTAAAAACTTAGGCTTTTTAAATAGGTCTAAGAGGTGGATTTTTCGTCAAAAAATCAGAGAAAACGTCGGCTTTTTGCCAAAAATCTGCTAAGAGCGCGTAGTAAAATGTTAAGAACTAATGATTTACTAAATCCTCTTGGCATTGAACCTACACAGTTTATTGAACTTTAGTTAACGATTCTGATGCACTACTGAAAATTAAAATTCTAAAACTTTCACATTACACAATAATTTCAATTACAAAAAATTTCTGAAGACTCCGAGTAAAGTATTGTCATAAAAATCTGCTATTTAAGATTCAATGCAGTTTTTTTCTCTTTTAAACGATGAAAACTGCAGCTCTCTATCTTGTTCCTATCAAAAGTGATTCGCAATGAAAGACTGCTCGGTTACTTTTGGACCATCCTATACAATTAGCCTAGGTAGAAAAGTTTGGGTTGAGCGTTCGACAAATCATCGAACTAAGAAAAAATGAAAAAGATTTTTTTCGATTTCACCACAAAACCAGCTTATTTTTCAAGTAGGTAGTGACGGAAAACATCAACATTTTTTTACTAAAACGATGTACGAAATAAAAAGTTATGTCTCGTTTGAAAGGACAAACTTCCGACTATCTTTCCATACTCATCTCAATTTTAAAGTTTTTGACGAAAAGTGACTTTTCTGAGGGAGGGGAGCTTAAGATCTGACTTTTATGCAAATTTCATTAAGAGAAGCTCGTTTCATTTTGTTATGTTTCTTTTACGCTGTTAGTACTTGGTTGGCTAAAAAAGCATTTGGCCCATCAATGAAAACCTTGCCCATTTCTCCTATCATTTTTTTCTACCATAAGAGATAT
The DNA here is from genome assembly GCA_905329745.1 of Rotaria sp. Silwood2. Classification (NCBI taxonomy): domain Eukaryota; kingdom Metazoa; phylum Rotifera; class Eurotatoria; order Philodinida; family Philodinidae; genus Rotaria; species Rotaria sp. Silwood2. The sequence goes on along the minus strand of CAJNSZ010000019.1, from coordinate 1,133,801 downwards.
TTGTCGATTGGTCTAAAAATCCTGGCTAGGCCACTAGATACTATAGGACTTGGCAATAAAATCTTCACTCAAAATGATCTCGGTCAATATATATGCGCTGAAGGTCTGAAAATTTCTGCACACGCACTTCACTAACAATGTGGATTATTGGCACTGGAGCGCCATTTTTGCTAAATGATAAAGAGAACTATGATGAATGGCACCTATTTTGTGGAATTCATATAGACTTTTGAAGAAATGCCTACGTTTAAATTGAGTTTGTGGCAGCCCGCCCAGACTCGAGCAACTGGAAGTGAAAGCGAAGTCTCTGAACTGATTAATTGTTTTTGAGTTGGTGCCAATCTACTGCATTTTTATGGTATTTTTTAAATGAATACGGTGGTTTTCCACAGACAAATTGATTTTCAAATCTTGATTTGAAACTTTGTATAAAGACAAGCCTTAATGAGAGTAGTTTCAGCTCTTTTAATTTGCTTCAATCATGAAATAAGAACATCGGATTAACCAGTGTATACGAGCAGTATTAAAAGATACGCATTTACCAAAGCTATATCTCAGAATAGGAACAAAAGAACAAAACTTGAAATGTTGACAAAAAATTGTTCTCGTTAAGGATTGCCTCTGTGCAAATTTTCGAATGAAAATTCGAAAATCAGTTTCTCTGATGTTCCCAAGAAGAACCACCGTATTTATTTAAAATATAGCATAAAAATGTAGTGTCTCCGCAGCAATATCATTAACTAGTTGATGAACTGCCAACATTCGATAATTCTGAAACTTTCTAGAATCTTCTAAAACATTCTGATAACATAAGGTTTCTATGGTAGATTTAAATAGTCTAAATATTGCAACTTTTAGTATTTAATGCAGCAAAAGGATCTTATTGTAGATGTCAGTTAGTAATTATGTATTGAGGATGTATTTGACAACACGAATAAGTCTTTTTCAGTATTACGATGTTTAATGAATGAAATAAATCGCTAGAATTTTCGAAATGATAAAATTTTAGATCTCACCTATCAACGATAAAACTTGTCATAATTTTGCTTTTTTTCATTTATATGCCATTTTTTAAAGAGATAATTTTAATTTCTCTGGCAATACGCCATAAATTTATAACAGTCAAAGTTTGTAAGTTCTATAACATTAACTTCACATGAGACCGCACTGACAAGTTATTTCTTTCTAAGCGTTATAAAACCCCAAAAAGACTGCTTACAGAATTTTGTACTGTTTCTTACAAAAATTATAACTGATTCTTGATATTTTAAAATGTAGCTGAAATTCTGTCTACGTTCTTTCTTCATTCAAAAGATAAGTTCATTTGCTTGAATATTGATGTTTCTGGATTTTTAGAATCCCTCTTTGAAAGAATTTACGATCTTCAATGAAATTAATAATATAGATAGCTGAAACGTAACATTACAGATTGAGGGATCGGATAACACAGAATCCTCTCGCTTTTCAGAATCATGAGACTGACAACCAAAATTGAGATATCATCCAAAATAATCTTTTTGTTTTATTAAGTAATAACAGTCGTAAAATGTCAATAATCTACACTTTCGGTGATGTTCATTTAAACAAATTTCTAGATCTCTTGTGCTTAATATAGTAGCCGAGATCCCCTAGGATAGAGACTTTTATTCACTCTTGTATTTGTGAGACTACTAAACATTAAGAAATTAATGATATTAATATATTTTATTATATTTCTAGAACATCAACATGGGAATGTGTATGTCGTACATTAGACGAATGGAATGTTTTTATTGAAAATTTTCGTAAATTATGTTCAAAAAAGAATTCGAGTATTAAAGATCGAAAATTATTAGAACGTCTAATAGCATTGAATGCTGATTTACCCGATATATATTCACGTAAAGATCGTGAAAGACATCGTCGTTGGACAACATATGAACCAAAACGTACATCAACACGTCTTGAAGCTAAACGACAACAACGTCTTGAATTAGAAGAAATAACACAAGAACAAAAAGCACGACATGATAAATTTCTTGAATTTAAAAGGCGACAAGAAGAAATTATTGCTAGAGAAAAAGAACGTCTAGAACGTAATGAACGTGTTAAAAGAAGAGAAGGTAAAGTTTAGTGTTTATAAAATATTTAACAAAAAAATATGCTTGCTTATTGTTTTTAGAACGTGCAGATCGAATTCGTCGACGAACAGCAGCTGGATCATTACAAGGTATTGATGGTTCAGAATTTTCAGAAAATAGCAATACATCATCAACATTAAATGATGAAAATCATCATCCAATTGATACTCATGATATACATCAAAAAGGTATAAAATAAGTATTAATATTTATGATTTTGAATTATGTCATATGTTTAGTATTAACACTATTAAGAACAAATGAAAATAGTTGGCCATTTCTTGAACCTGTTACTGAAGAATTAGCACCAAATTATTTCTCAATAATACAGGTTATTAAATAATTCTTTATAATTCAAACTAATTTTGTTTTTTTTGTGTTACTTTTAGAATCCAATAGATCTTTCAAAGATACAACAAAAAATAAATAATAAAATTTATGTTAATAATTCCGCAGAATTTATTCAAGATATTGAGTTAATGGTTGCTAATTGTGAACAGTACAATGGCAAACGAAGCAGTAAGAAAAAATCAATTCTATTTATGTTGTTTTTCTTATTTATCATTTTTTTTTTAGTATTAGGTCGATTAGCTAATCGTCTTCTATATTATTTTAAAGAATGCTGGTCTGAATGTCAACCAGTTACACCACAATTTGATGATGATATAGATGTTTTAAATCATAGAGAAAATCCATTAAGAAAATCAACAATTATAACACGAGATAAAAATAATAATACAAGAACAAGAAAGAATTATCGACAATTAGCTGGTCTAAGTGATGATGATGATGATGATAAGGAACCTGAATATATGCCAATACCAAATTCGAAACGAGTATGCTATATTAATTAATCAAGCTAGAGATATATACAGGACTATCCTAAGCTACCATACAATTCTATAGATCAAGTTGTCTATCTAATATTAATTTGTTTTTATTTAGGCTCGTCATTCAGTTCCTCCTGTACCAATATATATAACTGTTGATGCAAATTCTCCTGCATATGTTGTTTATCATGATCATTCATATTTTATTCGTCATGAATCAATAGATGAATTACAACGACGTAAAACATCAATTCCAACAAATAATATTCAATCGAATATAGAAGAAAAACCATCTGTTCAAGTTCTTAATCAATTACTTCTTGAACGTCCACAAAAAACGAAAATTTTTCAATCAGATTCTTCAACATCAACAACTCCTATTGATTTTACTGCTATTCTTCGTGCATTATTAGTTAAACAAGGACATCAATTAACATCAACTATACCTAAAGAAACACTTGAAACTAAAATAAATGATAATACATCTCCGTTTTCATCATCAACAGCTACTTTATAATAATTTATTCTACATAGTTTTTCGTTCTTTTTTGATCATGTAGAAAAATAAAACCCCTATGAGTATGTTTCTTTCTTCCTTTTTTTCATTGTATGTGTATTTGTGTATGTTTTTTTTTTTGGATGCTAATGAAACAAAAAAGAAATCGTATAGCATACGAAATTTAAAATTGTACAAATCTGTCTCAGTTTTTATTTCTTTAATGTTAAAAAAATGATAAATGTTAAAATCTGATAAAAAAAAAGGTGGGGGGGGGGGGCGGGGGTAAGAGGTAAAAATAATAAGTAACTACGTAATACAAAATAACCAAACGAAATAAAAAAACCAAAAAAAAAAAAACGGCTTTGAATTTAATTTGTTTAGTTGTCAAAATCATCGTTACTTGATTGATTTAATTGCGATAGTGGTCGAATAGGGTGAACTAAAGCACTGATTGCTGAATATTTTTCACCAGCTGTTGGTACTGGAAGATTTGTTTTTGAAACAAATTCATGTAAAGCTGATGTTCGTTCGTTTTGTCCAGGTTGTGTTGGACGTCGATCAACAACATTGGTATTTGATGGTCGAGCCTAAATAGTTAATGAAATTAGCTTTTTTTTGTTTTGAAGGAAAGAAAAGGAAAATTTTACATTAAGATAATCATATTGCGGCATATTGACTGCTGATGGTGATGTTGAATCACGGAATTTTCCTTCTCCATGAACACTTGATGATGCATAACCACTTGTAGGTGAAGGTGATCGATTACTATTAATATTTGCTGATGGTGATGAGTCACGCGAATGACTTTGTTCACGATAGAAGTTATTTGTATTCGATGGTATTTGTTTGTTTTCATAAGATGATGAATGAGAATATGTTGGTTTTAAAATTGGATTTTCTGAAGTAATTACATTCGTTGCTTCATTATCATTCGAATAATCATGTGAATGACTTTGTTCACGATAAAAATTATTTGTATTCGTTGGTATTTGTTTATTTTCATATGATGATGAATGAGAATAAGTTGGTTTTACAAGTGGATTTTCCGATAGAATCATATTTGATGTTTTATTATCATTCGAGTATTTTTGATTACTGAATTCCTGTTGATTTTCATTTATTGTTAAACGAGAAAAATTATCTATGAGAAAGAGAAAAAAAAAAGAATATTTCAAAAAAAATTGCTTTCTTATATACCTGATATATCAATTTGATGATCGCGACTACTTTGTCGTCGATAAGTATCTGTTGATATTGGTGATGGACTTCGAATTCTTTCATCACTGTATGTTGGTGTTATTGGCTTTTCAATTCTTTCAATTTTTGAATCTGATCGTTTAGGTGGTGAAATAACAGGCATATCAATAATAGCTGATGTTCGATTAGCATAATATGTTTTTTCATCATCAAATACATATTTATTTCGATCATCTTCTCTATTAATTGTTGATTGACGATAATTATTATTGCTATTAGTTGATTCAATAACTCTTTGAAAACCAATTTGACTAATTGGTCGTTGATTATTTTTATCAGCAATATGATCACGTTCCGTATTGATTGGTGGTGAACGTTGTTCAGGTAAAACATCATTACGCCATGGAAACATTTTTGGTAATTCATCATTAAGTATAGCACCATGTTCACCACGAAGTGTATTATCATTTGAATGTGCACGTTGTCGTGTTTCTTGATGTGTTATAATTGGTGCATCAAGATCACTACCATAAGATGAACGACGTGAAGGACGACTTTCACGTGCTGGAGTTTCCGTTGTCATTGTAACACCACTAGCCAAACCATGAACACCAAATTGTCTTGTATAACATGTTTTACAATAAATTTCACCTTTATGCTCAGATAATATTGTTGCATTTAATTTTCGATTACATGTTCGACAACTAAAACATCGAATATGAAATGACTAAAAGCAAAAAAGAAAAAATAAAAGCATTTAATATTATTTTTTTTTAATATTTTAAATGAATTTGAATACATACACGACCAGCTCCAACTTTTTTTTCTGCTAAATAAACATTTTTTGAGCATCGAGCACATTTATCAGAACCACCACCGTATGTTGGCATTGCTCCGTTTTGTTGTATACCTTGATTTTGTCGATTGACAACAGGGCTATTGGTAGGTATGATACCTGTAATTGCAGACTTTCTTGTTGTTTTTGGACTACCAGTAACGCTACAACGAAAAAAATGATGGCAAATATAATGAAAGAAAAATATTTCTGAGATGTGACATTATATGTTATGTGTTTTTTCGATTGCTCATAGAATACAAAAAAGACTCGATTTTTTTTTTATTACTATTAACCTATGGTATTGGTTTGAATAGAAAAAGAAAAAAAACTTCTGATTCTTACTCAGCCATATATTCTGAATAATTCACACGGTATGTTGCAGTAGCAGTTGACATATTGTGTTTTTTCGTTTTCGATAGGTCAATAACTTATAAATTATGCTGTACACTGTTTTACATATATATACATATTTTACAGTATGTTACACCTACTCAGTATTTTTGTTTCGTTTATTCAGAGGTATTTTTCTTCGTTCTTCCAAAAAAAACAACAACATGGTTTCGATGAGCAATCAATACAGATAATGTGGGTAGAGAAAAAACAAGAATGTCGTCGAAAGTTACCCGTACGTAATAAATCACACACGTGCAAACTTTTACTGACTCATAGCTTTCATCCAAAATAAATAGTCATCATTTTAAAAATGAATCATAATTGTACATAGACTCTGAAATATTATGTAGGTGGATGTGTCTAATATGGTTAGAAAACAAAACACTTAAAACACTTCAACTACTGACAGCAGTTAGTCAGACATATTACTGCTTTATTTTTAACAATGATGTTTGTCGTGAATAACAAAATAACAACTGATATATTGTTAACTTATATGAAAAGGAAAAACAAAGAGAGTGAAAACGAATATAGTGATAACTTTGAACTAACTATAGTATATATATATATATAACTATACATTGTATGGATAGTCTATTCCATGTCACCAATCAATTTATAGAATTGAAGAGATTGATACAAAGCACATGAAAATATTTAAAATCTAGGTATGAACATATTTGATGTTATCGATCAAAAATTTGTTTATCATGTATCAAATGACAAGAATTAAATTATGAATCAAAGTTCGAGAGTTCTTTTTTCGCATAGAAATCTTTTAAAGATTTCATGCCCATCATTGTCAGTGTTTGAGGTCTTGCTTCTTTTTCTTTCTGTGGCTGAAGCCATACAAGAAAAATAGAATGCGTCATATAAATATCTTTCATCTGCTTCTGACTCAGATATCATATATCATAGAACGTAATAAACAAATGATAAACAAAAAATTCTTGTTTATTGGTTGCTGACAATCTTAGAAAAAAAAATGACAAACAACTTTAAAAACAAAAAAAATCACACAAAACAACGTTACAAAAAGTGAGAGAAACTACGCGGGAGATTAATTTATTTTTTAGTTTACGATTTGGATCTATTCGAACAATGAGTGATACAATAGAAACCGCACTGGCTAATACTGGTCTTATATCATTATCTGAAAAATCTGATGAAATAAACAATAAAATTGATTCAAATATTCTTTATCCAATATTAAATGATGCAATAGTAGCAGTTAAAGATGAAGAAAAGCGAGTTGATGATGCTCTTATTAAACTTACACCATATCCAACACTTGTTGAATTAAAATCAATTATTGATGAAGAAAAATCAAATGTATCTACTATTATTGAACCACCATCAATTGAACCATTAAAAAATTTCATTGAAAAACGTTCTATAACAATAGAAGGATTAAAACAACTTCGTATTCGTATGACTAAACATATTAAAAATTGTAAAATTTCAAATACAGTTGGTAATTCAGCTTCAATTATTGGTGGAATTTTATGTTTTATTTTTCCACCAGTCGGTGTACCTGTCCTACTTGCTGGTAGTGCTACAAGTCTTGGTATAAATTTATTTTTTATCAATATATTTAATTTTATCCAAAGATCTATTTTTTATTTTATAGGAACAACTATCACAGAAAATGTTATTGAAAAACGTCTTCGAACAGAATATAATGATTTATTAAAAGAAGATTTATTAGCAATGAAAGTATGTGAATCAAATTTAAAAGATATAACAGCATGGCTCGTAACAGTTTATTCACTTGGTTATTCTGTATCAAAAGCTGGAGTTAATTTTGTAAAACTTTCTGAATCTATTCAAGCAGCTTCAACATTAGGAACATGGAGTGAATTAATTGGACAATTACCATCATTAGGTACTGCTCTTGCAACTGGTGCTAAAACAGCTGGAACTATAAGTGGAAAAATTCTTGGTATATCAGTTATTATTTCTGTTGCTGATCTTATTCAAACATGGATATCAAAAAATGCTACATTAACATATATTGATAAAGATATATCATTACTTGAACAACAATTAATTGAATTAAAACGTATTGCTGATGTTTATCATGCTTAATTAGATTTTTTCTGTAATTCTTAATAGATGTTTCATTCATTGTTACAATAAAGATTGATTTATTGATTTAATATAGATTGTCATAAAAACAAAACAAAACAAAAATAAATATTTTACAATCGAGTTATTTCATGATCTTCATTGTAATGTATCGGATCATCAGCTATCACACGTTGGGTATTCAAAGAACTATCATTTTGATTAGAATCTATAAATTTCCAATTGAAATAAACAACTGCACAAGCAATACCAGAGATTAATCGTATAGAAAAACCTGATAAAGCCATTGATAAACCCATTCGACGATTGTTATATACTTTACATGTTCGTCGAGCATAACAATCTGTAAGCCACACTAAACATGATTGATCAAAAACATAGCCAAATAACAATGGACCAGTTGTTTGTCCTAATACTCGAACAATAGTTTGTCGAAGAGCAAGTGCCATATTTTGATAAGATGGTGAAACACTATATAGAAGTACTTGTAACATTGGAACTTGAATAAATGCTGTGAAAAAAACTACAAATGTAGCACCAGCCATTGTTAAAGCAAACATTGTCGTACCTATAGTAGAATATAATTAGATAATCTATTTTGTTTATGTAATAAAAAAAAACCTTACAAGGTATTCGTCGAAATCGACAAACAGTTTCACTAACAATTGTATCTTCTGCGCAATTACATGATGAATATAGAAAAGTATTACTACTTTTTATAATTGTTTGATTGGCACAACCAAAATGACATGGTGATAAATACATTTTACGAGCATCATTTATATCACATACTAAATAAAAGACATACAAAGAAAAAAAGAAAAGAAAAAAATCTTATATTAATATAAGATTTTTTTTTTTTGTATTTTACCTGGATGATAAATATGTTGACAACACAGTGTATTCATAGAAGAACATGACGTATGTTGAAATTTAAGTTCAGGACAAGAAAAAATAAGAAATAAAAAAAGAAATGATGAAATTGTTAATATTATGGTACAGATACGTGCACATTGCATTGGTGTCCAAGAGAATTTATTGATAAAATAGGCACCTATTGGACAACCAATAATAACTGATAGTAAAGCAATGGCACCGGTTATTAATGTAGCTGTTGATGTATCCAATTGATGTTGATATTCAAAATATTTAGTAATAAATGGTACAAAGCCTAAAATAAAATTGTCGATCGTTTTAATTATTAATAACATTCAACAACAATAAAGAATTTACCTTTAATTAAAATACCTTCGAATAGATTAGCAATAATAATAAAAATATAACGCATATTTTTCATAAGTTTAGAAATGACAAAACACATATTTTCTAAATCTTCGTTGTTTGTTTGTTGTTGAACGAGTGGATTTTCTGAAATAGTTGTCGCTGATGGTACTGAATTAGTAGTCGGTAATTGATTATAGAGTGTATCAGTTGAAAATGCATGATTAATGATACCATTACTAGTATTATTATCTGTTGCCGACGATATCAATTGAGATGGGTTTTTATTTTTCAAATCAGAAAATGACTCAGATAAAATATTATCGGTTGTAGATGTTGACGGACATGTCGTAGTCATAGTATCAACTGGTGGACTATACGCTCGATTAATTGATGCATCTAAATCAAAAGAAAAAAAAATATTTTATTTGTATACAATATCATTATTTACGATTATATTGTTGTTGAGCAGATACCGTTGGAATTATTTTGTTATTTCTATCAGTCGAATGTTTTTTACCAGGTATTTCATAATTTGGTAGACCAGATACAAAAAGTCCGATAAGAAAACATAATGAACCATAAATAAAATAAGGTAACCACCAACATCCAATCCAAAGTGGATGACTAGGTGTTAACCAAGATGGAAGACGTTGTTTAGGTATAAGTTTGGTATAGAATAATAAAAATCTTCCAGTAGCAACAATACCAAGTGCACCACCAACAGTACCAACAGCAAAATAAATTCCTTGACAATAAGCTGCTTTTTCACGTGGAAATATTCGTTCAATATAAACAATACCAATAGTAAATAGGGCAACACTTCCAATACCATTAATGAAATTGCCTGAATATAAAAGAAATTTTGCATTTGTTGATATACTTGATAAACGTTCATCTTTTAAACATATTGAATTAGTTATATTATCTTGATAAAGTAATGAATCATTCGAACATTGAAAAAGAACATTATCGGATATTAATAAATTTTGTGTAAAATCTGAATTAAAATTTAATTTATTATTTTCATTTATGAAATTACTTGATGCAATTAATATATTTCCAATTGAAACAATAATCATATTTAATGAAAAAAATATTGGTGATGAATATAAACTACCTAAATAACCAACCAATGGTGCTGAAAAAACTGTTGCCAAATCATATAAGGCCAAGAAAAGACCTGATTGTACACTATTTAAATAAAAGGCACGTTCAACAGTTGAAATAACAGCATTATTAGCACCATTTACAGAAAAATTTTGAATAAATGTACAAATGCATAAAACAATATATGCAAATAAAGGTTTACTTAAAATTCCACTACATCGAAAATGTCCCCATCCATAAAGATTATATTTTAAATCTAAGTCCGGATTGACATTGGATACAAACGTTGTCGGATTCATAATTCATGCAATTTTCTAAATTAAAAAAAAATGAAATCAACGTATATTTTCAAATCGAACTACGTAAGCATTCATATCTATGTGGGATACACTCGTTTACTTTTCCTTCTCAGAAGCTAAGCTCTGTTACTTTAATCCATTTTCCCACTTCTATGAGCTCGAAAGTATCAAAAAGAAGCTCCACGTTTCTTTTTTTTTCTTCCTTTTTTTGAAACAAAGATGAGCCTATACTTCGCGAAAAGCGCACGCTATTCTCTGTACTTCTATATATTAAAATATAATAATACTCACCAATACTTTTGATCTATCAATGGACATGCTTATGAAAAATTTAAAATTAGAATAAAAATTATAATGTGAGTTTTCTGGAATAAAAAAAAACGGTGTACATAAGGAATGATGTGATGAAAAAGAAAAGAAAGTAGGAGTAGCTCTATAGTTGGTTCTTTTCTTTTTTTTTTTTTTTTTTGTATTCTCGTGATGTAGAGCTTGCCACACAAAACGTAGATGATGATGAGATGTGTTTTTTTCAACGAGAATCACAGGAGGAGAAAGTAAATAGTAGCAAAATAAAGAAGATGGAAGAAAGCCAAGAATATAGAAAAAAGATGAACGCTAAAAACTAGTTACCTTATATATAGGACTCATAAGATGTAACAAAGCATTACATCTTGTTTAGTTATAAATAAAATCATTGGATGTGTTTGCATTGAATACATAATTGGTAACAAATATTTTTACTCAGCATTCAACCCCGTTAACCTTGATAATGGTAAAAAAAGCAAAAATCGCTCGCATCATACCAACAGAATGGTGCTTATGTACTACTTTATTTATTGATGTCAATATGTGTTTATGCTAGTCGCCAATCATAAATAGTCACTTGAATTGCATGACATCTGCATATATGCAAAAATATGTATCAGAAGCCAAATTCTATTTTTTTTACTAGGTCAAACCATAAACTGTACTCAATAGGAAAGATAAAAGCGTGATTGCATACATTTTATTCGAAAACAAAACTATTCTTTATTCTTGTTTTACTTGAAAATAAATGCATAATAATGATGAGGTAATACAAAACTAGTGTTTAATGCAAATATGAAATACTTTACTGGAGAAATTTTAAAAACAAAATGATTTTTACGAGGATTATAATGTCTATAATGTGATGATGTTAAAGGTAGTTATTGCAAGTGAACTGAAGACTAGAATGAAGCCAAGCAGCTGAGTTTCCATATGAGACAAATCTGAATAGATAAGTTGATGAACTGAAACTATTGAGTCTAATTTCGATTCAACAGAGTTAGATGTGAACAAAATACATTATTCTCACACATAAGAGTCATATGTTAAGAAACTCTACTGAAAATACTCATCCGGTGAGTACAACTTGTCAGCATAGATACTCAATGTACTCATGCGAGTATTCGAGTAATTTCATATGTATGAATACTGTTTCTGTACTCGTCGGAGTATGCATACGAGTTTTTTCTATAGATTTACTCATGAACAATGACGTGAATACTCAATATAGTACTCATTTTCGTTTTTTTTCTGCTTATTTAACAAACCATTTATTCACTTGTATAGTTATAAAAGTAGATCAAAGTTATGTAGTAAAGAAAAATAAAATATTATAACGGACAATAGAAAGAAACTATTTTAATAACTTATCTACTAGTTTATTCTCTATTCTATGCCGATGAGTCATTTACAAGATTTTGTTCAACGGTGACTTTAAGAAAAACAAAAGAAAACAACTGTTCATATAAAATTGTTAACTTGTCGATTAACATGCAGTATTTGTTTACAGGTGTTAATAGAGCTTCATTAAAATTTCATTGTGCAAAGTCCGATACAAAGTTCTATATTAAGATATAGGTTTTTCAGATCAACTGCAAAATGCAGTGAAACAAAAGGAACTAACAAATTTTGTTACAAATTGATTGTAATTTAAAATCATGATGACATCTGCATAATAGTATAGACACATAGCTTTAGGTTTTGTTTTTCTATACATTATTAAAAGACTAGAGACAGTCCCTAATTTTGACAATATCTCTTGAATCTTTTATGCACCTAACATAGATGTTCATCACGCTGTAAATCTAATGCTACAGTGGCACGGTCCTCGAAGAGACAAAGCGACCACGACACAACTAAAATCTGAACTTACTACGGTACTGACAACGTCATGGTAGCGACAGCACCACCCTGAACATCTCTGGTAGCAATCAAAATTGTATGTTTATTTGTAATCAGATTTTTTTTGTTTCACAGAATAATTTTTCATTTTTCTTTTTCATTTAAATGTTACTATTCACAATCTGTATTTTAGTGTACTGTTACTTTATGAGATAGAGATAAAGAAATCTTCATCATTAATGAAAAAAGTTTGATATTTATTTATTTTGGTATCATAAAAATATTTTATTTATTTTTTAAAAGACCAATGAAAACAAATAAATTTTTAAAAGAACATGAAAATTTATTATTAAAAACAATACACAAAAGATACGGACTTGTGGGACTGAAACGATTGCTCATGATACAAAATTAGTGATCATGGAGCTGAACAATTTGTCCATTGTATATTTTCTGAAAAAAAAATTTTTCTTTATTATTCAAATTTTAGTTTTCGCTTTGATCTTTTAAAGAAATAAATAACATCTTTTTTCTATTATATAAAAATAAAGAAATATTTCACTTTCTTCTCTAGCAATGAAAATCTTTCTAGCTGTAAGATTTTTCTAAGAGTGTAAAGGTAAAATAAAAGCTGTGATTCTCATATTCATTATTTTCTCCGACTCTAATTACGTACCTCTGTATTTTTTGCTGTGTAGTCTTACATTTAAATAAAATCGATATAATACGATAATACTGAAGAGAGTATAGGTTTATGAGTATTTTAAATAAACCACTAGAGTACACAAAAAAAATATACAAGAGTATTCAAGAAACATTCAGTATTATACGGCACGTAATGAATTGTCGTATTCAGACACTCAGATTTTAGCACAAGTATCCAAAAGCCGCGAGTACTCTAAAAAATATTTTTATCAAGAAAGACGAAGGAAGCAGGAAAAATTCATTATGTGAATGTTTTTATGAAAGAAAAGCAGGAAGTAGTTTAAAAAAATCAATCAGTTTTGTGAAATACAATCGAAAAGAAATATTGAAGTATATGGATGGAAATTTGAACCTACCACAAACGTGCCAAATATAATCGCGAGATCAAAATCAATCTCGGAATTACTATGATAGTAGTTCTTTAATTTTCTTTCATACTCACTGCAATATATTGCGGTTACTATCTTGCATTAACAGTAGGTAGGAGTTCATCAATCGAAACATATATTGTTTTTAAGTGACAAAGACTTTTTAAATATTTTCTAACATAAACACCTAGATCTCCACTTTGTTTATTGTAGACACATGTGATATTAAAGAATGATAGTATATGATCTGTGTCAAACTACATCTTACACGTCTCGGTCGACGAGGAGCAATATATTATTAAACGATGGACGAGCAAGTACTTAGTTTGTACTAAATAAAAATTCAGCTTTGTATATGCACGGATTTTTCAACTAGAGACAATGTTAGAAGAGTAACGTAGTTGTGATAGGTTTTCATAGAGTAAATTTCATCGAGAGATGTTAATAAATGAAATACGTTTTTCTACTTTATTATGTATAACTCTTTTCTTGATTATTGATGATTATATTTCATTGTTAAATATGAAAAATTCGAGTGAAATATAAGATTATTACAGATATGAATAATCTTGATGTGAGAAAAAAAATTGCGTTTATTTTTCATTATTCATCAATCACTGAGTAAAATTCGAAAGAAATAAAAAAAGAATATATTACAATCAAATAAAATATTATAAGTATGACATGCAACGAATCCAAATATTTACTATAATACAAGTCATGGAAAGAATGATTGATAGAAACTTCAAGCTATTAGTTTTTGAATTAACCAAACCAATTTCCACGAAAATTTGACGAATTTTACGAGCTATAATTGGATCATTGCATTTATTTTTATTACAAGTATAAGAGATAATTGTTTTTTTATAATCATTACCTACAGATTTTGAGTGAAAACTAAGACCAGCTGTAGAACCTGGTCGTCGATCAGAAATAGAAGTCGTGATTAGTAAATCGGATCGTCCTTGTTCAATAATTAATTTTGCTTGACAATTTCTACCGACGGAACACTTTTCTATTTTATTATTTCGATTGTAACATTCAATTGGCTGTCGTTTTGAAATGGTTTGATCATTGTAAAGAAGTTCAGTCAATTCAATTGTCAATTTAGTATAGTTCCTTATACATAATTCTTCATATTGTTTCTGTACTATTTTATCATTACATAGATCTTCATCGTAACAATCATAGATAACTGACCCATAAGGATTTCCAATGTCCAATGGTATGTTTATGGTTGTGACTAATTCGCTATCAGCATTACCGGTAACGAGAGCATTTGATGGTGCAGTTATATAGTTAATAAAAGCTGGATACGGATCAATCAATTCAACAAACAGTTCACTTTTGCATATAGAAGCTGATTCAACTATTAGGTCACAATAAGATTTATCAGTAGAAAGAGATATGTTGGCTATATCGATGAAAATATCAACACATGATGGACACTTAACGGCAGAAATTGAATGTAGATATATGATGATAATGAGAAAAATAGGTTTCAGCACCATCTTACATATGATAGTTTCGTATACGAAAAATCCGATTTACTTCTACAGCTATACGGTACATAAATAATAATGATTCGTATCTTTGTATGCCAGCTGATATAGTTTCTCATCATATCTGTAGGTTAATGACGGCATTATACGACATTTTTTTCGTAGAAGTGTTTTTTTTTATCAACGTTTTTATTTTTTATTTTTTGAAACAAAGAAAAAAGTAGTAGAGCATTATAATAATTAATCACCTTCGATTTTTGTTTTTTATTGTATTTTAAATATTAGTGAAAGAAAAACAAGGTTCAATGTGTAATTGAAGTATCGTGAGAGGTGATATTTATTGAAAGAAAAAGAATGTCTACACCGAGTTTGAAGGAATCAAAGTCTTTGCATGAATATTTTTGCTGTCGGATTTCCTCTCTATTTTTTTTACAGCACCTAAAATGAAGGAAAAAATTTCTTTTTTTTCCTCAACTAATCGATGAATGAAGTAGATGAGCATTCTTCTCTTCATTTATTTATGATTAATTTAGATGACATAAAATATTCGTCACCTATTTCTAAATTGTGTGTATTTAAAAAAATAAATAAAAACTTTAACATAATCTTTTTCACAAAATTTAATGTTTATGTATGTCGAGTGAAGTTTCTAATTGTTGGCATCCCGTTGGTTTCGCTGTTATACATGTTGAACAATCAAAAACACCAGGAGTTGATGAACATGTAGATGAACATTGATAGCATGTCGTTTGAGCCGCTGATGAATAACTACCTGCTTGACATTGCTGTGGACATTGTGTTGAGTCATCGCAAAAGTATCCAGGCGCGCACGGAATACAAGTAGCTGAACTATTTTGAACCGAATAGTATCCTTGAGAGCATTTTGCACAAGAAGTTGCTCCATAATCTGCACTAGTACCTTTAGAACAAACTTGAGGCGGTGAGCTCGGATCCGAGCATGCAAACCCTCGAGGGCATATATTACAATCAGCAGCTTTTGATGTTAAAGAGTAGTAGCCAGAAGAACATTGACTGCATCGAGTTTGTTGGTAGTCACTATAATTTCCATTAGGACAAACTATTGGTGCTGCATCAGGTTGTGGACAATAATAACCTCTTGGACATATCTGGCATTGAATAGATCCTATCTCAACCGTATAAAATCCTGAACCGCATTGTGAACATGTAGCAGTATTAATATTTGATGAATAGGTACCAACACGACAGGGTACTGGCGATGTATCAGCAGTAGGACATTCAAATCCTACAGGACAAGTTTCACAACGAACGGACGTCGTATTTTTTGTCCACATACCAGATGAACATCGTTGGCAAGAATTGATTGATCCATCTCGATAAAATCCACGAGCACAAGCTCGTGGCTCTTGATCACTTTGTGTACACTCATACCCCAGGGGACATACGTTACAAGAAACTTGTCCATAACTGGTTGCATAGGTATTTGATGGACATGAAGTACAGGTTGATCCTGGATATGGAGAATATGTGCCTGGTCGACACAAAGTGGGCGGTTGATCAGCTCGTCGGCATTCATTTCCCTATTTTAAATCAAAAGATATCGTGTTCGATCTGTTTTCTTCAATTTTAAATCAATGATTAATACACTTACATCAGGACAAATATCACATAATACGGCACCGTTCTTAGTGGTGTACCATCCCGTTGGACATTGAGAACATGAATAAGCACCATAATTATATGAATATGTACCTTAACAAATATATAGATCATTCTACTAGATCTCTTTACTTCAGTGAGTCATTTAACGTTCAGAAATCCAGTAGGCTCATTGTTAATTAATATGAGAGAAACAGAACAAAGCATATATGTTTATAGAAATATAAAATAATCAATTCAGATTATATAAAAGTTAAATATCGCTAAAAAAATCAATGTCAGTGCTAATTTTAACTACTAAAAATTGCTCATGAATTGCATATTCTCTAACAAGTAGATCGAGAAGATACCTCATCATGTCATTCAGGATTTATTTTATATATCTATTCAGTTAATTCAGATTCATTTGTTCTAATTTGTGAACTTTCATCGACTGGGATCAGAGTCTAACTAACCTGGTCGGCAGGCCAAGGGTGATTGATCCGGACGAGAACATTCATAACCCTATACAGAGATAAACAAAATGTCTTTACAATGTTCTATTAAAAAAAAGAAACTTTTCATTTTACCTTTGGACAGATTTCGCATTGATGTGAATTTGATGTTGTTGAATAATAACCTAATAATATCCATTAGTAAGAAAAGTCAAATATAAAATAATCAATCAAATAAACTTTCTTTTCATACCTTGTGGACATTCTTGACAGTTTACCCTACCATAACTATCTTGATAAGTTCCTGCTGGACAACTGATAGGATCTCTATCAGTATTTGGACACATGGATCCTTTTGGACATACATCACACATAATTGAACCTGATTTCGTCGTAAAGTATCCATTTTGACAACTTAAACAGGATGATGATCCGAATGAATCTTGATATTCACCTGGATTGCACGGTAATTGTCGATATCCATCGGGACAATATGTGCCTAGTTCGCAAGGATAACAATTACCGCTATCTAAATAATAACCACGACTGCAGGATGTTGCACTCAAAGTTACTTGAATTGATAAACAGATGACTGACAAAGGAAATAAATAAAATATCGAACAAGCCATTAGTTTTTAAAATTTTCTAGTGCAAAATGATCTTCTGCGACTATACTCACATCTCTTTTATAAGAGTTAATATGTGTGTTTGTTGAGCTTATCAGTTATTGCACTATCTACTTTAGAAATGTGGTAAGATTATGATATATTTTTATCACGGTGATAGTGCTTGACTACGTAGAATATTTGTCATAATAATAACAAATAAACAGGCAGATGAAAAAGTCAGGTAGCATGATTCACATCTTATATCTATACTCCTCCCTCACCACAGAATACAAGCTCACTGGACTTTTAATTTGCTTTCTAAGTCAAAGTTTTGAAGATGCGCTTGTATTGCAGTCAACTTGTTTTCTGTTGTAGTTGTACTTTTATTAGTTTACAAGTATTGAAGTGTTCAACAAATGATAAATCGAAATTTTCAAATTGTATGACCAATTTCAGAAGATCTATAACAATTTTTGGAGACGCGAGGAAAGTTACTTTGCTTTTTCCACAATAATGTAAGAAATTGCACATAAAGTTGAGTTTTATCTCTTAATACTTTCATCAATGGAAAAAACTTATAGTGAACAGATAATATGGTTTGATGAAAATTATTAAGAGTCCTACGTCGAACTGGTGTCATCAATAATCCTTTATCCATAGTTCAGTATTTTTTTCTAATGATTTTTGCCGTTTAAATAAGTTAATATTCATTTAATTCTTGACGAAATATAGATTTTCTGCATTATTATAAATAAGCATTTAAACTGTACACATCTTTACAAATAGTTTTGTGAAGCACTCTATATAATCGATAAAACTATAGAGTATATCTGAAATGCATCTCAATGTCTGTAGTTCTTAATTTAAAAGAATACAAGATTAGCATTTCTGATTTTTAAATATTAATATTATCTTACTCATTCAATATCTGCATAACTTAAATAATAATACTATTCGTTGGAGAAGAGAAAAACAAACGAACATAGATGAATATTTTGAAAATTTGATATTAACAAACGTAAATTTATTGTATTTTGATACTAATTGAAAAGAATTTATTGTTTCAAGATGAAATTAATTTGTTACAACAAATTTGTTAAACTTTGAAAGAATAGAAAAATGTCTCTGATCAAATGACAAAATCTTTGTAGACAACATGTTTATAATTTTTGTTTACATTACTTGACCCGTTCACACAAATCTCT
This sequence comes from Rotaria sp. Silwood2, assembly GCA_905329745.1. Taxonomy (NCBI): domain Eukaryota; kingdom Metazoa; phylum Rotifera; class Eurotatoria; order Philodinida; family Philodinidae; genus Rotaria; species Rotaria sp. Silwood2. The sequence goes on along the minus strand of CAJNSZ010000019.1, from coordinate 1,114,598 downwards.
TTTGGAGGATACTTTAAAAACAATACAAATCATTTTTCATGAACGCTTTGATTTGCAAATATAATAAAAAAAAATTATTTAATCATATGAAAAATAACAATAGAATATTATTTGCCTAATATAAACTTGAGAAAGCGCCTAGAATTTTTCTTTTCACTTAACAATTCGTCCTTCTTTTTCTGTTTATGTTCCATGAAACAAATCTTTTCAATTTTCATAATCATTCCTGTTTTATTTCATTCTCACCTTGCTTATTTACAGACTGTTCCATTTCGGTGCGTCAATGATAAAACATAAGTTTATATAGTCGATTGATACATTCAGTAGATTTCGTATCATCACTTGGAATGTTGGAAATAGTGAACCTGATTGTAATACATTCCAACATCTTGCATTTGCATCAGTGTCTGATGGTATTAAAGCTGATCTTATAGTGTTTGGGTATGGACATAATCAGCTCTTGAAAATATAGTAAAATAAAAAAAGAAAATTATTTTCTATAGTTTTCAAGAAGCAAGTAAAAAAGTGATCGGATCGAACACATTCCATAAAACATTGAAAAATTGTCTTGAAAGTGAAAATTATGTAGAAATTATTTCTGATTATGTCGGATCGAATATTATAAAACCAATATGGCTTTATATATATGCTTCAAATATAATAGTAAAATCTCAACGTGTGAAGCTTTTAAAATGCACAAATAAACTAACTTTGAAAGTATATGGGGTATGTTTTTTGTTTTTCTAATCTTTTGATATAAAGAAATGACAATGTCAACGCCATGTTTAGGACAAATTTTTAGAAAATATCATCGGTAAATCGACGTTTTGCTAGTTTATTATATATACATATATATGTGTAGAGTTACTTATATAAAAATTTATAGGTTATAAAGGTATTATAGCTAGTTGTATTCAAATAGATAAATTAACAAATGTAATCTTTGTTAATATGCACCTACCGGCAGGAGAAGGGAAAAAAGAAGAACGATGCAAATTATGGTCGAAATTTCTTGAAATATATCAAGCAAATAATGTCAAAAATGATTATATGTTTGTTTTTGGTGATCAAAATTGGCGTACATTAAATACCTTGAGTGTTGATAATATTCTCGAAGCAATCAAGAAAGAAGAGTATAAAATAATACTTGATAATGATGAAGTTAAATGCAATTATCTTGATTATAAATGAATGAAATTAATTTTTTTCTTATAGTTAACACAAATGCGTCAAAACGACAATACAGAATCTACTGCTCAATGTTTGAGTAATTTTTTCGAAGCTCCTATTGTATATCCGCCAACATATAAATATATACCGAATAGTGATGAATATCAAACAGAAAAGGATAGAGAGTAAAAAAAAAAACAAAAAGGAAGAGAATTCATATTACATTGCTCATAAATATGATCATATCTAGAGTTCGTCGTCCCAGCTATACTGATCGTATTCTTATTTCAACACTTTCGAATAATCTTGAAATTCTTCAATATTCAACAATGAGTGATATTAGACTCAGCGATCATCGACCAGTATTTGCAGATATAATACTACATCAACAAACAAGGAACAACGAAACATATACAGAAACTGTAATTATTATTTATCGTTTTCTGAAACTCACATATATTTTCGAAAAAAATAATTAGTCTAAGTTTTGAATCAAAGCTTTGAGACTTCTTCCTCCTCCTCCCCATTACAGACCTTAGCTATCGAGGATAATAGACATCAGACTTTTTTTCAGAGAATTCTAGAATGTTTCAAAGTCTTTCTCGGAAGGTGAATGGCTGGAATCCGTTTGCGGATGTTCGAAGTAATACAGTTTTTGGTTTTTGCCCAAATAAAAATTTATATTTAAGATGTTAAGTATGATGAGTGGTCATACATTGGCTTGCTACAAGCATTGTTTAGTCAACATAAAAAGAAGCGTGAATTGATCAAATTATAACTTTAGAAAATAATCACTACCTATGTTTCTGAGCGTATCGAGAGACATTATAGTGTACTGAGGCATGCTGTAGATATTATGGATATGTACAATAGGCTTATTTGCCACTTAGTCAATGTTTAGAATAATATTACTGCTAAATTAAGAGAGACGGTATACGAAAATGGAAATCCAAAAAGGCAAAGAAAAATTAAGTGTCAATAAACGAAAAAAAAATTCTTTCAAAATGTAGAAATAAATAAGATAGATCTTTTCACTGGTGATCGATTGTTTTTCGAAAACAACTATAGTATGCGAGAGATTTTTCACTTTACACATTTTCTATTAGTATAATATGGCTAAAGTAGACATGTGAATTCCACATTTCAGCCTGAAAATGATTGTGCTAACAAGTCTTTTTTCTTTTTCTGTGTTATATTTTTAGAACACAAACAGAACTTCTTCAGTAAAAAATGATACCAGACAAACATCAAAGAAAAATTCGTTGATATTAATTATGATGATAGTTATACTTATAATTATCTGCGTACTCGGCATTTTTGCAGTTTATCATTTTATAATCATACGTCAAACAAGAAATGTCGATATTCGAGAAGTATCATCGATAGATCTTTCTGGTACACAATCTAATCCAGAAAATACAGTGACAAAAAATTAAAACTATAGGCAATATGTTTGTCTTTAACTTGTCCTTAATTAAGAATAACATTTTTGATCATTGGTTTTCTTATACTAATAAATTGAATCGATTAGTCTAAATACTTACTATTATCAATCACTGAATGATTTATATTGTGATTAGTGTTAAAATATTCTACTTAAGTTTTTGTTGTTATCTTCATAAATTTCTATCAAGACAGCTAAGTCTACTAAATCATTCATCTTGACCATGACATATATTTATATATATATATGTATATAAGTTCATTATCAATAAAAAACGACATTTTTTTCGTGCTTATTGGTGACGATCAAGATCAAATAATGTGTTCAAAAATCTATAAATTGTTCATCAATCTAATAAATCCTTGAGGTTATATCTATATGTGACATTCATTTACGTTTTTGTCTGTCTACCAGGGCTTAATGAAGACATGCATAGAATCATGAAAAGTATCTCGTGTCTTTTTCTACATTGTACATCCAAATAGCAAGAATATAAAGACGTCAAATCTACATTAAACAAATTATTATTAATTCAAGCAAAGAAATGAATAGAATGTCTCTCTTTCGATTAATTATCATTATTGAAATTATTATTTTTCAATTGATAAATAATACGATTAATGGTATTCATATTCAAATATATGATAATATTGCTGAAATATCTCAACCAGTATCACCCTATGATTTACCTATAATATTTTCTCAACAAGAATGGTATGATATACGATCAGATTCTATTCGACTTGTTGGTAAATGTGTTAATGTACGTGCACAAATAATTTCATTTAATCGTACATCATTAAATGGTCAAAATCTAATGATTAAACGTGATGTTAATAATGATACATATACAGAAGGAATTATGATTGATGAAACACGAAATTTAGTACAAGATTTAATTGATAATACATTTTATACAATTACTAATGATCGTATACGATATTTATCTGTTCCACCCATAAGTAAATATTCAGTTGATTTTGTATTAGAAACATATACTAATGAACAACTTTATTTACGTTATTTACAAAATAATATTAAGTGGAAAGTACGTTATGATCTTCTATTAGAAAATAATAATACTGATTCAATTTTACAAGCATATGCTGATATTCGAAATGATGGAAGGTCATCATTGACAATTAATTCTGCAGAATTAATTAGTGGAGATGTTAATATTCAATCATCATCAAACAATGGTTATAGTAGTGGACAAGTAGCTGATGTTGGAAATATTGACTATGGATTTGCTCAACCAGGAGTAGTACCACCATCACCTAATTTTAATGGTAATGGAGCTCTAACTATTTCTGATGCCGAAGAATTAATTGGTGTGTACATATTTTCAATCAATGAAACTTTTATTCTTGATCCTCGATCGAATTATATTCTTCCAATGTTTCGTCCAATAATCGATATTGAACGTTATGGTTCAATAGAAAAATATTTCTCATCGACGGATAATCGTGGTAATGCTCGACGTACATATCGTCTTCGTGTAGAAGAAACATTTTTACCACGAGGTCAAGTATTTATACGTGAATCAGATCGATTAGTTGGTGAAACTTATTGGCCTGATCTTGCTTCTAATGAAACAAATGAATTTAATCTTGGTCAAGATCCTGATTTACGATATATTGAATATGTGCAATTAAATTCACGTCGTAAAGTTTATCAACCAAATGGTAATCGTTTTGTTTTATCAACATATACAATTAATTTACATTTAATTAATAATAAGCAACGCTCAATGAATATTGAATATCGATTAAGATTTACTTCACAAAGTAATTTAACATTAAAAGAAAATACAATAAATAATTTACTTCAACTTGATGGTTCGTCCATAATTGGAACATTTCAAATAAATCCAAATGATGAACAACAATTTAAATTTACATTTGAAACTGAATAAACACAATTTTTTTCTTGTATATTTGTTAACCCCATATATATACAGCTAAAATTCAATGTTTTGCTTTTGTTCAATAATATAATCAAATACATAATTTACTTAATGTCTTATTTTTCTCTTTATTCTAGTTCATTGATGAACATTTATCTTAATGATCTTTGGATCAATATATACTTCCGTCCTATACATTCCAAAGAATGTTGACAACAAAGACCATATGTATTAAAATAAGCCTGTCTAGACAATAGTTTTAAGAAAAAGGTCACCTTATTGCGTGATTGATAGGTTCAAAACCCGCTTCCGTAGTAATAAAGAGTACTTTGCCAACAAAGATGCTTAATCATACTTAAACACGATTAAAAGTTCAAGTCGATCGATTGACCTGTCACCACCGCGAAATCAAGATAGATATTAAACATTTGAAAATTTTGAGTCCATCCGGTTTATCATTTCGATCGAAAACGATTTTAAAAATAGTTCAAACTCACCTAATCCGTTTGGATTTGCGTTCTTTCTATACAACCACTAGAAGCTTTTTTTATACGCCTGAATCTTTGCGTCCTTTTGATATACTATTTTCTAAACGTTGTAACTTGTACATGCTTTTCAGTAGTATGAAAATATAAAATAAAGATAGATTTTACTGTATACACAGAGATGAGTTTGGGTCGCGCCTTCACGCCGCGACGCAGAGATAAAGAGCAATTTACGCGAGCAAATTCTATTTTTTAATTCTTGAGTTACTGAACTCGACTTTCATATTTGACATCGCTGATGCAAGTGGTTCAAATGTATCAAAATTATCAGAGTGTATCGAAAACGACTCAATTCTGAGATTTAAAACAGACTACAAAAATGTTCATGGCTCTCGACACAATACACCATGACGTAACACTTTCAAAAAACAAATACTGGCGGCTGTTGCTAGGTATTTATCATATAGAATGTGTAACAGATTCGAAAGTAGAGAAAATGATGCAAAGAAGAACATATATATATATTTAAACGTGCAGAAAGAAAAATGTCATAACTTGAAAATCTGTCATTCCTTGACATTATGAATAGATGCATCTCTGCTATGTTTGCGTTGTAAAATCTTGAATCTTTGAAAAAATGTCGAAATAGATAAGTTCAACATTTTCCGAGTCATGTTTTACCAAATCTCAGATGGGACTGATGATGCTGGAACGGTGTTTTAGTGGAACATATGTAATCAAAAATTCTGTTTGTGCAAAGACAAGACAGAGATGATTTTCGAAAACAAAAACATAAATATGGCGAAGCATATCACAGCGATTTCGATATACTATTCATTAGATTGTCAACGATCATCATTAAAGTCAAGTTTTCATGTATGATGCAAGAGGCTACATAGCGTTTCACGTTTTCTTATTGCAGAGAAATTGCATTGAAAACTTGTTTATGTGATGCTTGAACTCCATTCATGCATGAACGAGTTACTTAGAATAGTTGGCTCATGATAAAGCACTGTAAGATTGGATATTTTTCATTCAAACTTGCTCGTTTGAACTCTTTTGAACTATTTGGCAGGTAGTTTCATTGACACGGATCTTTTTCTTTGAATAAAAACTTTGTTAATTTATTTTTTTGGTTATGTTGAGAGATACATGTAGATAATAAGATGAGCATTCTTATTTCAGTTTTGAGGAAACACGTTGAATGAGCCGCTCAACCTGAAGTACATAGGGATGAGTGGGATCTAGTGTTTGATGATAAATTTTGGCTGCATTTTGTAGATATGATAGTGCTTGGTTGAATTCCCCTTTCTGCTCATAAATAAGACTCATGTTGCTCAATGTCATAGCAATATCAGGATGGTTAGGAGGAAGACATGTTTGTTTAATTTTAAGTGATGTATTGTAATGTTCGAATGCGAGATCAAGTTTATCCAGACTACAATATAGGATGCCAATATTATTGTGTGTATCACCCATATCAGGATGATCGGCGGGAAGATGGTGTTGACGAATACTTAAAACTTTCTGCAAACAATCGAGTGCCTCCGTGTATTTTCCGTATACTTGGTAGATACCAGCCATGTTACTTAAACACAAGGCTATTTTGGGATTATCTTCACCGAATGCTTGCTTCCAAATTTCGTGTGCTTTTGTGAATGACTCCAATGCTTGTATGTAATTGCCTGTCTTTGCTTGAACAGTAGCAATACCATTTAAAGTAGTTCCAATGTCTGGATGATCAGGTCTGCGTGTTTGAAACATAATTTCGAGCGATTTCTGATACGCCTTGAGACTAGATTGATAATCACCTTTTTTGTCTAATATATCACCAAGATTGTGACAGCAAGCAGCAATGTCTTCATGATCAGGTGGCATTTCTTTGAGTAGACGATCAAAATATTTCTCTGCCTCATCAAATTTGCCCATTTGACCTAATAAGATACCAAATGAAAGAGTAGTTGTCTCTGCGTCACCGTGTTCCTTCTTCATATAATCGAATAGAACTTGAACTTCATGATCACTGTTGCTGCATAATGTCGACCGGACGATCGAAATCCCTCGTTCATCATGATCAATACTGACCAGACGCAAGATAGATCCTAACATCAGTAATACTTCACTTTCGCCCGGAAAATAACTGAACGAGGTTATATTAGCAAATGGTTTGACACCGGCAAGTTGCGGATTGGCATCGATTTCAAATAATACACGTACCAAATTATTGGATATATTTGAAGAGTAAAGAAAGGAAAGAGCCGATTGACGATTGGTGGTGGTTGAGAGGAATGAATTCATTGAAATCAATTGTCCGATCGAACTTTTCAGTATTTCTAGCTCTTCAGTTGACATCAACTGACCGCGATAGATACGGATGGGTGATGAGCATCGATGATGTTCAAGTTGTTCATGCATGTCACGAATGAAGAAGCGAAATGCAAACAATTTATCAATATCCTGCGTGCGAAGAGCCTTGTTCAGTTGCCGATACAAGAATGATTCACGCGTATACCACCAGAAACATTGATCACTAGCATAGTTCTCTTGAAACTCGCGAACAATAGCCAATTCATTTTTGTTGTCTTTATATTCTTTTTCTGACAGATCAATCAGTTCATTCTTGTCTGTTGGAACCGCTCTTGGACGGAGCAAACAATCGATGAGTAGTTGCGAATGAACAAATTGACCGTTCAATGCTGTAGTCGATCGTTCGTCGTTTACACTTGCATTGAAGATGTTGAACGCTAACGAATCATCAGCTTTGTCAAGATTTCTTCGAATATGGTTACAACGAATTTGTTCGACAAGAACGTTGATGTCCGTCATCACAAGCTTTATCTATAACATTCGAGATGAATTTTTAATGTTTCGAAACAAAAATGATTCATAATGCTTGACAGAACATTGAAGTAACAAAAGAGCATGTTTTAATATTCTTGTGTCTTTAGCCAATGATTCTAAGCGAAATGGAATGTTTTTAAGAACCGATCTCAGTGCTCTGCGACTCCACCGACATTACTTTAAATCTAACCTATGGCAAACGTCACCGTAAAAAAGTTGATTCATTTCTGCAACTATTTTGATGAATTTGATTGGAAGGTAAGAACTGATAGTAGAGCTCGGCTTATAATAGGAACAACATTTTCTATCTTATCTCAAATCTCTTCACTTAACTGAGATATGAGAGTTTTCTTACTTTAGAATAAGTTTTTGTCCATTCTTCGCCTTTCTCCTTGTCCATACCGTAGACATAGATTGAAAACACTTGTGACAATTGATGAATGCGTGGCACTACTTCTACAGTCAGTCGCTCATTCATAAGCAGACTGATTCTATTATTGACAGGTTCTGATTGAATAAATTGTTCGCATTTATCAACATCGTCAAATGTTTTGAGATCCCTAATCCATGTTCGAAGTTGTTGTTGAACATCGATATTTGCTTTCGAATTGTTGAGATCAGGATCGAGCCAAACGAACGAGATCGTTTCATGATTGTTGTGTTCTATTGTTGCCATCGGAATAGTTTTCTTCTGTCGTCAATTACACTCTATTGGTTGAAAATAAAGAATGTAAACAGTTCTCACTCTCAATTATATAAAAAACGATGGCAATGCTTCTCGCATTACCCTCATGCTATTTTTCACTAACATTCACTCAGCTTTCATTCACTCGGCATACGAAGAAAAAAAAAGATTCCTATGGCAACAACTATTTCTGTCACAGTACGACAAGAACACACTCGAGCTTGGAGAGAGAGAAAAAGTGAGACGATAAAAAAGTTGAGCAAAATTGATTTGATCTCGAAGTAAATAAAAAACATTACTAAAAACTTTCCTTTTCACAGTAGATCAGAGTAAGCTTTGAGTTGGTGAATGCGTACATTTGCAACCAATATCATTCATGTTACTCTAATTTTTGAATAAAAAAAAGAGATGTTTCTCGTTTTAATATTTTCTTGCAATTCTTTTTTGCTTATTTCTTCACAGTGTACATTTAGAATTGGAATAGAATTCAAATTATAGGGTTTAAGACACAGGAAAATCGAGAAATTTGATACACTGAACGTCAAATTTACATTGTCATTTTCATTGAGAATTAAATTTCATCAAAAAATTCGCTAGAATCACTTCTCGTCAATCAGAAAGTCAAATACCTTTTTTTGAAGAAACTTGCGACCTCCTTTTAGCCGAATTGCGAATTACGATCTTCGATCTCAACTAAACTATTCGATTTAGTCACGAGCTGATGACGATTCAACATGTTTGCCTGACAAATTTTCGCCAGGCTAATAATTCCAAAGAAAAAGTTAGAAACAGAACTAATCCAAAAACAAAGTCTTGCAGTTAGAATACTTCATTCTTTTAAGAATAAAAGTTGAAGAAAGTTGATTAAACCGACTCATAGAATCTAATGAACAAAAGAGAACCTAATACTTTCAAATAATCAACACATCCTACATATAGTTTAAGCGTTTCTCTTGACTTTCATATGCTTGTTAAACTCTTAGAAAAAAATGAATTTAGAGTTTTCTGTGAAACAGTTCCTTGGGCAAAATTTTCACTGTCATGCGAATAAATGGTAGAAATAGTTCTTTTTCCTTGCATCTGATTGAAGATAGAACAGTTTTTTTATAGTAGAAAAAACGCTTTCAATACGATGAAGAACAAATGCCAGAAGATTAGTTTTCACCAAGTATCCTGATTTCTTGACTTTTCTGTCAGATCGGAGTTTGATCGCAGATTTTCTTGATATATACCTTGAAGTATGGATTATGACCTTTTTAATGAAAACAACTCTATGTCTTGCATTTAAAAGAAACACATTCGAAAAAGCGCTTGACTTACATTGATGAGCACTCTTATATACACATATCTTTTGAAAATATTTTTGATTATTTTCATCACATTTTGCATAAAGCAATAATTTTTCGATGCAGATTGAGTGGCTCGTTCAATTTCGATGTTTTATATTGACTGCAACGATGACAAAACCGATGAATGATCTCTCATTACTTCATGTTGGAGAATCACTAAAAAATAGAAAAAAAAAGAATTATTTTACATTGATTTTGTCAATTCTTGTCTAAATGCATATTCTATTTTCTTATGAAATCATTCACTATATTAAAAAGTACGAAAAAAATGGAATCCAAGACTCAATCATCTCAAATAATACTGAATGGAAATATGTACTTCAGTGATGTAGTAAAAGAATGTGAATGAATAGAACATGAAGTAAATATTGAGAAGAGCAGTCCATAGGTATAACGACAACATTTAACGATTTCTGTCCGGTTTTTCTCTCCTTTACGATGACAACAAGAAAACAACCGAAAACAATCAATAGTAACATTCTCTTATGATCGAATAAAAGAGAAGAAGAAAAATAAAAGAAATATCATATTTGTCCGTCTTTGACCATTCACGGAAATCAGAATGCACGAATTATTTTACCATCAATTATAATCGTTAAGAAAATCCCAACTAGAAAATAATATCTTATTGACATGTTGAAGATTTAACATCCGTCTGTCGAAAAGAAATATCGGTTGAGCAATGATGCTAAAACAATATACTTAAATTAGTTGACAGAAGATGTCAAAGTATGAGTCACTCGCTTCACTAACGTAAAATGTCTTGCAAACTTCATCATGACAATTTATCGTAGTTCTGTATACACAATATTCATTCAGTATTGTGGTTCGTGCACATAGTTACTAATAACGGACTCAGTTACACATACTGAACTTACACATTTTTGCGTGTTTTTTTTTCTAGATGATTTCTCGATGATTGCTCATATTCCAGAGTAAGTGGAGAGATCGAGTTAGTGATCGAGAAATAGGGTGTCTAGAGAAGATTAAACCACAGTGTTTTTGACTTCAAAAGTAGTTGTTATTAATTGAAAATAAACTGAAAAAGTTGTTATTAGCGATAAATCATCTTGAAGAGCTAAAATTTTCTTTTTCCGACATAATATAAGCACTGACTGTAATGTTGACCGAAATCGTTTTTCAGAAAAGCAGCTTACTATAGAAAAACATTTTAAAACAAGAATTATCCAAAAAATATTGATGCACTTCTTCCACTGACGATGAGTAATGCAGTAACCTAATGATGATATACTGGCACAGAGCACATACACAAACAGATTTTATTTCAGTGGTGGTGCACTACCGCAACTATTTTGGCATGACTATTTTATTTCAGTTTGAAGAGAGACATAGAACTAGAAAACGTGAAGTCTTGTTTTAAACAAATGAACGAGTAAATTATCGAAGTCGATCCATTATTTTATTTCTTCATGCACTTGAATAGTGAAATAGTAAATTCATTTTTCAATTGCTCAGTGAAGAGCTATCAAGAGATATGCACAGATTTTAGTGCATGAATAATTCAATATGCTCGATGAGTTATACTATGTTTTGCTGTAGAATTCAAATGATTTTGTTATCAAGTACGAATAGAATACCATGATATTTGAGAACGAGTAGAAGGATAAATTTGTAAATTTCTGGTCAACTAAGTCACTTTGAATAGAACTGAATTTTTCTTTCAGATTTGGAGATTTAATTTCTATTGTATTTCAAGATTTGCACTAGATATCCAAAGTTTTACGAAGTATGTCAGTGTTCATCGGAAACTCGACACTGCCAATACTCATATATTTGAACTATAAAAATGGAACTATCGAACCTATGCTGGAAATAAATTTTATTCAAGAATAAGCATATTACAGCACAAAAGAAAGTATTTTCTTTAGGATTTGTTCAAAGTACAAACAAACCAGAGAAAAATCACCAAAACAATACTTAGTTTCATTGTTGAAGTATTTGAAGTTTTACAATTCACTTCGGCACAATCATCAAACTTAATTTCAAATTTGTTATTTTCCTCTATGCCTTTGATACCAATATAGACAAAATCTACATTATTATCTGGTTTGTCGACAATCAATGTTACTTGACCATTTTTAGCTGTGCTTGTTTTTGTTGACGATCGCTGAAAATATGACTTAACCTGCGTCCAGCGTGATAGATCAAGGTCACTTCTTGTCTCATAATCGATAAACTCAGCTGGATCCTTTGGATTACGATTTGTAAATGAGTAAAATAATTTCACATTACCATTGAATAGTGTAACAGTTATCAAAATCTTGTTTCCAATTGTAACAATTTCAACTTTTAGAAATTTGTATTTGTCTTTAATGATTTCGATCGTAACAGTTATATTCGAGGAAACAGATGCTGGTTCCGAACATGATTTAGATGTGAATTGATTTAGTTTTTGTTCAAGTGCAGTATAATCCGACATGGCAAAATAGTTTTCACTTGCCGGTGGGGAGCAAACGGCATGTAATTCACCAAGATTGGGTCCATTGCCAACGCCAACACTTACCAAAATGATACCTTTTTGTTTTAAAACATTCGCCGCTCCAATTGTTGCACTTTGATTATCACTTTTTCCATCTGTGATTACAAATATCACAGGCGTTACACCTTCTTTTGATTGTCGACGACCACGTTGGTATGAAAAAACTGTATCTACCTGTCGAAGAGCACGAGCAGTATTTGTACCACTGGCATAATATACCGATTGATTAACTCGTCTAAGTTTTTCTTCGAGAGTGTAATCTGTATTCAACCAAGTCAGTGTCTGAACATCGTCAGAATAATTGATAATACCCACATGAGTTTTATTTAAGCCAACATTGACACGTCGAAGTAAATCTTGTGTAAATTTTAGCTGTAGTTGATAGTTACTGCGACCAACACTACCACTAGCATCAAGAACAAAACCCAAATCCATTTTTAATTCTTGTGAACATGTATCCAAACAACATCGAATATGTGCTGGGCTGTTCGGGCATTTTTGACCTCTTGGACTACTGCAGCCACAATATGTACTTGAATCTTCCAAGCCTTTAATACAATCTGCGGAACATGTACCTTGATGTGTAGTATTATAGTGACAAGTTGGTCCTTGTCCTGGATATAAATCACCGCCACACTGCAATTGACGAAGAAATTTTGAATAATATTTGGCACCTATGGATAATTGTTCAATATCTCCGTTCAATTTATACCTTTGAAGTATAAATAAGAGCAATCCTGTTCAGATGTGAAAAGTAATTATGATGAACACTTACCATAACATTGAAAAACCATAAAATGAACCATCAGCGTAACGTGTTAAAGCTGGTTCTATTTTTGTATTTAAACAAACATATAAGTCACATGAAATATACAAATGAAGAGAAAATAATTTCTCTTATCTATTGTTTAAACTTTTTCTGACTGCGTATCAAAGTACCTGCTACTTTTTCTCAGAGATTCAACAGCGAAAAAGAAAACGTTTTTTCGGTTTAGTGTCTTCATGTTAGGTTTTTGGAATCAAGAACGTTCAAGGATCAAATGAATTTTCAAGTAATTTAACCGATACTTACCACTCATCAAATCAGGATTAATCCATAGCTTTGCGGCAATTATAATTGCATTTTGTGTCAACGCTACTGACTCGGGATTGCTTAGACTTTGATATTGTGGCATCGATGCTTGTAGGTTTTGATACATTGCTTTTCCACGAAGACCAAAAAATCCTCGTCGACGAAAACGAGATCCATCACCTGGTTGTGAATTTCCATATTTATTATCATCAGAAGCTAATTGTACATCATTTTTAGTAGCTTCATCAGTTTGAAAATTCTCTGTCATCGTTGCTGCTACAGCCAGAAAAGCAGCTTTTGCTTGACAGTTGCGACATATGCCAGCTAAATTGATTCCATTATTTAGGATAGTTCGAAGAAAGTTAGCACGAGATGTATTATACAAAGCGTCGAAGTCATTAGCACTAATACATTCTGCTGGTGTTGATTGTGACGTAGTAGGAATACAACAACGCTGCTGCTGACATGAGTTAGTTGTTAATATAGTTCCTCGACAATTATCAATAGATGAACATTGACCACTAATCGTTTGATTGAATCTCGCTCGACACTGTTGACCATCAACAGTCGATAATAGCAATATCGCAAATATAAAGAATAAATAATACATTTTGGATGCGGTGAGTACTGCTATTGCTGAATGCAATCGTGTGATTCTTATATAGACAAAGGTCAAACATATCTCAATGTTTGTTTATGTAAATATTACTTTAGAAAACTGAAATCACATAATGTCGTAAGCTTGCCTACTACAAAGAAGAAATTTCTCTTGTACACCTACATGATTCGTATTTATTTACCTCAAGATACATAAAACCACGCATTTACGTAGCCAAACATGTACCTATTATTCATATTTGCAATCGATATCCCAGTGTAAAACCAACAAATTTATTTGTGTGAAACTGATACTATTAATCACATACACTTGAGTAATATCACTTCATATTATGAAATCTAAAAAAAAATATGCCACTAAAACTGTTTTCTTCTCTCATCAACAGCTTTTTCGTTTTCCTCCACTTGGTACTATGTAAAGTATGGCTATGAGTAAACGTGAAATATGGGGTGTGACTAATGTTAAGGCTTCCCCACACATAAATACAACTGTATCCATATCCACACCTTCATCCCAAACAAAATTCTGTCGAGCATAGACTATGTTAATGTAAAAAGAAACGTCATCCTGTCAGTTAAAATTATACAAATTAGAATATTTTTATCAACAAGTCCACGAAAATTATTGCTTGTTACTGGAAAAACTCAATTCAATATTTATCATCAATTCAGTACTAGCATTGGAAAATATCATTTGTTTTCTTTTAAATCATATAATGACAGATAAGTATTAACTATACTGCGAAAAAAAAAATGTTTGTTTAGACACTAATAGAGAACGTTTGTAAATCTTAAAAATCATTGACATTATGAAATTTAATCATTATAAAATAGTCCAAGTATGAATGTTTTTCCCTACTGGAAACATGCTACTGTCACAATAGTATTCAAAAACATGCTCGACATATCACGAGTATAAGTGTTATAGATCAGAACTATGTTTACAGTTCTGTGATATTTATTCAGTGTCGTGATGTCATATTTTTAAATAGTATAATTCTATTTAAAACATTGACATTTTATAATGCCTTCATAAAAGGACTCGTTAGCGTTGCGATGAGCAGCTCTAGAGTGACTTCATATAAGTAGAATTTAGGAGTCAACGATAAAAATAGACTGAGTTGGTATTAAAATACAGCTAAAACGAGACATCTAGCACGTTTAAGCACATCTTTCAGATGTGTGAAGACCGAGCTGAATGCGAAAATTAAAAAAAGACGCGTGTAAGTACTCACAAAATGATATATGTACATGAACGATGTGTTTTTACATGATATGTGTGTCAATGTGTCACAGAATAAGCTATATTCGCGTTTACATGCAATCGAAATATGTGCAATTGCATGCATTTTATTGTTGGATATGTAGCAACTATACATGAACACACATGAATACATAGTAGTCGTTTCACACAGATAAGACTCGAGAATACATGCTTTGTTTTATAAGACAAATTTCTTCGTCATTCCACTATCTAATTACATTAGAAATGCAATAAAAACTGAAGGATATTGTGATGGTCGAATAACTATAAAATAGGCATGCACATGAAAGCTAATAATTGTAAAGAGTTTTTACAAGTGAATAAGATTTTTAAGTTAATATGGTTTAGTTATGTAGAAGAGTGATCTCAATTGAACAAAAAAATCAAAAAATATGCGTCGAAAAAAACACTTAACCCTTGTACGGACCAGCATGTACACAGCAAAATAGCTGAAATTAGCATGCTGATGCAAAATCGCTTTGGGAATAGCTTTCGTAGATACGAACTTTTCTCATTGACATGCAGAGTTTAGCAAAGTTCTAATCATCTTGCAGATACACGCAAATAGTATTTGGGCATTTACATTCAATTCATATATCTTGTGTGAACACGCAGGAATATTGTATACTAGTATTAACAAAGATAAGAGTCATACATGATCCAGCATAGCTTACCTAAAAAAAGTGAAAACATTTATGATTGCATTTATGCGTAACAATTGCTGATATTTCAGATAGCTTTTATGCTCGTACATAAAATGCACCACCTGAAAAAAATATCTAGTAAGTTGACATGAGTTTTCGAAAAATTTGTGCAAATACATACATTTTTTAAAGTTTTCTATGCGACTAGGGAGACGTCTTTCACATACTTTCGATGTCTCATTACGTTTGACACAGACCAAAAAATTTTTCCACAGAAAAACATTATATTTTCGCACATTCGTTGTGTCACGCCCAAAAAATTATATAATGGTTAACTGTTCGAAAAGACATATGAACACAATGATTACTACTGTTGACATAAGCAATATTCAAAACACACGAATCTTTGATTATACATCAAGATGTCTAGATCATTAATTTATACTAGAAGATAGTTAGAAATATCTATCTTACGTTAGTGATTTAACAAAACAATGTTACTAAATATTAGATGAAAAACGTATACGACAAAACAAAATGTAGACTAGAGAATAAATAGGATGGACTCAATGTATGCTATGACTACTTCTGATCGTAGTACGTTAAGATTTTGATCATAGAAAAAAAGCAGAACTAGGTTGTTCGAAACACTTCGATTTCTTTGTAACTTTTGAAGGATAACTATTGAATGAAATATAAAATGATATTTTAGAGATAATTTGAAGATTTCAGAAAAATTAGAAATTTCAGCAATCTTTCTAGTATTCATGGATTTAATAGATTCAATCTTAAATTATTATTTCGTATAAAATAAATTTACAAAATGAAGCATTGCCCATAATATTACATGTTCATATGTTTTTTTTTTCATTTACGAAATCGTACAACTATTCTTGAGTGCTGATAGATGTTCCCGAGATGATCTTCGCTGTTGTTTGTCACCCATACTACTTAATTTCACTTTTTTTTCATCTAATTGATCAAACCATTGATCAAGAGAACCCATTAAAATTTTAACAACATAATCACCATATGAAAATGGAAAATGTTTACCTTGTGCAGCTAAAATTTCTTTTTGTTCACTTCGATAATCATCCAAAACATCAACATAAGGAATTTTCTTATCGAATTTATTTAAATAACCAACTGATTGCAGATCATCTGTACAAGCAATAAATGTTATATAAATCCGATCGATAAATGAATATCTTTCATTACGTAAAACTTTTTCTAAACGATTAAGATCATTTTGTCCCTGGTCATCAGTTGGTAAACCATCGGTAGCAATTAAAATTAATAATTTTCGATCATGAACTTGTGAACGTTTTAAATTGAGTACTTCACTAAGAACACGTGTAAGAGGCGTTGGACCATTTGGTAATCTAGAAAATGTTTCATGTAATTGTGATGAATCTATAACATGTAATAGTGGTGAACGATTTAGAAAATATATATCAACACCATCAGGATCTAATACTGAAGTAAGATCAACAACAATCGATACAATATGTTTGAGTTCATCCCAGCGATTAGGTAATTGACTGAATGGTGAAATATTCTTTTGATTTCGATCAATAATCGGAGTATACATAGATGAACTATCATCAAGTATCATAACTATTTCAAAACCTTCCAGAGCTCGAAGACGAAATGCAAAATCATAATTAATATCATATTTAGTTATAATATCTTTAAATTTCTTCAATCGTGCTTCATTCTGCATTATTGGATAATTCATTTTAAATGATAAATAGGGATAAAATTATTTCCTTTTCTTATTTTAACAAAGACACTTATATTTGAAAGTATAAGAGAAGATTTGACAAAAAAAAGATCAGACAAGAGCAAGTTAAATTATATATATATATGTTATTGAAACAACGATTAGAACTAAATGACATAATATAAAATAACAATTTAATCCTTTTTGTGTAGTATTATGTCGAGGAATCGAGGGATATCTAAAAGATACGATATTACTTTAATAGTGCATCGCAATTTTTGTTTCTATTTGCTTTATTGATATTTCTAGGGCATGGTGGATTATTGAAAAATGTCCTTTAAGGGCTAACTTTGTCACAAGACAATATATCGAGTGAATCAAAATGATTGCAACATCGAATATGTTGCAAATATCTCAATATAGACAAATTCTATAACATTAAGATGTTTTTCTAAAAGATGTGTTGTTAAATTCACTAGAAGAACAGCACTGAAAAATCTCATGAAACTGTTTTTATGATTTTATTATAAGGCTAAAATGGAAGCATTATATGATAGTCAACTTTAGCATTATTTTGAAAGAAACAAAAATGAAAATAGCATTAATTATTTTGAAAATATCTCATCATCAATAACTATTAAAACTTGAAATCATCTTTTTTAATGTGCATCGTGGGACTTCCTAATAATTTTGCATGACTGAGTGAGGAAAAGCTTCAAAAATCTCAAGTACCACATCTAGAAATGAAACTGATACCGGTCGTCAAAATACTAGACTGATTTCATCTCTGATTTATGACATGAATTTTCAACTAAATAGTGATTATAAAGAAATAGGTCGATCATTGAACTAAAAAAAAAATCATATCCGTAGAACAATATGTATTCGACCAAGATTGAACGCATTCATTTAACAATAATTAATTCCTGAAGTAAGTCAGGAAATTCTCACAATTAAATCACTTTTATCAATAACGAAATTGTATGCACTGTTTGAAATAAAAAAAAAGATAATGAACAGAGTGCGAACATCTAATTCAATATATCAATACTTTTTGTACCATTGTTTTTTATTGAAAAGCAGCATACTAAACATTTTCAAACAGCCTTTTAAATTTTTCAGATACATGATATACGTTAGCCATTTACATGAGTTCACTATGACATAAACTTTCCGTATATAACTGATCAGTTGCCAGTAGAGAGACATTTACCAATCGGTTCCGTCTTTGATCATACATAAAGATCCATGGCTATCTAGTTCATCGTACTTAAACCTAATAGATTATTCTATATGCGATCATGCCAAAAAGAATATTGATTATCAAAATGTCAAAGTACGAGAAGATTTGAAGAAATAAATAAATGAAGTATACCAAAAAAATCATTTCAGTTATGTTTCGTGCCAGGTTGAACAACATAATGACTATAATCTTTTCCATGAACATTTATGATTTTTTGTGTTATTTTATTTCTACTTTTTTTTTTATAAAGTACATCATGCAAAGATTTATTTCAAATGAAAAGATTCTTTTAATGTTATTTTCATTTTTGTTTCTTTCAAGTTAATGAGACATTTAATCATCACATAGCGTTTGAGTTTTAGCCTTGTAATAAGATCATTAAAATATTGCAACGGAAATTTTCATTGACATTCTTCTAGAGAATTTCGACAGCACAGCTTTTACAAAAAATAATTACACTTTATTAAATGTGTCTGTTTTGAGACATTTGAAAAATACCTGATGTCACAATCATTTTGACTCATCCAGTAGATCATTAAATGAAAATTAACATGTAAAGTGTTATGTTTTCTTTGACGACTGAATTATCTTAGGTGAAGTAGTCAATCGTCGTGAATATGAATCAAAATGTTTAACAATTTGATTATTTTCATGACATATATCTCTTTTAAGATTATTTTCATTTCTGTCAGACTTAGCCGAAGTATGTGGATTGACAATGTTATCAATAGACAAACAATAAGGAAAAATAAATCTTGTATATTGATTTGATTGTGATATTATTTTTGTTGGAAATGATTTCGAATCAATCGATCGATGAATAAATAATAATGGAACATCATTTGTTGTAATTGAACAAATTTTATAAGAATGAAATATTGTTTTATTAATTGAAATCTCTGTTCGAATATGAATATCTATTAACCATTGCGAAATATCTTGTGCAATAAAAATATGAGGTTCAATGTCGAATTTTAATAGACCATAGTGTTTCGAAAAAATAGTAACTACTTCACCACTATATAATAACGATCCTATTTGTTTATTAAATGTATATGAATTTAATGTTTGATTGTTAACACTAAATTGTCGAATATGAATATTACTCAGATTAAGCGATTGATTGTATGATGTATTTATTAATCGAATAAAATATCCAAATGGATCAATGTCGAGTATACGTAAATAATGACAAATTAATTTTTCCATAAGACAAAAAAAAAAAGATTTCTTTTTTTTTTCAATCAATCAAATTGTCATAGTGATAATCAATAATAAAAGCTTAAACGAAATGATCCGATAGATTGAAAAAAAATATTTTTTTCAGTTTAATTTATGATAAATTTTATTAGTCTTTATGAAATACACATGTTTACAATACTCCTATCAGACATCTCGCATTCTCTTCTACATTAATCAAATTTAACAAATACATTATATGAAAAGAATAGCTAGTCGATTTAAATGCGCTTGTTATCATTATTTTTCAAGTTGTTTTTTACACGATAAAGTATTTCTATCCACACTTCCACTTTGTGAAAAGATGTAATACGTCAAAATCTTCAGAAACATCTTTATAACGATTCGTACTTATTAATTTTTTATTGTTGAAGCAAACAAAAAACAATACTTAAATCTTTTTTTTCATTAAAATACTGATTAATCCGAATAAATAAACACACAAAAAAACAAATAGAATGGCCATAATAAAGCTAATGTATCACACTCTACTAAAGTATAGATTAAAATGATCCATCAAGAGTAGCATTTTTTTTTGGAAATAACACAGATCAGCGAATAACAAAAGAAAAAAATAATAATAATAACAATACCCATCAAAATCAAAAACTAGAAGATTTTTTCTTTATTTACATTTGATTATCATATTATTTTATCTTCTGATTCACCTAGAATATTGAAT
Source organism: Rotaria sp. Silwood2 (assembly GCA_905329745.1). NCBI lineage: Eukaryota > Metazoa > Rotifera > Eurotatoria > Philodinida > Philodinidae > Rotaria > Rotaria sp. Silwood2. The sequence continues at coordinate 1,093,733 of CAJNSZ010000019.1, read as the reverse complement.
GGAAGAACTTTTTAAAAAAAAATAAAATAAACATACTTCTGGATCGACTATTCTCATCATTTTTTGTTTTTGATAGAGAACGAGATGAATGATGAGAACTCTCATTACTTTTACTACGCCGATGGTTTGATGATGACAGACCGCGTGAGTCAAAATAAATTTCAACATAACGGCTACCTGTAAAAAGTTTTCAAAAAAAATCTTTATTTTTCTTTCATGAAAAACGACGAATTTTCTTTACCCATATATTTTCTATCACATTTTACAGCTTCATTGACTTGGTCCATTGTACTAAAATAGACATGAGCATCACCGTTTGGTCGATTTGTACGACGATCGTTTAAGATTTCAACATGCACCGGTTGACAAGATGATGGAAAGAACTAAATAATTTCTTTTCAGTGATTTAACATTTTTTTAGATAAGTTATACCTCTCGAATATCGTTTTCAACTACAGTATAAGGCATACCACGCATTTTAACAAGATATTCTCCATTATGAATTGATGTATGTGATGAACGACGTACTGGACTTCGGCTATGACTTCGTCGACGAGAACCATCACGAGACTCTATTTAATAAAAAAGAAAAGAAAACTAGCTAAAATTTCAATTTATAGAAAAAATTAATATATATATATATAGATTGATTGATTTTAAAACAATCTAATTCCTTAAGAATTAAAACTTACGGTGATTTGCACTTTCTGTTTGAGCTATAAAATAAAAATTAAACCATTTATTTTTTTTGCTTTTTATTTTTTTTAATTTTATTAAAAAAATATTAATTCTTTTTTTTTTTTTTTTTTTTTACTTACGACGAGATCGTGATCGAGAAGAAATCGATGGTGAACGACGATATTGTACTAGTCGACGACGATCTATTTTAAACAAAGATTTCAAATAATTAATATTATTAATCCTCATTCATTTACTTCCACTAGTTGACTGTGAACGTCTTCGACTTCGATTATTTCGTCGATTATTATTATTATTATCTTCATCATCACTTTCACCTGCAAATCTTTTTCCATTTAAATAAGCGTCATTCGTAATTGTTTTCTTAGCTTCATCATATGTCGATGGAGATAATTGAATATACCTATAGAAAACAAAAGCCAAGATTAGTTGTTTTTTTTTTTTATTATAAAGCTATTATTAGCAAGATAATAAAAACAAATACAAACATTAACTAAAATATACAGTATATACGCACACATAGCACACGTATTACGACATATATATATATACGAATTTGTTATCTCTACCTGACAGAGATCTGGGCAGCACCATTGATAATGACACCTCACCTCTGACCTTTCCCTCTTTATATTTCCTTTTTTCGTTTTATTCGTTCCTTGTACAAATCTGCTGTTTTTTTTCCTCGAAAATCCATGCTCAGCCGAACCTGTGTTGAATATGTTTTTGATCATAAATATCAATTGCTTTATAAGCATTATCCATACTAACAAAAGCCACATATCCACCACCCAATGCATTATCCGTCATATCTCGTGTTATATAAATACCATTTCGAGCTATTGCAATATCTAAATATATACATTTATTGTAAAGAGAAATAAAAATAAGCGCTTTTTTTTCAATTGTAAATATACCTTTAAAAAAGTTTTGTACATCACCCATTGTACATGAAAACGGAAGACCATTCATACGAATAACAGGTTCACGCCATGAAATCATACCTTTATGTTTAATAAAAAAATTGTATTCATAAATAGTTGTTCGAAAGACTAAACATAATAATAGATTAAAGAAAAATAAAATATTATTTTTATTTTATACTTTCAATATAACGATTTCCTATAAATTGCTTTGTTTTTCTTAAAGCATCTTTGACATCTGTTTCTGATTCAAGATCCACTAAGCATTCACCTGATGAACTAACACGATTATTGAATAAATGTATAGTATCAATACGACATGCTACAAAAATAAGAAAAATTTATTTAATTAATTGATAAAAAATAAATTAACTTACGATAGAGAAATTTCTTAATATCGTCTTTAGTTGATGAATATGGAATACCACGAAGTTTAATTAAATAATCATGGCTACGTAATGATTTGCTGCCATTTCGATCATCTCGTCGATCTCGTTCTCGACTCATCGTTTTCTATTGAATATTCAAATACGAATGCGCAAAAAGGCGCAGAAAATCTGATAAAAAAGCTTGATCTAGGAGTTGAAAATAAATTTAGCCTTGTTAATAGATCATGAATATGCATAACAAGACTTGAGATTATATTCAATGACAAAAAAAAAAAACAAAAGAACGAAAGTAAAAAAGAAAAAGATCGAATAAATAATCAAGACCAACCATCGACGGTCATGTTGTCGTCGTATCTACTACTCATATTCCTTGACCCCAACCATAGAAGTAATCCAATAATAAAGTGGCGCTACTATCCATCACCAGCGACTTCATTGAAATGAAAATCTTTAAAAAAGACATTGAAAATTTTAATTGTTCTTTTTCTCATCTCATATTAAAACCTTCTAATTTTAATTAGTATTCATCAAAAGAACAATTATCAATGCTTCTTTAATTGCTTGTTCAAGCGTAACCTAACACTTCGCTCGAACGATGTAAATTACTATTAACTGGTTACTCTGAATTCTTACTTAATCGAACTATAAAAAAAAACGATACTGATCAACAGACTGTTGTCCCTTCAGGGCCTATCTGTAAATGTGTACGCGAAGGACAGATAAGAAAGAATAAATAATAGTGGTACTTCTTATTTAATATGTCAAGAACATTAATTGAGCAGACAAAGCTATGTATAATTTTTACGCTTATTGATCATAGTTTATAAACGATTTCATATTGATTCGACAACCCTAACCAACGAATAATTACTTTTATTGATCATGTGCAACAAAAAGAAAACCAACATATCAAGTCATTATTTTTACAATATCAAACAAATGAATTGCATCTTATGAATAATAGATCAATCTACGTTTTTTAACCTGTAGAATATTGTCAGGCAGTATTCAGTATTGTGATTGTACATATTTCGACAGATATGGTTTGTCAAAAAAGAATAAACATTTACACCCCAAGGTAACATTAATAGGTACCTACCTTTTTGTTAGTAACCCATGAGTTAAGACATTGTGGAGACCTTAGTAAACTCTATTTAGCATAAAATGAATTCGTGTTTATGGCCTGGTTTTGAGGGAATTGAACGCTGTTAGCGAGTCTGTCGTAGGGCTCCATATTTGCATCAAGACCATATCTTCGAATTTTGACTTGAAAATTTGTCTACATACATTTCATAGAATACTCTCGGAAGCTTTATTCCATATGATTTCACCGATAAAAATTGTTTCCAATTATTACCATCACCACTAACGTATGAAATCATATGTTTTGAATCATGCATAGAAAACCGATACATAAAGCTTGTTCCAATATCACTGCGGTCTCAATAATGATTCTTATTTACCGATTCAACAAGAGTTTTTATATAAATTTCAATGAAAAATACTGTACTAATATATAAATAAGAATCGACATTGAGATCACACTAATCTCATAACAAGGTTTATGCATTGGTTTTCTATGTACGTTTCAAAACATATGTTTTCATGCAGTAGTGTTGATGCCAATCATTTGAAACAATAGTTATGGATAAAATCATATGAAATAAAACCTTCGATAATATCCTATGAAATTATGAGAAGTTCATGTGAAATGCTTGACTCGTTGAAGAGTTATTGTAGTTTTACTTCACGGTTGACTTTTGAAACACCATATATAAAGGCCCCAATTATGCTAGCTTTCATAAAGAACTCTTTTAATTATTGAACAAAGTCTCTTCGAGATATAAAGTTTTCAAAAAATACATGGAGCATATACTATCTATTGAAAAGGACTTATATCTTGAAAGTCTCATATCTCGACGAGATTTAATCAAAAAAATTAGGGAAACTTTTTATGCAAGCTAGTCTATTTGAGACTAGTATATGTGAACAAAGTTTCAAGTCGAAATTCAAAAATATGATGCTATTGTAAATGTGAGATCTTCCAGAGAAAATTCATTGAAAAACGTGTGATCTCCTCAAAAACAGGCCATAAGCACGAACTCTTTTTATAATAAACATAATTAACTAAGGTTTACAAGATGCATTAAATCTTGATTCAAAAGTAAACTGATATCTGGTGATATTCCCTCGTTAATTGATCCAATCCAATGATGAATTTAAATCTAACAAGTTTATATTTACTACATTTCAAAAAGTATGACATATTTGCTTAAACAAATTTTGATGTTATTGAATCAGTACTCATGCTTATTATCATCATAATTTAGAAGATATTTCATAAAACAAAACATTCAAATAAAGAGATTGTAAAATGAAAACTATATTTGTGATAGTAGATGTATTCAACTTGAAAACTTGAAAAACACAATTAATAAATGAATATGTCGAACAGGTTTCATTATGTTTTACTGATAATCTTTTATCATATGTATTCATATGAGTAAAGTATCGCAATAGAGCGGAAAGAAGAAGATAAGCATTGGAGTAGAATAAAAATAAAATTCGTTAAAAGATTCATTAAGGAATGGTCATAGAAGATTGAAAATTGTTCGATTGCAGTGAGAGATCTTCATAAATTCTTTGATAAACATCCGGTAAAGAATTAAAAAGTTGTGGTTTATATTGTTTGATATATTTAACAGCATTCAAATGACCTTGATTAACTTCTTGAATTGATGGTATCAATTGAAGAATATTCAAAAACATGTCTGGTTCATCTACAAGTAATCATTAGAAAAATTAAAAGATTTATAAAACATTAAAATCTACTTGGATGGTAAAGTCTTAAATGTCTATACAAAACTTGCATAAGTTTACTTTCGATCTGTGCAATCAATTCTTTATTGTACAAATTTGGTCTCTCTAAAAACATAATATGTTGATCAAATGATAGAAAATATGCATAAAAAAATAATCTTTTACAAACCTGGATTCATAAGTAAAAGTGCATTAAACAAAGCAATATCACTGTCTGTCCATTGAAGATGACTTGCTCTCAATCCCAAATCAAATATTTCTAACATAAATACGCTTAATGTTTTTATTTTTTTAATAAAATCTCTATTCATATAAGCTGACAAATCCGGTGTAAGCATTAATTTTCGTTTTGCATCGAATAAAGTGAACCAACTGACAAGAATAGTTTCAAAAGCTCCTAACCAAAAAAATAAAATAATCAATATACATCAATTTTAAATAGACAGTTCTGACTAAAATTATAGGACTACCTGCTTGAATAATATTGTTTACTCGTTGTTAACCTTTGTCGACTTTTGAGAAAAGAAAAACTGATGTAAACGTATGCATTCAAGTATGATTTATTTAAATATGAAATCAAATTTCCTCAACACTATTGTCAAGTTGAAGAAAACAAATGTTTATTACAATTCGTCAGTTTTTGCCTTACCAAGCGTGTAGAACCATTATCATAGATTCCGTATCTGGGGATTAGATGTACACTAGTTTTGCTTGAAAGTCATACAGACAGAGAGAACAGGTCATTCTGAACGTTTTCATAGAAAAAACAAGTTCACTGATGAAGTTGAAACAGTTTGAAAACATCAGCCAACAAGGGAAGACCCCCAAACATTGATTAATCGCTTTTGAATCTGGATTATGTGCATTATGTAGACCCAAAAGAGCTTAGAATATCCTGAAAAGAATTCGAACCCTTAGTTTATTGCGGCGTAGACATTTCATTCTTACAGTAGTTTTTAAATGAATGTCGTAGTTTCCGTCGACAATCCTAGAAAAACTATCTTTCCAATTTCGACTTAAAACCTTGTACAGAGATGAGCCTTGGCGAGAGTATGTCACTATGAAAGTTTCAAGTCGGTACTTGAAAATCATTTTTTCTGACATTCCTGAGGAAAACCACGCCATTCATCTAAAAAATACCCAGAAAGTGTATTATCTCGATTGCAATAAGCTAAGAACTTTAATTCTTTTTTGGGATATTAATAGCTCATTTGGGTCTACATAATGCATACAGCCTCGACTCAAAAGCGATTAATCACTTAGGAAACTTTCCACGTAAGTTCTGTGCATCATTTCGCTGCAAAGAAACGCACAGTAACAAAATCTATACCATCTATTTGCACAAAACACGGCTTAAAATACTCGAATTTTATCATTACAGGTGTTTAAAACTATATGTTTCTCTATAGTGAAATGATGCACAGAACTTGCAAGCGCCTCATTTTGTCCCCAAAATCATTGTCTACTCGAATTCATTGTTCAAAAATAATCTTCACCTTTATTTCAAATTTTACAATCGAAATATTGCCAGATAATGAACCTATTATAGTCATCCTATATTTTTGACCAGGTAAAAATTGATGAATTTTAATAAACATTGGTTTTCTACAACTTGACAATAGTGTCGAGAAAATCTGATTTGATATTTGAATAAAACATATCCGAATGCATGTAGTCATATCGATCTTTGTTTTCTGAAAAATCTGAAAAAGTCAATAGCGAGTAAATAATATTAATCAAGCAGGTGACTTAGTAGTTTAGGCTAGAATTGCATTTTTTGAAAATCATACCATATTGAAATAAACAATTTTGGTCATCGTATGAAATCTGTTGAAAAAATGTATTATATTTAAATATTTTAAAAATACTTTCAAATGGAAAACTTAATTGCCAATTAGTCCATACTACTGTTGGATCAGAATCAAAATTATCATTCTAAAGATTAGAAAAAAAAAAATTTCATAATTTAATTGACAGATCGTAGTTTGTATTTTTTTTTTGTTATCTTACAATTGAATCCGCGCAAATAGGTGGATTTTCATCAATTTTGATTTGAATTTTTTCGAATGTACATGCACAAAATTGAAGATGTGCATTAATAATAACTTTTGCTATATGATCAATTTCTTTTATTTCAATATCGGTTAATAATTTTTCTTGATAAATTAACATTGATGATAATTTTCGTAGAATTTCTTGATGAATTTCTGGTACGATAGTTATTTGACGATGTTGAAAAAGACAATCAGGAAAATTTAAATTTGATGTTTGATCAGTTGATGAAAATCTATTTGATATTATCGAATAAACTGAATCAATACAATTGATTGATGTATTTTGTTTATCTCTTTCATCTGATGTTGTAAGTTGTTTAAAAATATTTGAATCTTTATTTATAAATTTAACTTGTTGTTGGCATTGAATTTCTTGTTCAGATATTTTTGATGATGACGAATTTTTTATATGATCTTTAACATTTTCAATTATATTTATAGTATCAGAATGTAATCGTTTAGGTCGTCGACCTAATCGTGATGCTTGTCGACTCATACCAACATTAAAACATTTTTTTAATCGACAATATTGACAAGAATTACGACTAAATGATGTTATTTCACAATTACCCATGTTACTACAATGGTGTGACATTCCTTGAGTTATAGATCGACGAAAAAAACCCTGTTATAAATAGTCAAAAAAAAAATGTTACAAAATTTGAAAATAAAAATTTACCTTGCAACCTTCACAAGAAATAACACCATAATGAAATCCACTTGATTCATCACCACATACTAAACATGGAATATAAACTGTTGTTGAACGAGAAATTTTTTCATTATTAATTTTTGATAATGTTGTTATTGTATTATTATGAACAGAAAATTGTTTTTGTTCAAAGTTTGTAGATAATGTTGGTAATTCTTTTTCATTTTGTTGATAAGTTTTTTCAATAAGATTTGAAATTGAATGTGATAAATAATCATGATTATGTATAAGAGTTTTTGATGTTAGTTGATCATCTTCGGAATTATAACATGTTGATTCAATATTATTATATATATTTTGCATATCAGAAGTTTTACTAATATGTATAGAACGTTGTTTTGATTTAGACGGATGATGATATGAAGAAGATGTTTCAACAACTGGATGCAAATTGAATTCATCATAAACGGGGTGTTGTGGTGTATGCACTATACATTTAATGCAAACAGTATGATATGATAGTGGAAGGGAGAATCAATCGAAAGTAGTAGACAAAACTCTTTCACTCCCCCAAGTCTCGACTACTCTACATGCTAGAGGTCTGATAATTCGTATACACGTCGTGCACTGAGAATTCAACTCAGCGGCACGAGGCCATCCGTATTGCTTAAATACAAGGAGAATTATGATGAACAGAGTCCATCGATGCTTCACATTTTTAGTCTTACGATCAAGTAATTTAATCGATGACTGTTGTCTCTGAATCCTCTATACCAACATGACAATTATTCGGATAGTATCTTCATATAATGGAAGATTCTTTCATGAGCCATTAACTACAGATAAAGCTTATGTATAAATTTCAGCTCAATTCATTGAATTACTACTGAGTTATGGTCTTCAAAGGCTAGTAAATGGTTTTTCTCCACCAGAATGGTCATGGAAAAAAGGTTACAATTCTAGGAAAGATTAATGAACTTCGATGAAATTAATATAGTACATAACTGAAATAAATCACTAAATAATGAAGAATGCCCTAACCGACAAAGTTCTTCTTTTTCACAGCTATGAAGTTAAAAGAATAAACATAGATGTGATTCATTATCATCCATCATTATTCTCGTTCCATTTAAATAATCAAAATAAGCTCATGTCTTCGGACTACATTCTTAGTGAAATATGTTCATACAAATTTGCCAATCTCTACTATGTATGATAGTTGATGTATAGGGATGAGAGACTTTTGTCCATTACTATAGTTTATGTTTGCAACTGATTTCTGACCTTGAAATGTAATGTTACTTTTTTTTGCTTATATTCTTCTCTGCACGCATATATACAGAATTAATGATCGTCGCTTAAGAAATTAAGACTGATATTCATTATTATCCTTCACGAAAAATACCTGATGATGTTATTATACTCGTGTGAATACTCTTGAAGAATAATGTTTCTACTTTTCTGTAACTTACCATTGTTGTTAGTATTCGTCCAACAGTCGAGCCACATTTCATTCATCAATATTCTTTACGTAGATATGTATTACCCGAATGGTATACCTATTCTAATGATCAAACACTCACTTGGGTGTTACCTCTCTATTCTTGTTCGGAGCAATTTATTTGTTTAGTATACTTCCTTCCTTCCGTCTGTCTCATCTATCGAGTATAGTACGATTGACCAACGCCATCAATTGATGTTCGTTCTTTGCGTTCTTGAGAGTAAGGTCAAGTAACGAGCACGAATTAAATAAAAGTAAAACATAGACAGAATGAATAACAATGTATATGTATGTACCAAAGAATGAATTATTTAAGGATTATGATACCCTATCACCGTAGAGTATTGGAATACAATAGAAAAGAGATGATAGCGATTGATAAAACGATCATAAAACTTTGACATGATCAGAAAAAATAGCTAACTAATGAAGCTATTGTTTCACATAATTTGCTTATATATATATAATTGTGAATACTCAGATAATATAAACAGTTAATGGAAAACAGAGATGAAGAGATCATAAACGAGAAATGTCAAGAAGATAATGATTAATTTTCTCTAAAATATTGAAGTCAATCATCAACCATGGATTATCATGAAACTATTGTCTGACACATCACAATGCTTGACGACATTAAAGTCAAAGCTTTTCGACTCTCGTTTAGACCATGACTATGTTTCAAGCACAGAAAAAAAATGTATGAACGAATAGATGTAGTGTTTTTGAAATACCAAATTCTTGTTAACGTCTTTTCCAAGATTCCGAAAGAAAATCGAATTGTATTGTATATTTGTTTCTATTGAAAAATCAATAATTGCACATAGACGAAGTGAAACAATTACTGACTATATGAAATCTGTTCAAGAAGTGAACTCGATAAAATTGAAAATAGTCTTTTAGTACTCACTGGTCGATTTTTCAAACAAGTGCTACCGATTAATCTAGAATAATGATTTGTTTTTCATTGAGTGTTAGATTTAACATTGATAAGATTCGAATAATCCAATATTCTAATAAAATCAATTTATCGTGATAAAAAGATTGTTTATAAAATCAGAAGAACATGTATTACGATCAATCATTTTTACTCTCAATTATTTGTTTATCCATTTCTAATATACATTTTCTCTATTAAATACCAATAAAGAACAAATGCAATTGATAACTATTTTCTTTTCCTAATCTTACTTGAGTTTAGTAGCTACAAGAACAAGTATCAATCAATTTATCATTAACATAATGTCTCTCAATTAACGGAGTGACTATCAACCATCACTACTAATGATATGATTTTTTTGTACATATATTATGCAATGTGCAGAGTTTTTAGTCTTGTTTATTATTGTTATATTTGTATACCAAGTTTGGAATTTGTCATCCCTAAAGTTTCGTGTTCAGCAATAGTTAATGAAAACGACATATTCATACTAGAAGCCATCGATCTTATCGTAAGTTCGCTAGTGAATAATGAATCATCTCTGTTTGATACGTACATTTTGTATACACAGAATAGTATGAAAACTTTATTTGTTCATTTTCTAGTCCATTAAGTTAAACTTGTACAATATTATTTATCAAAATTTATTTTCATATTATCTCTTGAAAAAGTTAACCGTGTTAAATACTATGAGACAATAGATTTTGGAATCGACAAACGTTATCACTGGATTTCTATAGACTCAGTAATAGTAAAATTATGTTATAGCTTAAATTTTCTTTTTGTTTTTGTCTAACACATAATATTGAATATCGAATTACATTTTTTGAATTATAGTAAGTGCCCTTTTCTTTTTCTACAAATGATAAGTGTCTGAAAATACAAGTACACAAAAGGGCATATTGTACGAACTTGATCGATTATATTATTATCTGTTAATACATGCCTGGATTGTGTACGATGTTATCGAAGAATAATCACATGTTTTCAGTTAGACATTTTCTTCTCTCTTCTTTTATATCTATAAATATAAACAGATACAAATAGTATACATTCAGTCATATTGAATAACTGTTTTTTTTTTCGATTTACATATTGGTCATGCCTCGTGATAATAATGGTAAAATAGTTTTTCTATATTTTTGGTTTTTTAATTTAATTATTTTTTTTTCAGGTACTTTATTTGATGATGTGCATGCCGATTTTCGATATGACACATCACGTCGACTTCATAATACGAATTTAACAACAACAACAACAACTCGTATTATCGATGGTCATACATTTGATTTAGTCGGTCGTTATTCAGTACCGAAAACGATTGGGTCCGGTGCATTTGGTCATGTTATATCAGCATGGGATAATTTATTACAACGTAAAGTAGCGATAAAAAAAATTCGTTTACCACCATTAAATTCTGAAGAAGCTATGTTATTTTATTCTCGTTCATTACGTGAAATATGTATATTACCACCACTTAAACATGATAATATTGTTCAAGTCTTAGATTGTTATACATCAGCATTATGTGCTGAACAAATGACAGAGCTTTATTTAGTGACAAATTTAATGCGTCTTGATTTACATCAACTAATTAAAACAAATAAACAACGACCAAATGATATGAGAATAATTACTGCTAGTCATATAACACATTTTCTCTATCAAATATTTCGAGCACTTAAATTTATTCATTCAGCTAAAGTTAGTAAGTAATCAATAATTTTATTTCTTGTAAATAAATTGATACGAATTAAATTTAATTAGTGCATCGAGATTTAAAACCAAGTAATATTTTTGTTGATCTTGATGGACATTTACGTATTGGTGATTTTGGTTTGGCTCGTGTTCCAGAAGAAAATTGTGATACACCAATGACAAGTTATGGTTCGTTGTTTTTCAGTTGTTTTTCTCTATTTTAATACTCTTTCTTTTATAATAATTTATTATTTTTAGTTTGTACTCGATGGTATCGTGCACCTGAATTAATGTTATTAAATGGTATTTATACAGCATCAATGGATATGTGGTCAGTTGGTTGTATTTTAGCTGAACTTATTTATGGTCAACCACTTTATCCAGGTCGACATCATTTAGATCAATTACGTTTAATTGTTGAACATCGTTGTGGTTCATTAGGATTTTCATATCATCAACAGAAAACTGCTTATCCAACAATAACAGAAAAATCACTAAATTTACTTCGTCGTACATTATCCAAATGTCCGAATGAATATCCAAGTGTATTTTCACCACTAGATTCAAATGTATTTGTTCCTGGTGTTGATAAACATGCATTCGAATTATTAGAACAATTACTTCGTATGGATCCATCAGAACGCATAACAGCTGATGATGGTTTACGTAGTTGCTTATTTGATAATTATCGTAAAGAAGCAAGTGGAGAACCATCATCAGAAGAAGCATTTCAACTTGATTTATCACCTTATAATCTTCAAGAAATTCGTTCAATGCTTTTTCAAAAAGTTCGTCTTATTCATCAACAAATGCAAGATAAAGCACTTTTTTTAAATGAAAAAAAATTGGCTATGGAAGAAATGGATTGTTGTTAGAATGAAAAAAAAAGAAAAAGACAAATTAGTTATTTTCTTCTCTATGAATTGAGAAGGACTTTTTTTTTTATATTTTAGTAAGCTGAAATCGCGAAGAAGAAAACCAATTCTTTTTTCTTCATTTTTTTTAAAAAATATTTTACAAATGCAAACAGATCTCACCTGAAGAGAGTGTGTTTTGTAGATTTTTTCCGTTCTTCGTTTCATCCGTTTTTTTGTTAATTCGGTTTTTCTTGTTTCTTTTATTACTTTAATAGCATAGACGTTTTATTTATCTTTTATCATTTCTTTTATTTGGGTTGTCGTTGAACGTTTGTTATTTCAAAAACATATCGTATTATTTTAAATAAATAACAATGACATAGCCAAACTCTACTTTTTTTTTATATTCATAATGATAGTTCGAATGAAACTAAATTAGTTTCAATCAGAGAATGGCGTGATTCATTGAAGTGATACAGATTTCTTAAATTAGTTTAGATAAAAACATAATCAGAGTTTTATATTCAATCTTTTCGAATGTTATCTAAATTTGGATCAAACTTGAACTTAAATTTTATTCATATCCCTTTTAAAAATAATTGTTAAACAATTTTCAGCGGAAAAATCGATATGAAATGTTTCAAAGATTATTTTCTAGAGCATAATTCTTGTGAACATCATATCTAACGGATGAACTATAATCCATAAAATTATAGTTTTTCGCTTTTTACTTCGTTTACTTTCTTTTTATGAGAAATCTTTCTTGGGTATGCTCAGATAGTAAAGAATAAAGAGATTTAAAAAATGGCATATGTCCTATAAGTAAATACATCGTCGTATCTGAAAAAGTGTACTGTAATGCATGACTTGAAATCAACACTTTTTCCTAAAAATTGTCGTACTTGAGCAATCATACTTTTCTACGCTTTATATGATGGTGATTCTGTGTACCTTAGTAAAATCTTTTGTTAAAAGAAAGTTTATTACATAGCTGTGTTCGGCATCGCCCAGACTACAGAAAGAGGAAGTTTTTAGTAGATCAAGTATTATTGGAGGCATCGTTTATAATTATAGATTGTTTTTTTTATCGTTATCGAATCCATTCGTTCGAGGAATCTAACAAAAGTTTTGCAAGCTTATTTTGAAGAACTTAGAAATGTCCTTATGTACATCGCAGTACATCTTGTTGGTTGTGTGTCTTTAAACTCTACAGTAGCAAACAAAAGTCTTTGCCAGATCGAATTTTGACTACCGTACATGCTGGAACTCTGACAACGTGTGTGTAAATACTTCACCAAGAATAGAAGTCAGAGGCATGAATTCGTTTTCATGTCTTGAATACGAAAATAAATTATGACTATTTTTATTGTAAGGTTTCAAACGTTAAAAAATGGCTACTAAAGTATGCATCACCTGTAATCAAATACATGACTAATTTTTGATTTTTTTAAATGCAATTGAAACTAGTCTATGTTGTTTCTTTACTCAAAAGATCAGGTGATTAACTGAAAAATTATTCTCGCTACATTTCTATGAATCACCAGTATCAACACAGTGATTCTTGGGATACTATTTCTATCTAATATTGGACTTTTTTTACTGAGACTTTTATGAAATAATGTTTAACTACAGGCAAAGCTTCTCTAAAAATCTCAGCTCGATTCATTAAACTATTATCCAGTAATAATCTCCAAAAGACAGCAAATAGGTTTTCCTCGCCTAACTATGCATAGTAAAATAGCAACAATCTTAGAAAGAGTTATTAAACGTTGATACAATTAATAAAGTAAATACCTGAAACACACTGCTGAATAATGAAGAATCGATTGATCCACAAGTCTGTCTTTCTTCAGAGTTATAAAGTTAAAAGGATTGATTGATTTCATCCATCATCATTTCCGTTAAATTCATGTCTCTGCTCGACATTCTTGGTGAAGTATGTTCACACAAATCTTCCAGCATACAGCAGAGAGCTGGGCAAGTACGAGTACATATTGTACTCAAAGAGTTGGTATTCGTACTTGACACAAACTCGAGAAAACCCGTACTGTTTCAGTTCTACTACAATATTTATAGTAGTCTAAAGTCTTTAGCGAGAGACAAGACTTCTCTTCACTACTATAAACCGTTTGCATGGTGATAAATACAACTATATCGTATTTTAGTGTTAATTTTGTAATATCTAGTGTAAAAATCAATTTTTTTTTATGAACATCGAATAAAAAAAAGAAAATGAATTCAGAACTATGTAGTTCATCAATGGCTCAAAAATTATCTTTTGTCTGCTCTTTCCAATAGGGCGTATCTTGAAGAAATGTCAAGAGCACTTCCATTCTTGTGTATGCCATTTGATTGTTTATTTCTTTTATAAAAGTAAAGAGAAAGACTTTAAATTAATTCATAACAAAATATTACGAACATTGTATTTTTATGCATTGCAAAAACAAAATAAAGCTAACGCTACAAAAAAAAACAAAAAAACTATGCAATAAATGTGTTTTGAATTATTTGTATTCACAAAAAAGACAAAGGAATCATTCAGATGGATATATGTCAAATAAATATACAAAAGACTAAATCTATAAGAATAAATCACTGGCGTAAACACATTTAATATATAATAATTCGATGTGATCTACCCCATTCTGTAACATAAACAACACCCTGACTTGAAACAGTTAAACCAATTGGACGATCAAATTCAACTTTTAATAGAGCAAGATCATCATTTGATGATTCAGAATTTTTATCACTAACAATCGCTGAAAGTTCTCCAGTTGGTGTAAATAACTAAAATTTAAAAAAAAAAACACACATAGTTTTATATAATAAATAAACTATTATTATTTTACTTGTAGACGATTATTCACCCAATCAGCTACCTAAAAATATAATTATATTTATTATTAAGTAAATTGTTACTTAAAATAAATAAAAAATTACCATGAAAAATCCTTCATCATCAATAGCAACTCCTCTTGGATATCGAAATTCTCCCGTATCACCGCTTCCTAATTTTCCAAAAGTAAAAAGAAATTGTCCATTTAATGTAAAAACTTGTATTCGATGATTATTAAAATCTGACACAGCTAATATATTTTGTCGACAACAAATAAAATCTGGAGCATCAAATTCACCTTGTTGAGTTCCTTTTCGTCCCCATTGACGAATTAACATTCCATCATTAAAACGTATAACAACAATGCGATTATTTCCACGATCACATACATATAATAAATCATCATCATCACAACATATTCCAAAAGGAAAATGTAAATTAATTTGTGAATCTTGTCCACCAATTAAACGTTGAACTTGAAAATTATTTATATCATATACAACTAATCGATGATTACCAGAATCGGATACTATTATCCATTGATTACTTTTATTTATACACACATCACGTGGATTATTAAGTTCTTCAAATCCACGTCCTTTTCTACCAGAAGTTGAACGAATATGTTGACCATCGATTGTCAACATCTATGAATGAGAATATTTTATTTTTAGACAATAATTTTTCTAATAAAATAAAACTAAATATTCACTGGATAATTGATGAACTTTATTACGATGATTACAATGATATTTAGTATTTTCTGTCACATACATTTATTAAAGAATTTTCAAATTGATTTAATTTTTTGGAAGTTTACTGTAAGAGTTTCATTCAAATAGGTTCGTTTACACTGTTCTCCATCAATAGAAAAAAAAACTCATTTTAAGTCGCTAGAAATTTTATATGTGAATCAGAGTCAAATTGATGAGAAATACAATAATTTCTATCTTTTACTACGAAGTATTTCCGTGAAGGCCAGAAACTGTGTAAGAATCTTAAGACTGGAAAGACTTGTATAGAAAAACAATGAATAGTTTTTAATTATCGAGAGCAGAGGGAATGTGTGCACTTCTCCGCTTTTGCGGTCTCTCGTGAAGACATGAATAAAAGTAGTGAAGATTCAAACTTGGTCTGTGTTACATGAATTATCAACTGTCGAATGTATCAATATTAACAGAATTAA
This sequence comes from Rotaria sp. Silwood2, assembly GCA_905329745.1. NCBI lineage: Eukaryota > Metazoa > Rotifera > Eurotatoria > Philodinida > Philodinidae > Rotaria > Rotaria sp. Silwood2. The sequence continues at coordinate 1,077,175 of CAJNSZ010000019.1, read as the reverse complement.
GTGTAGTTCCTTCGTAAGTAAATTTTTCTGTTCTCGTAAGGTGAATCTGACATTGAACATTCTTTTTGTAACTGACGAAAATTACTCTTTTCTATTACAAATCGTTCAATATAATTAAAATTTTCTAAACTTCTATCGACCTTCAATAACACACCTGTAATCGATGGTTCCAACTATCAACAACAATAAGATGTTCATTATTACGTGTTATTGCCAAACCACTTGGACACCAAAATTCAAGCGAACCATTTCCCCATTGTCCAACTTGACGAACTCCTGTTGGAGGTAGTAATTGTTGTCGATTATTATTATCATCGATTGACATTGGCAATGAGACATACTGATCCAATGAAGATACTGATGATGTTAGACTTAATTCACCAAAATAATCTTGTCGATGACGAATTGGTGTAAAAGAAATCTATTAACATATTTACAAATATACAAATAGAAGAAAAAAAAAAATAGTAAAAATTTACATCTTTTCTTTTAATTTTTAAAGTAGTAACAACATTTTGTAGAGTTGTTAAATGTTTCGTTGCAGTATTTTGAATTTCAATATATTTTTCATCAAGAATAGATTCATTTCTAATAGATAAATAATTTATAAAAATAATTATTAACATTTCGTTGTTTTATTCTTCTTTTTACCGTTCAATTTTCTGTTTTGATAATCGAACAAAATGATCAATTTCTTCTTTATTTTTTTCAAATTGTGTTAAAACTTTTTTTGATGCTCTTCAAAAAAAAAAAATATAAAATATTTATAATAAATCATTTATTACTTTTTAAAAATAAATTATTTACTCTAATTGTTGTGCAATCATTTTATTTAAATCATTTTTTAATTCTTTTTCTTGTTGTTTTATTAAATCAATTAATTCTTTTGCACATGTTGAAATTTGTTTTTTAACCGTATCACAATATGTAAGAAATGTTGTCACTTCCATATTAAGTGCATCTAAATTAAAAAAAACAACTTTTATATTAATAATTAAAAAGTTAAATATAAACCTTTGCATAGATCAGTGGATTTTTCTAAATCACTAAGAAGAGTACCAGTAACTATTGCTAATTCTTGTCGATGCAATTTTTTACAATCAAGACATACAGCTTTATGACAATGAAGACAATCAGAAAATGCATGTTTTTTATCACAGGCCTAAAAAGTAACAATATCTTATAATGAGTTAAGAATAAAAATATTACTTTCATATGCTGACAAGTAAAATCTCACAATTAATTAATAGCTTTTGAGACGGCACTATGTGCATTCTGTAGACTCTAATAAGTTATGAACACCATAAAAAAAGGAGTATTACTACTAAGATATTACATTTTTTAGGCCAATGCGGTGATCCTCCTAAGAAAAACTGGTTTTCGATTTTTGAATTAAAACTTTGTACACAGATAGGCTTTAATGAGAATAATTGAATTGATTGAATCCAAACCATTGAACAAAAATGACAAGAAAGGTTTTGATAGTTCCTACAACAACATCACCTGTCGAAAAAATATTTTCTCAAAATGGCTTTCTATTTCGACAGCATTGGACCTAAATGTCAAGAATGACATTACAAAAATTAACCATGCTAAAATCTAATCAGGGATTGATATAAAACTCTTTTTAGTATATTTATATATAAGTAAAGCATGAAACTTGAAAAAAGCTCAAGTCAATGGTTAGAAAAACGGTGATTTGCTCATCTTTGGTTTCATTTTTTTTATTTGCTCCTATCTTGAAATAAGAACATTGAATCTGTCGTTTTGTACAAGCGATGTAAAACATATATCTTTAGCATAGCCGTATATTAGGATAGGAATATAGATAAGACTTAACTCTTTCACAATAAACAATTTTCATTGAAGCCTATCTAAGCAAGAAGTTTCAAGTGGAAATTTTAAAATAATTTTTTCTGGTATTTCTCACAAAGATCGCAGCATTAACTTAAAAGATATTGTAAAATTGCAATATCCTGAAAATAATAAACTAAATACTCTTATTCTGCTTTTCAGAGGATTCATAGCTCGTTACGGTCAAGATGATACAGGTACTACCGACTGAAAAATGATTGATCAGTTGAATGACTTCTTTCGTAAGTTCTTTTATCTTCAAGTTGAACGATTGTTAAATTGAAGGAAACAAAAGAATGCAAAAATTAAAACACTAAAAATTTCCTTGTTTTTCGTAATTTTGACTGGTGGTAGTTCGAGACGATTGGGTTCAGATCCAAAAATTTTGAACTCGACTGGCTCTACTAGTAGTCTAAAGTGTTCCGGCGAAGCGTATTCAAACGTATATGTACAGACAAAAACAACATTTTAGAAAATAAAATTATACCACTAGAAACTACATAAAATTCTTTTCTTTTTCACTGAATTGTTTTTGGTTTTCAAGGTCATAGTAACAATTATACCTGACACTGTCGAGTAGAAACCAATTGTTCTGTTCTAATATCAAGTAATTGTTGATATGATAAATTTCGAGGAAATAAAGTTACACCAGCTGTAGGTACATCATGATTTTGCCGACATTGTGGACAAATAATTGTGTCACTACCAGCACATAATTCATTTAAACATTTTGTACAATAAGTATGACCACATGGAATTAAACCTATATTATCATTAGAAAAAAACATATATATATATTTAATTAAATGTAGAAAAAAACAGTTTAAATGAGAAAGACTTACGAGGTTGATCGAATCGATCGAGACATAATGGACCTAGAAAATAGTACAGAAAATATGATAAAATCTATACGATAAAAAGACACAAAATATACATTCAAGTAATGCTTCAAGATCCGTATAATTCACCACTCTTCGAAATTCTGGATTACTTGCCATAAAATCAATCGAATTTGATCAAGTTCTCGTAAACAGAACAAAGATGAACAGCACTAGTTTTATATTTTTTCTACAATTGGTTTATTCTAACCAATGAATTTCTTTTATACGCAGAAAGAAGAATTTTCCATGACGATGAATTTCTTCATGTTGTCTTCAATCTTCTTGTTTTTTTTGTTTCACTTCGATACGAGCACGAACAAGACAAAAATCATAACTATTTTATAAGGCAAAAAGTAAAAAATAAAATAGACATGAGTTCTAACTTTGAATTAGAAGAATTCAATGGACTTGGTACAACACTTGCACCACGTATTCCCAATGCTGAGAATCGAAATTTAGAATCCAAGGTAATAAAAACAAAACAATGAAATATCTGTTTGTTTGCCAATACAACTTTTATGTATTAGATTGAAACAAAACAACGACGTTTTCAATTAACACAAAATGAACTTGATGATAATCTTACTAAAGCTCATATGCTTGAAGATCATCTTAAAAATGTCCAAGATGAATTAGGAACAACACAAGTAATACAAAAAAGAAAAAAAAAGAAATTAAATTTTTATTTGCAAAATTTCTCTTTATATATAGAAACTTTTTAATGCACGTAAAAATGAAGTTGAAACTGAAGAACATCTGAAAATGCTCGATGAACGTGAAATAGGTCGACTTAAACAAGATATATTAAGACTTGAAAATGAAGTAACGAATATAAAAGATCGTAAAAGTACATTAGCGGTAAGAAAATATTTTACAAAACAAAATCGAGATTTTCTATTATGAATTTTTTTATTTAATTTAGGATGAAGTTTTTCGTGCAAATCAATTATTTGATGAAATGAAAGCACAAATGAAATGGGATCAACAAGCATTAGAAGCATGGCTTGAAGAATCAGCACAAAAAGATGAAGATGTTATGGCATTAATGAAATATACGAGACAAGATGAAGCTAAAGTTAAAGTATGAGCAACAAAACAAGGAATTCTTAATATCTTTTTCAAGCATTTATAATTTGCTTTTTTTTTTTTTTTATTTAAAAAGGAACTTATGTTTAAAACTGAACGCATGACAGAAGAATCAAATAAAAAAAAACGTGCTGTTGAAAGTGAAATTATGGATACAACTAGTCTTCAAGTACGAGAATATTGTCTTTTAATCACTAAAAGTTATACTTTGTTTTTTTTTTTTGGGGTCATTAGGTTGAACTTGATAAAACAGCAAGTAATTTTCGACATGCTCATCGTAATCGACAAGAGCTTATCAAGCGATGGGAAGACATTATAGAACAAATGTAAGCTTATGAAAATCAATCAATGTCATAAAATATGTTTGACTTAAGTATACGACGAGACCATTAGATTGAATCTTTAACCTATCAGAATATCAAGGACAGAATGTCTCAAAGTCCTGCATAAAAAACTTTTTTTCGACTTCGAAATGTCTTGTACTGACAGTTTTTGGAACTGCTCCTAAGGACTCTAGAAAGTCTGCGCAATGAACTCAAAATTAATTGTTTTTCTTCTCTTCATCATTTTACCAATCTTGAATGAGTAGAGCGTAAAGAAGACAAAAGCCGAAGGTCAGATAATCAATAAAGCTAGAAGTTTGTCAAATTTTTATGAACAGATAATTTCAATTGAAACGAAAATAATTCGTTTCGTAGTGCAAATAAAACATATTCAAAGTTTCTGCATATTATGCTTCACATTAATAAAAGAGTTATTAAAGGATTCTAATGGTTGAATTGCCTCCTACCAGACAAAAATATTCTTGAAGTCTCGCGTAGGATTTATGGTGAAGAGAGAGAAAGTTGTGGTTCGAATCAGAAATTTACGAGACAAACTTGCACTGCCTCGTGCCATTGCTCATGTGCGAGCGCGTCACACGTCTTTCTCATGTTTTTCTCTGTGCAGTGTTTCATCAGAGCTAATTCGTTTCTTCAGTGTTCTTTCAGGAAATCTTAAAAAAATGATATGGCAAAGAACACGTTCCATGCAAGTTTGCTAAGCGTTACATGGGCGTGCACTAGAGCCTGAAGCGATGATAAGCATTCAAGAAGAAACATATTAAAAACTTAACCGGTCGAAATATAACAACAAAATATTTGAAAATTATCGCCATTTTAAGTTTCATGTTGACAAAATTTTTCCTGAGTTTTGAATCAGTACTTGGCAGGAATCAAAAAAAGTTGATCTCATTTATATCTACTGGTATTCATTCTGTTTCACTCATCATGACACGTAGTAAATCATTAGTAGAAGAACAATTTACTAAGACTTCCTTGCTGAAGGCGAAAAAACTCTTTATCGTTTTCTTTACATAGATGCGGTAGATTACCATTAGGTTACCAAGTAAGGGATAACAAAAAATTTGTGAGTTTATCAAGAAATGACAATTTTTCGAAAATCGCAATTAAAATCAAACTCAAAAGTTTCAAAAAAATCTATGAGAAATACAGATTCTTCGATTTCGAAAATCTATGATCAAACTTCATAAAAAATTCGTAATTTTCGAAAAAATAGCCTTTCCTTAATAAACGCATCAATGTTCCTTTACCCGTTATCTGGTAATCACAATTGGCGGGCACTGATAATTTGCCTTCCTTAACTTTAAAATTTAATACTATAAGCATTACGTTGATAGTTTATTAATATGCTTTTTAGGCATCAACGAGATCGTGATATTGACTTATTAGCCGCTGTAAGTTTAATTTAATTTGTTAATTAATGAAAATAATAATAATAATAATTTAAATAGCAATTGGTTAAAATTAAAGCTGAAGCACGATCTGTTGAAGAACAAATAATTGAAAAACGTGAATTTTATGATAATGAACAACGAAATAATAATGAACGTCAATTACAAATGTCCATGGCTGAACGACAAGCAGCAAAATTACGAACGCAATATGAAGATGCTGAAAAAAATCGTTTATTATATGAAAATGAAGTTAATACAGACATTTTTTCGTCTTTTTTTACCTGATTAAATAAAAATAATCAATTTTTTTCAGTTATCCGGTTTAAGACGTGTTGTTAAACGAACAGAAAAAGATAAAGAAACTGCACATGCACTTCTTGGTCAAATGAAAAAACAATTAACTGATCGTCGACAATATCTTGATGATGTTACTGCACGTAAACGTGATTTAATTGAAAGAAAACGTGAAATATTAGATACAAAATATACAGCTGAAGAAAAAGCTAATAAAATGGATAAATTATATTTGGATGAACAGGAACGTGAAATGAAATTAAATAGTGAATTAAAATTATTATCGGAAAGAATGTATAAAATAACACAAGAAATATTTGATTTTAAAACTAAAGAAAAAAATTTAGAAGCTGATATTAATGGTTCAATGGTTACACTTAATAATTTACAAGCAAAAACAAATAAATTAGATCATGAATCTTTAAAACAACAAGAAGTACTTTATCATCAGGTATGGACATAAACATTTAGCTGTTCAATCCTTATGAATCTTGCTTTGTTCTCAGGATTTTGAAATTCAATCTCTTGAACGTCGAATAAATCGAATGCAAGGTGAAAAAAGTACCGAAGAACAAGCCGTGCTTGAACGAAAAATAGGTGAATTACAAACAGAACTACAACGAAAACGTGAAGATCATACTATGTTAACTACACAAACAAAACAAGTAGAAGAAGAAAAACGACGTTTACATAAAAATCTTAAAGAAATACGTGAAGATAAAGAAATTGAACAAAATAAAATTGAAGAACTTGAATTACATGCTGATAATGCACAAAGATTAATTAGAAAATTAACTGATGACAAAGAGGTTTTATCAAACTTTCGATTTTTATTTTAACAAAATAAGAATTAACGTTATTCTTTCATTTAGAATTTACTTGTCGAAGAACATTTAATGCGTATTGAATTAAAACGTCTTCGTTCTTTACTTAATACAAAAGCAGATAATGTTATGAATCTTGAAACACGTCGATTACAACTTCAAACAGTAAATAATAATATCAATAAAATTCATTTAAAACTCTTTATCTACGAATTAATATAGGCTATTAAAGAACGTCGTAGTGAAATAACAATTCATCAATCAACACTTCGTCAACAAATACGTGATGAAGAAGGAAAAACAAATGAAATATCAGCACAATTACATGATCGAATTACTAAAATAGAAAAATTAAAAAAACGGTTTTTATTTAATTTTCTATTTTTTTTTCATATTTAATGAGTATTTTTTTAAGATATGAAATTGTTAATATTTCAATGGCACCACCAGAAGGTGCTAGTGAAGAAGAAACATCACAAACATATTATGTCATAAAGGTAAAAAAATAAAAAGATCCAACAAACAAACACATTTACTTTTTTCTCATTAGGCTGCTCAAGAAAAAGAAGAATTACAACGTGAAGGTGATGAACTTGATGCAAAAAATCGTAAAGCTGAACAAGAATTATTAGCTTTACAGAATACACTTCGTATTATAAATAGTGGAAATAATCAAACAAAACAATCATTTAAAAAATTATCTGATTCAAGTAAATTTTTTTTAATATAAATTTCTGTTGTTTTTTATATTAATTAATATCATGTAAATTTAGGCGATGAAATAAGTCGACTTGAAGAACTAGAAGAACAATCACGCCATTTAATGGATAAAGTTCGAACAAAACGAAGAAAAGTTGAAGATATGGAAAATGATTTAAAAGTAATTTTCTATTAACATATAAGAAATCATATCATCCTTGTCGATAATGAAAAATTCTATTTCATGAATATTCGTTGAGTGCCATATGCTGAGAAAGAAAAAGAGAGATGTATAAGATTAGTATATTTATTTTGTTTAAATTCAAGACACATATGATTATTATTATAGAGACGGATTAGCGAAAATCGATTAAAAAAAACAGATTTGTATTAGCATATCACCATTGATGCGTACATCAAATCTAAAGGATTTAAATAAACTTCGATAAAAATTACTGAGATATAGGTTAACGAGGTTTCTTAATTTGAAGAAAGCCGTATATAGTATGCAAAGCGGAGATGGAACTTGAACCGGTGGTCAAAAATCCAGACCAGTTCTTCCATCACTGATGTAAAAGCTTTCATATGCATAATGAGTTATCTTAAATTTTGCATATTTATATGAACTTTGACTACAGTCTTGGTCAGTATTTCAAATATATATACGATAATGAAAATATTTAATATGATTTCTATATTTTTGAATTCTTGCTACTGACTGTTTACATGATTAGTCAAATTGTATAGTAAATCAAATATTTAAAATAGACAAAAAAGCATCAACATTACACATATTACATTGATAGTTTCAATTCATTTACATTATTTATGTAGAATACAAAAAACCTAAATGATCAAAATAGTCAGATATCGACTTGAATTATTTTACGAAAAAAAAAATTTATGTTATAATATGACTAGAAGAAATAGTGTCACTCAATAAAAATATCATTTGAAATATCGATCTATTCATTTGATTTTTCTTGTCTGCGAATAAACTTTTTATTTCTATCAAATTTTTGAATAGAGATGTGCATCCAGGTCAATAATCCCGGTGATAACCCACCGAAAAAGCGTGGAAAGTGGTAGAAGCTTGGAAGCAGAAACCCGATAATCGGATACGACAACCGAATCTTTCTAATTCCAGATAGAGGGACATCAAATCCGTTCCGTGGATATCTACTTCTAAATTTCTATCCTTTTTCTGATCCGTATTTCTTGATCTAGGTACAAGACGTTCGGCTCTTGATTGTAGAATTGAATGTTTCTCCAAAATGAAAAAGAAAATCTATATTTTCTCGTGAAAAATTGAACATTTCCAAAAATTATATGATTATTAGTGATCAAGCTAGAGCATGACTAATACCGGGACTAACTAGTTTCATTTGAAAAGTTTGTGTTCATTGTTTCAGACTACAAAAAACACACAGATACTATCATATTCTTGTATTGAATAGGAAAGATTTCTCTCTAAAATATAGTAGATAAGTGTTTTTTTACTTTCTCATTCCATAAAATATTTTAGATTTATTCAACTGAAACCAGAAATTTTCATACTCATAATATTTTATTAACACATGTTGAGGAAATTTTCATTTTATTCTATTGATGTTGTTTTTATAGCGTACTGGACGTGCTCTTGAAGAATTATATACTGATCAAGCAGGAGTTGAAAATTTAAATCAAGAAAGACGACAACAAGTAGGAAAGTTAGAAAACGATGTTAAAGATATGGATGGAAAATTGGCTCGTGCTGATAAAAGTGTATGAAAAAATACATTAACTCTTTCAACTACAAAAAAAAAATAATATATTTTTTAATTTAATTTAATTTAGATTATTACAAATAAAAGAGCTGCACGAACTGCTCGTAATCAAACACAACCATTAATTGAAGAACATGATTTTGAACTTCGACTTTTAAAAGAATTTAATAAAAAACTTGACTCCCTAATTGACCAAACTGTTTCTATTGATCCAGATGCTAAACACTGTTATAATATGCTCAAAGAACAAGTATAATTTTAAAAAAAACAAAAAATCATATTTTGATAATTAATTATTTTTTTTAGTCTCATTTGGATGATTTATCGAGTATAGCAAGTACACCGTCAAGTGTACGATCAAGTTCAACACGTAGTTCAGTCTCTCAACCATCACGTACATCATCATCACGACAAGCAATTCCTGTTACTTCATTACAACTTGGTCTAGGTAATAAATCAATGATTTGTTTTCTTGTCGTTAAAATTGTCTTTTATTTTGAATAAATAGATGGATCACGGCCACCAAGTCGAACTGGACAACGACAACAAAGAGCTTCATCACGTGGCTCATCAACAGCTAGTTCATCATCAACATCATCAGCTAAAAGAGTAGTGCACTAATAAAAAAAACTTTTTTTTTTTCGGTCTAAATATACATCAGTATTATAATATACATTTTTCTTTTTTAATATATATATATAATTAGTTGATTTTAGTTTGTAAAAAAAAATTTCTATACATATGTCACAGTTGCCATGAGAGTTCATTTGAGTTTGAAATAGTAGCACAAATTGAAAAAAAATTTCTTTAAGTGAAACGTTTTCATTTCAAAAGTAAAGATTTATAAACATTATGATACAATTCAATGACACAAGAATTCATAAAAGAAATGTTACATGTAATCTAAAAAACAAAACATATAAAGAACAAGTGTTCTGTTACTTATCGTCGCCATTGCTAAGTGACAATGTTGTTCGATACATACCCACCAGCCATGGAATGACCCTGCACAAATTACCAATAGCTGTTGGTGTTGGATCATTCGTTCGATAGTATAACTTTGTCAGACCGATATTCTGCTCAGAGATACAGCTAATCGTAGTTGTAGGGAAGAAATGAGACTATTGAATCTATCAATAGACAGCATCTTATACCGAGTCTGCTGTTTTTCTTCTTACGTGTACTAATAAAAGCAAAGTAAGAGATTTTTATTGTATACATTTTCTTTTTTGAGCGCTCTATTTGAGTAACATAAATTAAATGTAAGATTTCTATATTATTTGCTTATTGATTAAAATCTTATTTATCGATGATCTTTGCAATGAAACATACAAGAATCAAACACAAATAACGAATGATTTTCTAAATATATACGTTTATTTATATTTTCGTCTTGTATAAGAAAAGTACGTTTCAAATTTAAAAAAAGACACATTTAACAAAAAACGTCCAAGATACTATTATATTCAAATATAAGAGAAAATAGGCCCAAAATTCTATCTTTTATAATACTTCTTTTTTAATTTGAAACAAACTTTTTCTTATGCAACTCAATGAAATTTGTCCAACCATTACAAAAAAAAAAAAAAAAAAAAAACTCTGCTGAAATCTTCTATTGCAAACATTTTACATGTACTCTAAATACTTTAAAATTCTAATATCTCTGTCCGTACACATCAAGGATAGCCTATATCTTAAATTTGTTAGTTTGACAGTGAAGGCTGTAATTTGACCCGTATATGTTTAGTCTTATTAACAAACAAAAAAAAACGCTTTCATTGTAAAGTGCAATCTTATATTGAAGAACTACATGTAAAAAATCTAACAAGTAGAATATGATGCAATAAATGTTTCTTTTTTTGTATTCCTCGATGTTTACAGCAAATGGTTATAAGATTGTAGTACTGCAGTCAATTGCGATTGATAACAACTCAAATAAACATTTTTTCGAATTCTTGTGTGTGCCTATTGAACAAAAAGTAAACTACCCATGGGATTCAAATCCGACTAAAATCATCGGTATATATTCTATATAGAAGAAAAAATTCTTTACGAATCATTAAAATTGAATCAATCATTTTATGTTCCCATCACAAAATAAATAGTTGAGCAATAAATTCAACTCAATAGAAAAAAAGAATTATGTAGTGATTAATTTATTACCTATAAATCATGTAACTATCTTTGCCGATTGCCTTCGTTGATGTATGTACCAAAAAAAAAAAGAAATAAATCAAATTATCGATAAACAAGTTTTCTTATACATCTATTGACGATATTTTTATAGACTATTTACTCAACCAATTCCTTACTGACGCATTCTTTTTATTACAACACAACAAAATAGTAATGCGTAACCAAAGGTGAGCCCGACTGGGAGTGGTCTTACTACTAATCATCTTCACTCTACCACCAGAAGAAAGATAAACGTAATAATTACCATCATTGATACTATATTTCATGAATTTTTTCCAAGATTCAAAGGCACTTCTCGATCATCAACGATCTCCTGGCTACGCTACTACAAAACAGTATATCAACTTCAATACGATTTTAAACTAATCTGCCACATATACATAACGGTTGAAAAAGAAAATGTTCCCTTCCATGATTGGAAACTTTTACATTCTTGGCAGATGATATATTGTTTCGAATAATAGAGAGAGAAAAAGAGACTTGATGTGTAAACTCAACTAGAATTGGTAATTTGTTATTGATAAATGATGCATAAGTGATAATCATTTATTTACACGTATATATAGATACCAAATGAATCTTATGAATAATTTTCTATTAAACTCATAAGTTAAAAATTTCAAACTTCACACGAATTACTAATATAAATATGCACTGGTACTGATCATATTATTAGGAAATCATTTATGAAAAATCTATTAATCAATTTTATTCGATGAATAGTGCAAGCACTTACGTGTATGAAACAATACTATTAATAAAGGATAGATGATTAAAATGAATAATAGAAACTTTGCACTTTGTATTTATCAATATATGTGAATTCTTCTCTTTTATCTACATCAAAATCATAGAATGACCTTGAAATCTAAACAATATGTTTCATATTTTATCTTGATGCTCTATGTGATTCATATGGAAAATATCTTTTGAATTTCGCATTTTGTTATATTTAGATTGTGAATAACAATCATATAATATTTATTCATTTCTTTTCTTTTCTTTTCTTTTCTCCTAACAATTCACCCTGACGTTATTTTTTGACGCAAGGGGCACCAAGGGCAAAACATGAGCAAAAATTTTTTTTTTCTTTATTTTTTTACATGGTTAGATAGAGTTTGTTGAGCTGATCACGAATATTACCTTTAAAATATTTGTTGGTCACGTTTTGGATGAAAAAAGTTCGAAATACAAAAATAGCTATGAAAATGATCCATTTCGCACTTTTTTCAAGAAATTTCAAAATTTCGCTCAATAATAATACTGATGAGACTTCGAAACTATGTTATTCAGATTCAGCATCAGAATTGTATTAATTTAAGAATTTTTCATCATTCTTATCTGTTTCAGTAAGACTGACACGGTCGTCACATGACACCAAAAACGGCCAATGGCACGTCATTCTGCCAAACCTATCTAGTCTTTTGTTCTACAACATTTCCCCAACCTTCTCATATCATTCGAACCGTCAAGTGAAGGCAAAAAACGCCTAGCATGGGTTTCGACAAATTTTCTTTTCTCACACAGAAAAATTGATTTTACTTGAAGCAATGCAGTTAAAAAAAATCATGTTTTGATCATTTGGATCAAACTTCGTCCAATTTCGATTTCGACATGAGCATATAGGTAAAAAATGGTGTAGAATTCAATGGAGCTATTTAGAGACGTCTATCGAATCTCTGAAGATCCTCAGAAAATACTTTCTTATGAAAAGTATCTGAAACGTGCATTTCTTGGCGATGTCACTCTTAAAAGAAATGGAGTGACATGTTTATCTTCTCCGACACGTAGAGCCGAATGCACTGCACATTGGAGAAGTCAACTGCAACTAATCTAATTTTTTTGGTTCCCCGCAGGACTTTTGAAAGTATATATTTCTTTTGATTTTTATAGTTTTATAGTTTTTTTTCAATTAATGGGGAAAAGAGAAGTGAGAAAACGCTTGAAGTGATCTTGCGCAGTGCTGTTCAGTATACAGAAAATTATTAATGTTACTGTATGTGTGACACAAGCTCGTTTCGTAAGAAAATATGTTGTCATGGCGCGTGGCAGAGCGCAAGAGAAATGAAATGCGTGACGAATGTTGTCAAATATGCGATAGAACGCAAGGGAGATGCACTATTTTAGATATGTCATGTTACAACGTTAGATAACCAAGAGATGTGTATGAATAAGGTCTATCTTTCCTCATCTTCAAATTCTAGACGTGTAACACCACTCATTTCACCACACGAAACATAGACTGCCACCGTTTCATAAGAAAATATTTTCTGAGGATCTTCAGAGATTCGATAGACGTCTCTAAATAGCTCCATTGAATTCTACACCATTTTTTACCTATATGTTCATGTCGAAATCGAAATTGGACGAAGTTTGACCCAAATGATAAAAACATGAATTTTTTTAACTGCATTGCTTCAAGTAAAATCAGTTTTTCTCTATGAGAAAAGAAAATTTGTCGAAACCCATGCTAGGCGTTTTTTGCCTTCACTTGACGGTTCGAATGATATGAGAAGGTTGGGGAAATGTTGTAGAACAAAAGACTAGATAGGTTTGGCAGAATGACGTGCCATTGGTCGTTTTTGGTGTCATGTGACGACTGTGTCAGTCTTACTAAAACAGATAAGAATGATGAAAAATTCTTAAATTAATACAATTCTGATGCTGAATCTGAATAACATAGTTTCGAAGTCTCATCAGTATTATTATTGATCGAAATTTTGAAATTTCTTGAAAAAAGTGCGAAATAGATCATTTTCATAGCTATTTTTGTATTTCGAACTTTTTTCATCCAAAACGTGACCAACAAATATTTTAAAGGTGATATTCGTGATCAGCTCAACAAACTCTATCTAACCATGTAAAAAAATAAAGAAAAAAAAAATTTTACTCATGTTTTGCCCTTGGTGCACCTTACATCAATTGATAAACGCTTTTCATTTTTTTTCTTCAAGATCTAACAAGAACAGAACAAATAAAAAAGAACCTAAAATAACAAGAATATATTTTGCATATATCATACTTTCATTCATATTCAAACAAAATGATTCTAATTATTAGTATTTCAATATTAATTCTTATTTTTCTATGGATTTTATCTCTAACTAATATGAATGTAATGCTCATCGCCGAAAACGAGATCGTCGAAAAGTGAGATCGCCGAAATTGACGCCGAAACAAACATTGTCGAAACGAAAGATCGCCGAAATAGATATCATCGAAATAAAGATCATCGATATAAAGATCATCGAAATAAAGATCGCCGAATTTTTTTCGATGATCTTCATCAGTTATAAATTCTTTCCGCAATCATTATTTTCGTTCACTCATTCGATATGAATCGCATACGGAGAGCGGCTATTTACCTATGTCATAAACATCATGAATTGCAACCAAGCTTTGCGATAGATTCCCAGCTTGTTTTAGTTTCTGACTTGATTCCTAAGTTAAATTAGTTCCTAACTTAACTTAGTTCCTAACTTGACTTAGTTCCTAACTTAAGTCAGTTCCTAACTTGACTTAGTTCCTAACTTAAGTCAGTTCCTAACTCAAGTTAGTTTCTAACTCAAGTTAGTTCCTAACTTGACTTAGTTCCTAACTTAAGTCAGTTCCTAACTTGACTTAGTTCCTAACTTAACTCAGTTCCTAACTCAAGTTAGTTCCTAACTCAACCTAGGCACTTTGACTTAACGATTGTATATATCATCGTTGAAAAAAAACATTGTCAATGACTACATCGCAGAAAGTGACATCGTCGAAAGTCATATCGTCGAAATGATAGATTGACGATTGCTACATTACCGAAATCATACATCGCCGAAATACAGTTCGCCGAATTTCGGCAAACTGTATTTCGGCGATGTATCTTTCGGCGAAGAGCATACTTACCGCTTTTTTTTCAAAAGAAATTATTTACTTGAAAACTAAGCTATATGAAGAGAATAAACTATTGTACTTGTTTCAGAATTTTTATAAGATGAAAAAAACTGCCAATATATCGGTACAGTCATACAATAAGCAGTTTTCAGCACGTCAGATATTGTCGTCTATCTATTATGAACAAGAAACAAAGCGTATTCTCCTTTTTCTTCGTAAGTGAGCAAATTTGACGAAAAAAAAATTCTATGCAACTGTTATAATCAAATATAAAGCGGAAACGTATATATTTCTCTCTCTAACAATCACTTTATCTTTCGATTTGCGGTATAGAAAAAAAAAAAACATCGACGCATAGTCGGTCGTCAGTAATGAAACAAATTTATCTTGAATCAAACTCGAGTCCATAGTCCATGGTTCACCATTTTTGCTCTGATATCAAAAGAATTTTCAATAGATGTCCTTGTAGATATATTTAATTTCATTGAAGTTTAACCGTTATTTTTTTTATCATCATCTTGATGATATTCTCAATATTATATGACAGTTATTTGATGCACTGATGCTCGCACTTATTAATATTCACATTTATCTAGTCGAAATATGTAGGTAATACGTGAGAAAACAATTTTTGAGTATGCTTAATAACTTCAGTAAGTCAATTTAAGTTTTCAGAAATAGGAAGTCCACGAAAAACTATACAGGGTGTGGGTGTTAATGGGTTGATATGGGGGCAAACAAACTCTAAATTGACGCCCAGAGCCACAACCCGCACCGCCGCACCCACACCCTCGCTCTGAGTAACATTCTGATCTTCACAATGTTACTTTTTTTTATGTATCTATTCATGTTCTTATGCAAAAGGAAAAGAAATTAGATTGGCCCGTTATCATGTACATCGCAATGTATTCTGATTTTCGATCACTTACACTTTGGATGATTCGCATTTAAGATTATATCCTGCTCCTCGCCAACTGTTATTCAAACCGTTCCACACAAAACTATACTACAAACACTGAAGATAAAATTTATCTCGAAAACAGAAAATCGATGGAAGACAGAGTAAAACGGGAGAAAATGCAACAGTGAAAGAAGATAATATGAACATACGAGAAAGGAAAGAAATAGAGTTGTAGTGACAAAGAGTGAGGAAAAGAGATGCGGAAGCGGCTAAGAAAGTCACAAAAAGAGAAAAGGAGGTGGCGGAAAATTGGAAAAGACAGGAAGACAATACGAGGGAAAGACTGAGAAAAGGATACAAGGTAAGACGAGGAGGCGATAAATAGCTAGATAGAGGTAGACATAGAGCAAGAGAGACACAAGTAAGGATAAAGAGCACGAAGGGATGAAAAGAAAAAGGGAGATGAAGCAGTGTTCGAGAGTTGTACATGCATGAAGGTAAGAGATACTACTGAAAGAAAAATCGGAATACGCGATTAGTTGATGAAGTGTATACAAGATCAGGAACAGTAACAGATAGATATTAGACAAAGAAGTAAATATTCATTAATCAACAGCATATGCAGTTATTTACATGAAGAGCAAAAGTACAACGATCTATCAAGACACAAACTTAAGACGACTCTTAACGCCGTACATGAGGATTTAACATCTATCTTTAGCATTACCTGCTTTTGTTTTGCTTCATAGAAAACATTATTCAAATCTACTGGTGCAATCTACTTCAGCTTTATTATTTTCCAACGATCATAAAATGGGTACGAATTTATTCGAAGTAAAAAATGCTTTAGCCAGTCCTTGAGTGTAATACACATTGAAGAGAGACGAAATGAGAAAAACGAAAGCTGCTTTCACATGAATCAAAAGGTGTAGATTAAGATCTTCAGCTATCTATCAATAGGTCAACCATTATTCTAGAAAAAAATTCCTCAAGAAAGATCATTTGTAATGATTTTACTTACGTATGGCATATATATTGGACCGTATATGACATTTTGAGCGATAGTAGGCTTCGTCGAGTGCCAAAATCTTCGCAAGCTTTTATATGCAACTTACACAATATCGATAGTCGTCAGTCAAAAATGCGATTTTTTATGAAACTCATACTTTTTAATTGCGGTGACATCCTTCAAAATTATCACGATTGGATGGAAAAGCGAAATCTACATCCATTAAAACCTATTAGAGAGCCATCACAAGTGTAGGGGCGAATATCAGAAAGGATTACCGCTTCATTGTCTTTTATCTACAGATTATATCAATTCTTACTGACTATATCTTGATAAGAATGTAAATTATAAAGCACAACTATAAAATATGTATCCTTGTTATTGGAAAAACGAAATTTATTGATTGTGCTTTTTTGTTCACTACAAAATGATGCATGACAATGATAAAGCATACTTGATATAACTTATCTTAGAGTTATTGATTTTGTTATTTATCTTTTTCATTCGTATTTTAAAATTTCATTACCGACCATCGATAAAATGAAAACTGCGAAAGATGACACCAAGATTCGATCTAATCATTGCTGCTGTTGAAACTCGTTTTCATTGTCTTGTCATTGGAGCTTTCTAACCACGTTTCAACGAAAATCAAACGACTCTCTGATCCTTACATCATTGCAACACAAAATAGTAAATCGAGTAGTGGGTTGCGAAAGTTAAAAAAAACACGAATGATTACTATACAATGGTTCGCATTGTAAAAATATCTGTTTGAAATGCAGAAATAAATAAGACAGGTAGTTTCTCTGACAGTTACCCAATTTTTGTGAGTTTTCTTGAGCGAAATTCGAAACTAAAATGCTGTTGAAAAATTGAAGAGTTCGTCATAGAAAATTCGATATCTCGACCAAATTACAACTTGAATCTATAACCTCTTCGGGTTTTCTTTATCTAATGGTCAGTGGAGCCTGGAGTGAGAAGATCAGAGAGGTAGCAAGGCACTTACAATTTTGAGAAATTTCCATTTTTTTCTCAGCAAAGTTTCAGTAATTTATTCATTTTTTCGGCACACATCTAACTGATTGACAAAGACGTAGGATCAACAGATTTTCTAGTACATTAAAGGTTCCTTTGTCAATAGAAATTTTAAAATAACTCCAAGCTATAAGTAGATTAATATGTTTACCTTCTTTATAAATACAGCTTTGGCGCCGACTCTCTACTAATGAACTAAAGTTTGCAAAAAAAAAAAAACAAATCTTGTTTAGTCGGAGACGTCACATAAAACAAAAGAAAGAAAAATGCTAGATGATTTTCGTCTTGAATGGCTTTGTCGTCGAACATGTCAAATGTTAAATGTTGATAGGTCAATATTTATTGATATGTTAGAACGAAATAATGGTTTTAATGAAGATCTAATTGATAAATTTCTTTCGATGAATACAGCTTTACATGAAAGATCATATGCATTAATATTCCATCGTGATGATTCAAAGCGAGATGTTTGGCAAATGATCGAAACTATTGACGAAGAAGAATTAGATGATGTATGAATATTTTAAAAATGAAACACAAATAAATTGAATTATTATTTTTTTAGTTTGTTGATGATGAAAACGATCAACAATTAATTTTAAATGTCAATGAACCAATTAATACAGAAACTGAGTATTCAAGTAAATATAGATAAAAATTTAGCAAGAGAGAGAGAGAGAAAAAACAAGAATTTTGTTTTCTTCTTCAAAATTATTCTAGCTGACTATGTTATTAATCATGCTCGTTTATTATCTGGTGATACAATTGATTTATCATATGAATATTTAAAAAATATTCAACGTCTTTTAGTTATTAATCAATATGATAATAAAAATTATCATTTTGAATTAAAATCATTCCATCAAATACATCTTTATTGTGAATGTTATCATTACTATAATTTAATTAAAAAAACATTCGCTTATTTTATACGAACAGATATTAAACAATATTTAATTCAATCATCAACATTTGATGAAATGAATTTAATTATGAATGAAAATATAATTTATGGCATTATTCCTGAAGAACAACCACTTGTATCACTTTTAGATAGTTTATCTTTTATTTATAATCATATCTTACCAACAATAAATGAACAATCATCAAAAAGTAAAATTTTGAAATATCAACTATTTCAGAAATAACCTAGCAGAATAAAAACAAAGAATATCTCCATTGTATTTGGACGAAATGAACTAATTTTGTTCCTAAGGGCAGAAGAAAGTTACAAGTTTTTTTATTCATAAATCATCAACCTATTGACAAAACTGAAGTCCTTACACTATCGACTTCAATCGAAAAGTTGGAATTGTTTTTTCGCACATCTCCATCAGTAGCCAGACACCAAAAATGCCGAGATCTGAAAATCTTTGTTTTGAAATATTTGACTTTATAGAGCTTTTTTCACTGATTATTTTGGTCAAAAAAAAAGTTTTCTTATTTTCATTAAAAAGATGAACATGTTACAGGCAAAATACTGGAAAAAAAAGCTCCAAAAAATAAAATTCATCATAAAATTTTCAGATACTTTTGTGTCTTTGTAGTTAGCCTCCTTGAGAACGAGGTTACTTTTAAGAAAATAAAGGAAATTTTTATAACTTTGATGGGATATATTTATTCATATCGATGTCAGAAAACCTCTAATAGTATTTTAGAATATGATAATCTTAAGAGTGTGGGTGAGTGTCGGTCTTCTCTTCAATTGTCTCGACATCCACACTATAGCCCATCAGGCGCTAAATTTTCGAACTTGAACCAGGTGAGTTCTATTCACACCCTCACAATACGGATGGCAGTGTAATAGGTTAGTGACCCATGCACTATTGTAGATTATAGCAGCATCAAATCTCCTGTCCTCAAGTGACTAACTGCACATGCAAGCGCTCGACTAAAAGTTAAATGTAGTCGCATGACTTTCGCTGGAATATTTTGTGCAAGCACATTCTACGAAACTTTGGAAAAGCGAGATATATAGAGCTGGTCAGATAGACTAGCGAAAAATTCAAATGCTTTTCAATAAATTGTTATAAAAATTGAGAAAATTTAAGAACACGAGAATTTAAATACTATTACTATAGACTAAAATGTTTGTCAGAAATTGTAAAATTTTCTATTTTAAGTAGATAATACTTAGACCTCTCACGAACCGTGACAGACATTGTCGACATACAATCATAGACTGTATATGAATTACTTCCTTAGTGCATCTCGAAACGACTAAGAAGGGTGAAAAAAACATGTCCTAAAATAGATAGAATAAAATAGTTTTCCTGTGATTTGCAATAGCAGCAAGATCTTGTTTCACATTTTGATTCTACAGGGATTGTGCTAACAACTATTCTTTCTTCTAGATGGGTTAATATCTCCATCAATTGAAGAATCATTTCAACGTGATCAATTACATTTAAGTTTAAATCGTTTTCGTTTACATATTAAATCAACTTTACGTCAAATGCAAGGTGAATTTAATTTAATTATTCCAAATAAAAATTTCTTAATTAATGGAGATGAAACAGATGAAGAATATATTGAAAATCTTGAATATCTTATTTATAATTGGGAAAAAATACTGCATGAAGAAATGAATAATGAATTAAATAAACGAGTATTAAATTCAAGTTCACTGGGTGAATTAGAATTTTGGCATGAACGATCGATTCGAATAACATCAATTTTAGAACAAATGAAAAAAGGTTTTTATTAATTTATCAATTTCTTGTTTGTTTTTTTCATTTTGTTTTTTTTATTTCTAGATGATGTCATGAAAATTATTCATATTTTACAAGGTATTGATAGTCCTTCATTATCAGGATTTAATAATGTCAAATTACAACTTCAAAGTTATCTATTAGAAGCAACAGATAATTATAAATTCTTATTAACAATTGAAAGACATTTAAAAACTTTACAAATGACTAAATCTTTTCAAACTATTATTAATATGTTACCTAATTTAATGCAAGGTTTAAAAACAATATGGTAAGAAACAAAAGAAAAAGAATGAAGAAAATATCAAAACGAATATTCTTTATTTGTTCTGTCTTTAGTATAGCTCTTTAATGTTATTTTTTTTGTTCCTTTTTTAAGAATAACACCTCAATTGTTTTACTATTGTCAATCTGATATTGACTCTGAAAGAAAGGTTTTCTCAAGCGCTTCGATTTCACTTCTGTTGAATTCCGAATCCATTATGGAGCTGTAACTGACTGCAGCAGTCCTGATTGGTTTTTTGTATAATAAATATTTCTATACTAATAAATGATAGCGTAGAACTAACTTGACAAAGAAAAGGTACAATAATATGTGTTAAAGTAAAGTAACTGCTCGTTATATTTCAATTACTAAAGATAACACCTTGGATTATGTATGATTTTACAATTATTCTATGATTGTTTGAATATTTATTATGTTAACTAGAGATAACTGGTGTCATGCATTAATTTCAGCTCCGAATTAAAACACTCCCACCGAGAAAAAAATAGCTAATTTTGTTGACGAATTAAATTTTTATGAAAACCACTCTCGTTTGCATCGAGAATTATTAAAACAGAAAATAAATCGAATATGGAAAAAAAAGAATATTAGTTTAAGAGCGATAAAGATATGATAAACTAAACACTGTCAGAACACAACGGCTTACAAAAGCAATCAAAAAAGTTGAAGTCAGAGAAAAATGATTTTCCAATTGTAAACGTTATTCTTACCTTAAGATTCATTTCATTCAAAGATGAAGTTAATGCACGATACTGACGATATTCGGTTAATCCATGAAAAATCCAGTTAATAATTTAATTTTTTTGAAATTGTGCTGCCTAAAAATGTTTTTTGAAACCTGGGACTACCGTTCTCAAAAATTAAACAAAAATTGTTTTGGATAACTCATTTTCATGAACTGAATTTGTTGACTTCTATTCTCAAGGTTTGATATTTCTTCTCAATCTCATTCAATTAGAGATGGTTGAGAAAGATTCAAATGAGAATATGTTGGACATGTGTTATGATTTACAAGCATTCAGTAGATTTAGAAGATCGATCTGAATTTTCAGTTCTGAAGTTATTATAACTTTAATTATAATTATTAGAAAAAAAAAACAAATCTGTAGATAATTATTTTTATTTTTTGTTTAGGACAATGTCAAAACATTATAATAAAGATGAACGTTTTGTTCCATTAATGGAAAAAATTGCCAATGAAATTATCAATCGTGTACGACAAACAATTGATATAAGAACTTTACTTTCATCAAATACATTAAATGAAGCTAAAAATATTTGTTATCAAGCAAAACAATTATTACTTCAATGGAAAATCGAATATCAAAATACTCGAAGTAAACTTGAAAATGATAAACGTAATTTTTCAACATGGAATTTTGAACATCGTATACTTTTTGATAAAACAGATTATATGTCACAAATATGTGATGATTTAATTCAAATGTTATCAAATTTAAATGAATTTTATGATATATTTGGATTAGAAATGAAAATTGTTACAGTTGAAGAACAAATGGTTGATCGTGTACTTGAACATGTATCTGATTTAAAAGAAACATTTCTTTCATGTCATTTTGATATATTTAATCGTGAAAATTCTCAACAATGGTATTCATTTATTGAAGAATTTAAATATCGTTCATCAATTATTGAACAAGAAGCAAAAATTTTTATACATGCTTCTTTTACTCAATTGCGTTCATCTGAAACTGCACTTGATATGCTTATGAAATTTCAACAGATTGATACAACTCATATTTTAGCATATGAAATGATTCAACAATTTACTGCTATTCTTTTACAATATTGTAAAGAAATTGATGAAATTGATGATCTTTTTATTAAATATAAAGATAATCCACCTATATTTAAAGTAAATATTGAGCTATTTTTTGTCATGTGAAGTGCCGGCTATTAGAAATTTAAACAATTATTTTGACGTTTTGGATAAATTTCGTCGAATTACCTATGAAAATATAGATTGAGACGTAGGTTAAACAAGTAAAATAAAAAACTAGCCTTTAAAAATTGAAATATCTCCAACACATTAAATCTCGGTATTATCAATATTTATTCTAAATATATATAAATATCACTTAATTTTGAGTTTTTTTCTTCTGCAATATGAACTCAGCAGAAAATTGTAGGAGAAAAACCAAGAGAGAGTCCTTGATCAGTTCGGATAACAATATCTGTTGTCTTTAGGATAGTGAAGCAATCATTTATTAAGATCTGATTCGCTAGGAACATGTTAGTTTCAATCCACTAGAGTTCAGCTAGAGTTTTCTTCACTATCGTAATAAAAAAACTAATGGCATAAGCAACAGTGGATTAGGTCGAGCGCTGCGCTACCAACCCAAAGCTCATAGGGTACTATTATCTAGGTCCTCTTTTGTATGGTCTAAACAGCAACATGCTAAGCCCATATTGAAGTAGAGAAAAACTCAAAATTAAATTCCCAGAAAAAAAAATCGATATTCTCATTAGTGAAATAATCGTCTTCTAAAAGCATGCAAAATTTTTTTTGTCTATCTATATAACGAATAAAATCAAAAAAGTTCGAAATCAATATTGAAACTTGATGCTTCTAGCATATGCCAAATTTTATTGACTTTTCTGATTTTTTAAATCTAACTTTCCTAAGTTTCACAAAGCAAACAACACTTTTGTAGATAACTTGACGAGCTGTAATCCGACTATGACAAGAAAATGCAAAAATATTTTTTTGTTGAAATTTCGAATTGCCATTACTTTAATAATATCGAATACAAATAATCAATTTATTAGGGTTTTCCACCTATTGCTGGTGCTATTCAATGGACTCGTTTTTTATTTACACGTATAAAACTTCCCATGATTAAATTTCGTTCAATTGATCGATTACTTCAATCCGAACAAGGTACAACTGCAAAACATCGATTTATGGAAATAGGCATTGCACTTAAAGAATATGAAGAAGAACTCTATACAAAATGGCTTAATAATATCATTAAATATTTACCTATCTATCTTAAACAAAGTTTACTTATTGATGCTGAACAACGACCAGATCTATTTTTAGATAATAATAATAATAATAAACATCATCAACAACAATTTATTAATAATTGTCCGACATATCGATTGCCATTATATATAACAAAAAAAGATCTAAATCGTATGTCAATATCAATTGATTTATCACGTTCAATAGTAAATAAATTAAAATTATATAAAGAAAAATGTCATTTATATCAATATGTATTTGATCCAATTGGTACAAAGAAAAAAATTGAAATAAAATATTTAATNCGAATTAATATCACAGAAAGATGCATAAATGTAATGCTTTACTCAATTTTCTTTTTTTTCTTTTTCTCTTTATGTAAGTACTTCCGAGTGTTACATCCATCAGCATAATATAAAAAAAAAAGTGATATTATGATTCAAAAAACTTTGATAAAAACTATATATCTCTATTTTTAAATGAATAAGTAAAACTCTCATAACTGCATAAATATGCGTACCATTGGGGGTGGAGCGTATTGGGTGAACGAGATTTGAGCCTCATCCAAATTTGACACTATTAGGCTAAGCATCATCTGAATTCCGACTTTGAGACTTAGTCGCACACAAGTTTTGCTTTGTTTGATAAGTTCAATCGTATGTTAATGTAGAGATTGAAACCTCTAATACATTTATTTATATGTTGTAACAAAGAATACTAAATAAAACAGACTACACGAATCGTCGAATTATGTGATCAATATATACCAAAACTAGCTATATCGTCGGGTCCGTCTTTCTCTTTTGTGAGATAATCATTCTCGTCATTTTATTTAATGGAATATAGTCATAATATGTAGTGGGTATAGGTGGTTGAGTGGTTCTGTGTCTGGTCTTCATCGAAATTCATACCCACATACCCATGCTCAACTTGCCTCATCCGGATATGTGAGAAGTTATTTTAGCATAGCAAGTAAACTTCCACTGAGCCTCACCTATTTTCAAAACGCTTCGCTGTTCCTGGTGCGTACTGAACTAATTATGAATTATATTCTATTTTCGATGATCAAGCTCCATCTCATAATACAATTGTTAAATGGTTAAACTGGCTTTGAGAAAGGCGAGAAGAAATTAAAGGAAGGAGTATCGGAACTTATTTTTTCGAGATTTATCGGAACCATAAAAGTTATCTAGATTAATGTATCCATAGCATATAAAACATTTGAACTGTATTAAAAGAAAGACATAATTCTGAAGTGTCAGCCCTCACCTGGTCTCTGGTCCCATTGTATCGTTCTCGCTCTCACTCTCAGCATAATTTTCATCATTTCGTGATAAGATGTACAAGGGAATTTATAGATAAATCCCCCAAAACAAAAACAAATCCTAGCAGTTGCTATTGAATATCTAATGATCTCAGTCTCTATTTTGAGAACATTTCCGAGAAATCCTTTGGTATTACTAATGACGAACGGGACCAATCATTTTCAGTTCGGGTCCTGTCCTGATCGGATCCTCTTGCTTATATCAAGATATTACACTTCATCTAGCAAATGAAGAATTGAAAATGCGTTTTGGAGCAAAGCCAGGACTGCACTCAAGAGGATACTTTAAAACTTTTTGGCTCAGATAAACTATAAATAATTAATCAATCTACATTTTTCATTAATCCATTCTAATAGATAATATACTTGTTCGAAAAAAATCCTTCACTCTAGTTTATCGAGTGTAATTATCTATCAATTGCTTTCCTTTCGCCAGACTCTACCTCATATGTATGATGTTGTTTACATCATTCTTTACTGATCCTAATAATTGTCATCTTTTTTATATTTCGAAAGACTATTTGTTTTTCCTATAATTCACTTACAATAGACCAAACTTATTAATAACAATTGGTGCCGAATGTGAAAGTGCACCAAGATAAGTACATGGTAAAAGAATATTTTTTTCAATAAAAACAATCCATACAAATAATTTTTCAATAAATAAAACTTTTGTTGCTTCTAAAATATAAAACATACACAAAAAAACAAAGTCAATTATTCTAATCTTCTGAATTGAATTTTTTATTTTTTTTTATTTCTACCTGTTGGTTCAAATAATGCATAATCTGCTTGTTTAATAAGTGGTTCACTAAATAATAACCATGGTAATTGTTTACGAAGTTGTGGTAATATATAATGAAATAAAATGCCCAAGGCAATAACGATGGAGCATATTATATAATTAAGTATTGGCTAAATAATATGCATACAAAAATAAAATATTACATTAAAGAAAAATAAATTTAACGTACTTGAAGACTTGTAAATGTTGTTGAAGCATGTGCAGCAAAAACAAGAATAAATATAAGAAAACAAAGAAGAATATCTGACTGTAATCGTTGTTTTACAATTGATTTTAATTTATCTGGCAATGGATCTTGTATTTCTTCATTTTTAATTAATATTCGGTTTATTTTTAGTAAGTCATATTTAATTATATGCCACAAAACATTTGGATTAGTTGAACCACGACTTAATTTATAACAAATACTAACTGTAAAACCACAATATATTGAAAATAATATATTTTGCATATGATCCTATATAAATAAACGAATTAGTATTTAATATGATATTATTACTTGAAGAAAATCATTTACTTTTGATGTATCAATTAATAATCCATAATATCCAATAATTGATAGAATGATAAAATTAATTATTGATAATATAAAACTATATAAAGCTCCAGGTATATTAATCATAGCTGTACCACCAAATAAATGCATATCAAAATTTTCAAGTATGCAAAGAAAAAATGTTGAACATTGTGGTAGTAGACCAAATAGAAATAATATTGGTAAACATAATAATATAATTGATAGAATATTATAGATCATATAACATACAATTATATTTGAAAATGTTATTCCGAATAATATGAAATGCCATGAAAATGTTTTTAATTTATATATTATTAATAATAAACTTGAAAATAAACAAAAATATATTGCACGACTTATTGCTGTATTACGATTAAAGCCCTATATTAGAAAGAAGACAAAAATTCAATATGAAATTAAAATATAAATAAATAAATAAATGAAATGTATACATGAACAGGTGTATTCACATCTGGCTGACAACTTTTTAATAAAGAATATTGAGATGCAGCAATAACACAGCAATAAACAAGAATTTCTAAGTCATAATAAATATCATTGTAAAGAACATGTATACCAATTATTGAAACAATAATAGCCAAGATTATACATAAAATACATTCAGTTATTGATCGATCTCTATTAAACGAAAAAACAATAAGTCAAAAGTGATCTTTGTCTTTTTCTTATTTAGGCGTTCAGGTTTTTCTTTTGGATGAATAATTTGAAACTATCAGCTTTATAACCCAATGTCTGACGAGAAAATCTTCCCAACATGAAAACTGCTTTTGAGCTTGAACTCTGTGGATTAAGTAGACCCTAATGAGGTACTAAGCACCTCAAAAGGATAAGGGCTCCTAGGCCTAACCTGCAAATTTACAGCCATTTTACTGAAATTTTTAGTCTATGTTGACTTTTAGAGGGATATAATAAAATAATATTTTCCAAGGTCGAAACCAAAAAAAAACTTGTTCTGTACATTTTTAGATTATAGGATGTACAGTTTCAATTTACTGACCACTGACGTTATCGACTCAGTATCTCTATGTTTCAGCGAACCCACATGCTAGTTTAGTCAGTGCTTCGGTAGAAACTGCACGATGGCTTACTGTTCAATGTTTCGGTATTTACACAGACAGTGTACATCGCTATGTATGAAGAAAAGATCATGTTTTATCTGTTATTGACTTTTCTGTTCTTCTCTGTAGAAAACAGTGATAAACAAGAATATTTTATCACAACTTAGAGATGTGCAAGATTAAGTTTTTTCAATCATATTTCCATTTCGATCCCGATAAAATTGACCTGATGCCAAAATCTAAAAACATTCTTTAATACTCATTTCTTTTTATGTAATAGTTAGTCGACGACTAGTACTGTTTAATTTCGTCTCTCTTGAATGATGCTTTGATTGATATGATTTATAAGATAACATGTTTAAAAATAAAGAATATTTAACTGTAATCTTTAGTTTCGATTCGAACAACTGTCTTTCTAATAGATCAGGTTCCCATGTCAGTAATTTCTCATTTCCGTGGTTTTCGTCACTGGCACTGAAGGCCGAAAGTTCTTTCCTCAACATCTCTTATCGAAAACTTTCCGGCAAAACTCAATTTCAACATCCGCTAATAAATTTATTCCGCAAGTATAACCTTTAGAAAAAAAAACCGATTTAATTATTTTTATACCTATCAAAGACAGTTAATAACCAAAGACGATCAAATGGAACAATAATATTTCTATTAAATAATTTTAATCGATAGGTTTGTCCTTTTACAGATCGATGTTTAATTCTTGTTTGATGTTCACGTTGTTGTGTTTGCTGTTCTTGTGTTGTAACATCAATACTACTCGATATTTGTCGTCGTGTTTCATCACTTATAATAACAGGTCGTCCCGATGTTGATGAAGCAATCAATAAAAAGAGAAAAACAATATATATATATATAATTAGATTTCTTGTCGAATATTTATTTTACTTCATATCGTCGTGATCGATGTGGTGGTCGATGATGATGATGACGACGCCGACGACCACCAAAAAATGAACAAGATTCATGATTTTGTTGAATTGTTGTTGATGGAGTTTGTGGAGGTGTTATATGTCCTCTTGGTATTTGTTCAACGGTTGCTTCCGTTTCATCACTAATGCTTCGTGTAATTGTATCACTAATAGAAACCAAAAGAATATAATATTAAAAAAAAATCTTTATTTCAGAAAAGTGAAAACCTTAACGGTTTTGGATCTGATGTTTCCATACGTGCTTGACATGATGCATCACCAAAAACATAAGAAAAAAGTTTTCCTAAATTCAAAAGACAAACATTTCATAAATTAAATTAAGAACATTTTCCCAAACCATTTTCATCACGAAAATAATGTACAGTTCCTGGACTTGTTTCATTATGCCATTCGACTTCATCAATAATTTGTGATGATGAATCTTGATCATATTGACTATAAACAAAAAGAAAAATGACAACGAAAGAAAACAATCTACTACAAAATACTTTTGTCGATAAACAGGTATCCAACGAGGTCGTTCAGTTGTACGTACTAATAATTGTGATGATTCTTCGGATGGTGTTGTTGTTAATGAATCATCACGTAGACTAGTTTCATCACGTAAGGCTACAAAAAAAACCGAATTCGATCATTAATAATATTTAATTATTAAGAATTTACAATCATAATTTGATGTTCGTTCATCGAAACAAGTTTCTAAAACAAAAATTATGTTTGGTATATAAAAACTATTAGCACAATTCGTGCGAAATTAAAATGTGAAATACAATGTAGCTGCTATCACTAATTACAGAAAGATTACTTTATTCTATCTTTTTTGGAACACATCTTATCATCATCATTTAACTTAATCTTCGAGAAATACAACAACAAAGTACTTCATATATCACAATAAGATGTTGTCGATATGCGATCTTTAATCGTATATCAACAAAATCTGTTGCGTTTCGTGATAGTCTCTGATTAGTGCCTGTCGCGATTTGGAGAAGTCTAAATTTTTATCCCTATACTTTAACAGTTGTTTTAGATCGTATGTTACAGAATAATAAATAATACCTTTCATTAGACAAGCTGATCGTCGATATGACGATGATGGTGACAGATGATGATTTGATGTATGTTCACCATTAAAATATAATTGACGTTGATCAACAGCTAAATAACAGAAATAGAATTAAATGATTTCATCTTTTGTTTTTTTTTTGTTTTTGATCAATTAACTCACATGTTGCACGACGTGATGTTCGACGTCTTCGTCGAC
The DNA here is from genome assembly GCA_905329745.1 of Rotaria sp. Silwood2. Taxonomy (NCBI): domain Eukaryota; kingdom Metazoa; phylum Rotifera; class Eurotatoria; order Philodinida; family Philodinidae; genus Rotaria; species Rotaria sp. Silwood2. The sequence goes on along the minus strand of CAJNSZ010000019.1, from coordinate 1,047,097 downwards.
CTTGACTTGAATGTGTACGACGAAAACGAGTTGGAATATTTGATTCATCTTGATTATCATTTTGTTGTTCATTTAATTTTGTTGAATATCGATGATCATTGGAATAAGATTTTTTATTAGGTAATAATGGTTCAAGTGACTCAGGTTGTTCAGTAATCATATCAGATGTTTCATCATCATCAGCAAAAACATTTTCAAGAATTTGTAAAATTGGACGCCAATCATCTATTGGAATATCAACGGTTGAGCATGCTTCAGCTTGAGGTTCCTATTTAGAAACATATATTGAAAAATGATTTTTTTTTTTTGTGAACAAAAATATTTTAGTAGCATCTGTTCTGATTTGGTTAAAACTGATAATGTCATATCAATTTTTTCCTTTTTTTTCTTGTTTTAAGAAGCTTCAGTTTTATTCATATGTAACTTGTTTTGAGACTTTTTCTAAACATGTCTGAACGCTTTGTCTTTCATAGATGAATACTTATCAACTATTGATCAGGGTTCTCGATTAGAGGAGAAGGAAAGATTCAGCAGTATACCGGCAGTAGTGCGAGCAAACGTGTAACATAAATGTTTACTAATTATTACAATCTGACCAATCATCTAATGTTCTCATAACAAAATTAACTCTTGAGTAATATATTGAATTGAAGAGGAAAAAAAGAAATCAAATTATCACTAAATAAATTTTCTTATTTATATATTGATGATATTTTTAAAGATTATTTACTAATGTATTCTTTTGATTACAACATTACAAGATATTATTTTAATTTCAACTGATATGCTACATATATTTAACTTTCATCAATATTCTTATTTAATACAATTGAAAATCGTACCGATTTAGTTTCAAGAATTTGTTCATGTTTTTCTATAACTGATGAATTTTCTTGATTATTATTTGTTCGTATTTGATTAAGATTATTTTCCATAGATTTTGATTTTTTATTCAAACGATTATTATTATTTATTGAAGATGATTGGGCTATATTTGATTGTATTAAATCATTATTATTTAATATAACATAAAAATCTGATTGTACACGACGAATAGAATTTTTTTCTTGATAAATTTTTCTTATTGGTTTTTGTTCATGCTTTTGACATAATTTTGAATCTGATACACATGTATCTTGAAGGCTAGGTCCTTGTAAAATAACATTTGTTAAAGAATATTTTGGTATTTCATTTATTTGATCATTGGATTTTTGTGTTAGAACAGCTGGCGGAGATAATGTTGAAGTATGACAATCATTTGTTGTTGTAACATTTGATCGTCGTATATGAGTACATGATTCATCGTACATAGATGGTAAATTGCTATTATTACTACCATATAAAGAATCAATCCATAATGGTCTATAGAAATTTAGAATAAAATTTAAAAAAAACGAAATATTTCTTAAGATCAATAAAATAAAAATATACTGTGTTTCTGATAAAGGAGCATCAACTGTTGTACGTTGATTGAGTAATTTACGTTCTTCTTCAACATCATCATTGATATTTATTGTAGATTTTTTATTATCAACAATTGTATCATCACATCTTACAGCCAAATCAAAAAATTTATGTAAACGATAATTAAGGAACTTAATAATAGAAAATAATATTCCTATTATTAACGGATAAATATAAAATGATAATAGACTGATTGGTGTAAACTAAAAGAAAACAATATACACATTTTTAATAGAGCTTTCATAAGACTCTATAAAGTGTTTAAAAACAATATTCAAAAATAAATGCTATGTTCGAGGCAAAACGGGGTTTCCATCTCTCTCCTACATAGTGAGTTCACAATAGAAAACAGTTTTAGAGATTTTCGTTGCCGTAACACACTTGTAAAGCAGAATAAATGTGATATTAGGAATTAATATGAAATACATTATAGAGAAATTTTGTCTGTGAAAAAAACACCTGTGGTCGCCCACAGCTGTCTTATATTAAAAATTTGTCTCATGAACTCAGCACGAATCGGTTTTTTCGCTGGAAAAAAAAATCATGTGAAATGTGCTTGATTCAATGAAGTTTTTGACACTGATTCCAAATATCATATTTATTTTACTTTACAATCGTGTTATGGCAATGAAAATCTCTAAAAATGTTTTTTTTCTATTGTTAAATCATCATATAGACGAGCTACGTTAATTCTGTTTCGCCCTGAACATATCATTTTCTCGAGAACAAAAAGTGGTATAACATATATGAAATTCAACTTGACATTCTCTGATTCTGAATCTTAGCAGAAAATATATTGTTATAAAGTGGACATCTTAGACTTTTTAAAACCATTTTTCATTCATGTTGACCTAATAAAACTTGAGTCAATTTGAATGATTCGTTGAAACAAAAACGAGCACAACTTTTATATGGAACTCTTTTTTTTTCATGAATATACCTTATTACTAAAAAGTCGGTATTGACTAGTTTTTGAAAAAATACTATTGGAAGCTAAAATGTTGTGGTTAATGACTTCAGACATCAATGCATTAAATGCACAAAAAGAAAAATTGTTTTTTCATCAAGTGGCTCGTATACCCAATGGTCTCACGATTTCTCTCTTAATACATCTGTTAGAAATAAATGAAGAACATACGAGATATAAGAGCAGTGGAAGTATCATAAAACAAATCCATAAATAAATATGTACAGTGTTAGCCAATGGTGTAGTATATAGATCATAATAAAAACCACCAGTTAATGCTGGAATAATTCCATGTAGTAAAATATCAAGACAAAAAACAGTCATTGTTTATTGTTTAGAGTAAAGAAAAAAATAAATTCATCTAAAAGCTTTTTTCAAAACCAAATATAATGAATCAATTCATAAAAGTTTCGCTTTTAACAACGAAAAATGAACTTGTTTTATGATGAATCCAAGAAAATGTTCGTAAACAGTTAGTACTGAAATATAAGTCCTATAGGAAATTAATTATATGAGAGAAAATAGAAACTATCTGGAGTACATGTATCATAAGTTAATCTATATTTTTCCGAGAATATTACTAATAGAGTCGCAGCTGTTGCAGTGAACTATATGTATCTCAATCTATCACTGTCATCGAGAGTCAAAAGAAAAAGAGATTAAGGTCAATTTACATCTCAGACTAAATTCTGGCTAAAATGTTCAAATTTCAAAAAAGAAAACAACCTCCATTGTTTACGCTTTCTTATCTAATTTTATAGAATCAAGGATTCTGAAAGTAGTATAAAGAAAGATTTAAATCGAAATCGTAAAACATAATAAAATGTGACATGCATAATTTCTAAGTTAATATTTTAAATTCTGTAAAACAAATGGACCAGAAAGGATGCTCATGAGTATAATCATAGGTTACGATAAGACAGATGGTCATAGAAATAGTGTATAATGAAAAGAATCTTTTAGGTACTAAAACGTACCTACGGCTACCTGTCTACTAGCAAAATCATTTCCTGGGGTACAGAAAAAGTTTCTGCACTTTTTAAACGTCAACCTTTGAAAATATAGCTCTATAAATTTATGTTATGATGACTTCAAAAGTCAAGATTTAAAGCACTATTCTATCACATAAAAAGATAGATTTTGTTAAGTGATTTCTGGTATAACAAAATCTTTCTTCATCATTATCATCTAAGAGAAAAGGAAAATGATAAACTAAAATCAAAATTCTTCTCTTCTTATATTTATCTGATTGATTGTCTATATTTACGATAATCGTTTCATAACAAGTTCTTATCAATGAAATAAAACTCTAAAAGAAGAAAATAAAATACATACTAAAATTTATATCATGAATAGAAAAACAAACTTATTCTATCTGAATTAACTTTTGATGTTAACTAGACAGATATTTATTTTATTCGAACGTTCATCTTTGTAATTATAATCTTCAATTATCATAAGTATTCATTGAGTAAGACGTTTAGTATTTTTGCTCTTCAGTTTCTGATCGTTTTTCTTATTACTCCATGTAGTGATATTTCCAAATCATCCATGTAAATAATATAGTTTCTTTAAACCATTCTAAAATATTCAAGAAAAAAAAATTCGTTTTTTGAGATTCGTCTTTTTTTATTACCAAATTAAAAAAAGAAAGAATGAATGAAACGATTATATACTGTTTTCTTATGGCAAAAAAAACTTCTGATCATACAAAAAGAAGACTTACGATAAAAAAAAATACAATACAATTAAGAAAATGAAATTCTAAGTGAATTGATAATTATACAAAAAAAAGCAAAATAATCGCATATATATAGAATAACTGTGAGCGTTTTGAAATCTACATTACTGAGCGATAGTAAATACAAAAAAAAAATTATAAAATCCATTCTTTTGGCTCAGTTAAATCTGGATGACGTGGATCGCCTTTTATTATTGCTGTATCAGCATCAATTGCTTGATCAGCACCTTTATCTTCTTTTGTTTTATAGTGTCCGCTTTTACTTGATTTCTGATAACATATTCCAAGTCCAACAAAAAGAAGTAGTAAAAGAAAGCCCATCGAACCAAGAATAAGACCTAAGTTTCTTGCGTAAACATTTTGTTTATAAATTGGACGTGGTAATGCTTAAGAAACGAATTTTAAAAAATTATTTAATTATTAAAAGAAAACAAAAACTAACGAACCAAGTATACTAAATCCACGATCAGGTGGAATTTCAAGAGGTTCAGGTAGATATTTTACAGGCTCTGTACCACATGGCCATTCCCTAATTATCAATAAATAATTTTATCTTTTATTTTATTTATTTATTTTAATTTACCGAATATTTCCACCAATCCATGCTATACTTGGATCGCGTTCTTCCAAAAAAGCATATTTTAATGGAAATATTCGATTAAATTGTAATCGAGAAATACAACCAGTAAAACCTTCTTCAGGTGGTGTTGTTTCATTTCTTCCAATATACATAACACGTGGACTATCAAATTGCATATCAATTTGTTGCGTTTGAGGAAATACATCAATGTATGGTTCATAATTATCAACACTAACTACAATAAGTTTACCCTGATTACGGCGCGTTACAATGACTTCATGATTTTGTCCATTTGTTAAATCATATGGAACATTATATTCAAATGTATCAAAACCATAATTAAACTTGACACGTACACCACCATTATTATTCATTTCCAGTGTAAAATAATCAATCATACCTTTCTCATCAACTCTATCAGATTTTAATTGCATTAATATACCTTGTTTTTTATAAGTTGTAAATAGTACACGAATTGTTTCTTCTTCAGTTGCAGTTACACCTGTACAAAAATGGAGTCTTATCTTTTTTCTTTTAAAATAAACATGTGTATTTACCCTGTGTAGGAAATGTATATTTAATCATTGTATTTGCTTCTAATCGTGTTCCAATTTCTGTTGAACAAATAGGTCCACGAAATGGTGTAAAGGTACAATCACAATCATATGTTGACCAACGTTCATTACATCGTCCTCCATTTAAACATGGACTACTTTGACATTTTCCAATACAATCAGGTGATATTCCATACATACCACGTAATGCTTGTGACTTTAAATCCATTAATTGTCCATTAACTTGAAATGCACGTATACATCCAACAAAACCATTTCGATTTGTAACAGATGCACCAATTGTTAAATTTGATGTTAAACGTATATGACGAAACGTTGTTTGATCTTCTGGATTAGTAGCTGATAAATCATCAACTGTCAATCTTGCTTCTTGTCGATTGATTTCAAGATGTACAGTATGCCAATCATTATCATTAAAATCATATGGTGCACGAATTGTTATTATGTTTGTACCACGACCAACACTATATCGAAATGCTATTTCACGTGGTGCTTGAAGGCGAATCTTAAAAACAAAAGTAAAATTTTAAATAAACAATCTAGAGAAAACAAAGTTTACTTCAATAAGATCTCCATTATCATATCCAACATTTTGTACAATAATAGCTGAACCAAATGTAGCTGAATCAAAACCAGTTTTAAATTGAAAACGTATATCACCAGCTACCTTAGCTTCAAATGGTGGTACTGTTATAATTGCATCAGCCTTTCGAAATGTAACTATATTATCGTAAAGTAAATCACCTTCACAATAAAGACGGCCAACTTGATATCGACCATATTGTGGTGATCCAACTGGTCCTTTAATACGAGAGAAGAAATATTAATTTAAAATATATTTTAAAAAAAAACAAAGAAAATAATTTTTTCTATTCTACCTGTATCACCAAATTCAACTCGAAGAACAGGTAAATATTCTTTTCGTGTTAAATATCCACTGTCTTTAAGCTCGGTTGTAAATTGTGAATCACAATTACAAAATAAATTTGGATTAGCACATGTCATATCTAAACCACAAGAACATTTTCCTGTACCTATTTCACTACCACCCCAATAATCCATCGTTTGATTTGTACGACCAACCCACCAACCATATGGTGAATTTGGATAATTTAATAAACGTGAATTAAAACATGTATATTCAATATGTTGCTTACATACATATGAACGATCAATAAGACTAAATAATTGTAATAATGGTACGCGATAATTTATTGTTTGAGAATAAATTGAATTAGGTAATTGATAACCACTTGTTACATAACTCTCTAATTCATGATAATGACCTATTTCAGTTACATTAAGAATTTCGGATTTAGCACCAGAACGACATACAACTGGAAATGGTGCTAATGGGCCACTACCATCAATATCAATTATTGTTATACGTTCAGAAAGAATTTCATCAATTTTCATACGATTTAATTTATAATCAAGACATGATAATGGCATATCACTAACATGACAGACAGCACCACTATAACCTGTTTTTGAACAATCACAATGAAATCTTGTCCATGTCTAATGAAAAGAAATAAAACAGTTTCTTAACCTATTTAGATTCATTCTTTTGTTTTCAAATGGAAAATACATTTATATTTCAAGCGTTTTCCCTCTATATCAAGTCACAAATATTAATGTTATATCCGGGATTCACCATCTTTATTTTCGCACGCATCGTATTATCCATTTAAAAGAGAAACTCATCGATACCTTTGCTCAAAGAAGATCACACATTGTGGCCGTTTATACCATTAATAAAAATGTGAATATATCCTTCGAGTTACTCACTGTATATGTTATGTTTCCAAGTGAGATTAGGTCCAATTTTGGAGTGAGGAGCAAAACTAATGTTAAAATTCGAACTAGTCTATTGGTCGGTGTTGTATTCGAATCCTAATCGATTAATTAGAGAGCGGCAGCGTTTTAACTAGAATTCGACGAATCCAAAAAAAAACAACTGGAACCGGAATCGTTAAATCATCAGATAGATAGAAAAATTCTTAAATCTATGTCAAGAAATCTTCATTTCTACATTTTTAAGATTAAAGATTTCAGCATATATATATATTATATTGTTTTTTCTAAGCACTGACATATATGGTATTTTTAATCTCAACAATTCAATAGTGAAAATTTTTTATATCCATCTGATGATTTAATGATTTCTGTGTCCGTGCTATTTTGTAGACCAAACGGGAACTACTTTTTCCTCTATTTTTAGTAACCGGAATCGAAGACGGAACAGCGATTCCGGTTCCGGATGATTTTTGAAACCATTGAGCTCTAATTTCAATCAGTACAATCATTAATGCATACATTAAGTTTGCATCCGTGAAGTAATGGACAACTACTTACAGAAGAATTCATCGATAAACATCCGAATACAATATCAATGTATAGACTAGATCGAATTTCAACATATAGAGAAAGTCTCAAGACTAGCATAACTTCTTATATATTCAGATTCATTGACTATCTCTATAGAGTTATAGAAGTTTTATTGGAATTTTTTACCATAGAATATGAATGTTGAATAAACGATTTGAGATTAGAAATTTTGTCTATATAGCTCCTGACCTTTTCTGTAATATGATGTTTTTTGAACACGGAATATGTCAAGAAAGAAACATTTTATTTTGACTAAAACTTTGAAGATATTCTTAGAACTATGAGATCTACTTCTATAAAAATTTCAAATTAACAATCCTCTATTCCATTTTCCTGCCAATAATCGGCGCTCTATAATACTAAAAGAAAGCAAACTCTCATAACCCAGTAGAGAACGCTTATGAGATCGAATTCTTTTCGAGTTATTCTAGTCTACAAACTCTCTCCATGTGCCTAAACTATAAATTCAAAAATAGTGAACTACCTCGAACGATATTCTCGATAGTTTCAACTATTAATTATCATGATCTCTAATAGTAATTTCCAATGAATTTATAAGTACACTTAACATAGAAAGATTAAAAGACTTTTACTTCTTTTAAACGTATAGCTATGAAAGTTTTCTACGAAAGTTGTTGACTTATAGCAGTCACCGTGCAACTATAACTTTTATGTACATCAACTGCTGATTGATATTTGTATTCTAACTTCTAATTGAAATAAAATTATAACAGTTTATGAGGAAACATCTTCAACTGTTAGTCATCGTTAGACTTCACATTAGAACTACGAGTAGATCTCGGTAAGTCTAACGAGAGAATTACCCCAAGTGAGGCATGAAAAACTCTAAAAGGATAAGAGCCCATAGATCTTCTGTCCAAAGTTATAGCCATTTTACTGGAATTTTAGCCTAAAGTACGATATTCACTCACAAATCAAATGAAGGTATTTCGACTTGAAATTTCATCCACAGATAGATCTACTTGTAACTAGAACGCTCTGAGATTTTCAACTAAAAGAAATGTTTCCTTCACAAGATATCAAGTTCCCAAAAATCACTCATAATTCATGAAATATGCGCGTCTCATATCTTTTTTTGGAAACTCGATATCTTGTGAAGGAAACATTTCTTTTAGTTGAAAATTTTAGAGCGTTCTAGTTACAAGTAGATCTATCTGTGGGTGAAATTTCAGGTCGAAATACCTTCATTTGATTTGTTAGTGTATACCGTACCTTACGATAAAATTCCAGTAAAATGGCTGTAACTTTGGACAGAAGCCCTATGGGCCCTTATCCTTTTAGGGTTTTTCATACCTCACTGGGATCTACCTTATACACAGAGTTTGAATTCAGAAACGATTAATCACTTGGGGTATTTCTCTCGTAAGAAGAGAATAAAAGAATTCAGATCGATGATCTACTTTTAAAGACTTACGGCAGTATTAGTGAGCCGATAGTTAATTATATTTTCCGCATTAGTTAAATTTAAACTTTCTAATTAATCTTACTTGATAACATGCTCCTCCATGTCTACATGGATTTGGTGTACAACGATCAAACATTTCGCAAGCATCAAGAAGAACTCCATGATTAACAACAGTTCCAGTTCTAGGTCTATTATCATTTGCTCTTATAGCTGTTAAATTATTAGTTATATCTCTTGGTAATATTTGTATTCCACTCATAATAACTTGTCTTAGACAACCAACAAAACCATTCATAGTTGTTTCACGATTGACTTGATCACCATTTGTACTAAATGTAAAACGATCAGTTGTTGATAAATTATTTCTTGTATTAGAAAATTCAGGTTCATAATCAACAGTAATATTAAAACGATATTGTGTTAATAAAAGACTTATTTCATGCCATTGTCCATCATGTAAATTATCTAAAAAACAAGTTTGTAATTTTTTTCACTCGAAAAAATATAATAAAATAATATAATCTACCTCGCCGATGACGAACTGTTCGTTTATTTCCATTTAATTGTACTGTGCATCCTAATTGTCCTTCATCAAGGAACAGCTTTAAAAAAAAATAAAGATCAATTTATCATATTGTTTATTAACTTTGTCTTACTCGTAAAAAATCTTGATCAGGTACATCATTAATACCAACCATAAAATATCTTGGTTCAGATAAATTTGTATAAAATAAAATTCCATTTGGTTCAAATGTACGCATTTGAAAACTAACATCAATCGATGATGCACCTGGTTTACGAAACACTTCAAGATAAGAATCAAATGTTTTAAATGTATATGAATGCATATTCAATGAATCATCCTAAAAACAAACAAGATTATGTTATTTAAAACAAAATCTATAACAACAAATATCATTCATCATGCATACACATGCGACAACGAATTTTATACATTCTCATCATGCAAATAGCACAGCATTACTCATATAACTTATTAACTCCTCACTTTTTCCTGCAAATCTAATATATATGAATAAACTAAGAGAAAAAGAAACAAGATATGAAATATTAAACTTACTTCACACAATGCTCCTGATCCAACCCTTCCTTGTTCAAGACCATAAAATGGCAATTGTCTTTGTAAATTTAGTAATATATCCAAAATAGCATTTGTTGATGGACTTATATATAAAACATTTTCTAAACAACCTTGAAAATTTGGACGAACAGTTATTCCTCGTTCCATATGATTGGGTGCTCCACCAACATACAGCTAAAAAGAAGAAACAAATCAGTTAATCGAAATTAACAAATATTATATCAATAATGACATTCTCTTTATTTGTCAATAAAAAATATATTTTTGTCTGTTTCAATACAAAATCTAAGTTCGGAATCGAGAAACTAATAACTCAAGTGTAAAACAAAAAAGATCCTATTTACATGGAAGTAGAAAGCTGCCGAAAATTCAAAGTCATAGAACTGTTCAAATTATTTTCTTCTGATTTAGTATAATCAAAAAATGGAATATAACTATATATATATTTGAGTGTGTTTGATTATTGTGTCTTCGCCTAACAAGCTTGACAAAAACCGTTCTGGTTCCGGTCAACTCCTGGATCTTTGAAACACATCTTATTTGTTGTTCAAAGACCCTTTCTTAAATGTCAAGCATTGTTCAAATCTCCAAAATACAGAAAATAAATTTATGAAGGATTTTTTCGAACTAACTGCAATGCCTAATAAGAAAATTGATTCTTTTGCTTTTTAATCACAATAAAAAACTGAGTTGAATGATACGTATTATTCGTCAGAACTATGCCTGTACTCCTACTCAGTTTCTTTTTTTTATAATTTCGTTCGTTGCCTTCTCCGGGCGTAATTTTGACGAAACATATTTTCCAGAAAAATATGTGTCATTTAATGCAGTTATTTTATGCTGATTTTCGAATATCGTATATATTTTGCCATTGAACAAAATTCTCTTACTCAAAAATTGCTTGATGCAAGTCTATTTTTGTATGATTACACTATCGAAAATGAAACAATCGACGATTTCCTCATTCAAATTTTGCAAGTTTGTCGAAAAACAAAACGTTTCATAAGTTTGTTTTCTGTCTCTTGGTAGTTCGAATGATGTATGAAATTTGAGAAACTCTCTCTTGAAATAAAGCATGAAACAGGTTCGGAAGACTCAGAAAAGGTTTTGTCAAATGTGTTAAGCAAGGGAACAATAATCAAATACAGTCAGATATATACAAATATGCTCTGTTTCGTGAAACAAATCTAAAACGAGTGCTGAAATATATATGGTAAAAATTTTCACCTCCTCTCCAACACCATGATAGGCATTACCATGAAAAGATCACAGACAATGTCAGACACCTTATCAACCCCCATCCCATCTGCCTGAGTCACAGACGGTGATAGACGTTGTTGATATACAACCAATGATCATATATCAATAACGTCTCATTATAATATATGAATTGCTTCCTTGTTGTATTTCTCAAGGATTAAGTAAAAGAATGGCGAAGAAATGTGCCCCAGAGCCGATAGAAAAGATTGTGCTAGAAATTTCTTTATGCTGAACCAAAATAAAAGTTTTTTTATCGGCGTTCGAAACGTGGTTTGTACTGTGAACATTTCTTGAGGAAAATAAGGTTACACGAGCTTAAAGAAAATGATACTTGAAATTACATTCGCAAGCTCTATTAGCTGTATCATGTAAAATTCAACGGCATGGAGTTTTTCGCTATGATTTTGAAATTCTGACACCTTAGATAATAAGGAAAATCTCAATAACCAACTAACATCTATCATTTAATCCTCTAAAAAGAATCGGAATGCACATTGAATATGTATCTAATTTTGTTTTCTGAGCAGAATATTTTAACAAGCATTTTCGAATATAAAATCAGAGTACAAATCTTATTTTCTTCTTACCTTTCCATCAAGATCTAAGCCATTAAAAGCACTTTGTGATTCTTCATAAAAAACAGTTTGATCAATTTTAACAGATACATTTTTCCAATAACGTATAACAGCTAAGTCATGCCATTGATAATCATCAAGTACACTTCCAGCTTGAATAATCGTTGCACCTGGACGTTCAGGAGTTGAACCTACAACAAAAAATGAACATTTTATTATAATTTCTTTTTTCTTCACAACAGAAAACAAAAGTCATACCTAAATCAATTCCAACAAAAATACTTCCATTACGAAGTTCAACAGCTAAATAATCATTATTTTGTGTTCCTTTAGCATAAAATAAAACTCCATTTGGATAATTTGTTTTAAAACGTAAACGTAATTCATCTTGTTGATTATGTAATGGAATAAACGTTGCATCATAATAAGCTATTGTTTGCCCATCAAAAGTAAATGATGACGAAGCTAAATAAACGTTTAAATTAAGTTTTATTATCGTGAAAGAAAAACAGAATCAATTCATACTAAATGGACACCCATAAATTTCAACACGCATTGATATAAAATTATTCCACTGCCTTGGATTAAAACGTACAAAACGTGTTATAAAAGGATCAGAAAAATTATTTCGTACAATTCCATTATCATTTTTATTACCAATAAAATTCTAAAGAAAATTTTTTCCTACTTCACAAAAATATATTTTTTGTTAAATTATACAAACCACAATTATTTTATCTTCATTTGTATAATGAAACCAATTATGACCATTATCTGAATACATTATATTGTATACTGTAACATATTCTTTGGCTGCACGACGTCCTTGTGTTGCTACACCAGTTACATAATATCGAGCGCCAAGATCAACAAATAAATATTGATCAGCTTCCATATAAGCAGGTCTCCACGCTTTTAATTAAATACAAATAAAATATAATAAAATAAAATTGAGTTAAAAATCAACAAACCTAAACGACCAGTGAGTCGAGC